>JALRNC010000035.1:0-303953 GCA_025618425.1 Heliocidaris tuberculata | reverse complement strand
GTATGTTACTACAAAATGCTACTACAAAGAGATAAGACAATTTCGAGGTCAACGTCGAATGACAACCGCCATTCTCAAATATGCCAAACATGTACAAATTTATACATTTTGTGATTTTAAAAACGAATTCTTTTAATTTTGTGCAGCAAAGCCTTAGTTGACAATAAACTTTGGTCCTATGATCATGATAGGTTTTGGCAGGAAAGTGTGGCTTGTTACATATTGACAAGGCCTTTTGTTTTTGTTTTTTTAAACATGTGTAAAAGTCATGATTTTGATAGGAATTAAGAAAGGAAATCATAATAAAGGAGAGAGAGCGAATATACAACAACATCATCATCGCGTTGTATACCCATTATTGCTTTTTTAGTGTGAAGTTATTATTTAGAATGTTACTGGTGTTCATTTTTCAAATGTGCTTTGATTTTCCTGGGCAGTCAAATAAAAATATAACAAAAGCATAATCATGTTTGCCTTCGTGTGCAACAGTGCATGTAGTTTTATTATTGAATTTTGATACAAGCCTGACATATTGTTAATGGTTTTACCGTCATAGGAAGATTGAAAACCCAGATCTAAACAACAGGTGTAAAACAGTGGAACTATAACCTTTTCACCCTGACAGAAAAATAACTTTTGTTGACATTTAACTTCAAAATTATCATTTATCTTGTGTTGCTATCTTGCATGCATGAGGACCGAGGATAAATATCACTACACCTGAAATTCCTATTTTTAGCAAAATATTTAAAAATGACTCTATCATCGGATAGCCTTGTATGTATGTTACTACAAAATGCTACTACAAAGAGATAAGACAATTTCGAGGTCAACGTCGAATGACAACCGCCATTCTCAAATATGTCAAACATGTACAAATTTATACATTTTATGATTTTACAAATGAATTCTTTTAATTTTGTACAAAGCCTTAGTTGACAATAAACTTTGGTCCTATGATCATGATAGGTTTTGGCAGGAAAGTGTGGCTTGTTACATATTGACAAGGCCCTATAGGTTTTTTTTTTAACATGTGTAAAAGTCATGATTTTGATAGGAATTTACCCCTTACCTCGAATTCATGTTGAGGGTATGTAAAGGATCCATACCAATGGGTATACCTTTATAATAAGTATTATCCATCAAGAAAAATGTATTTTTACAACATTTATAAATACTCCAAAATTAACATATATAAACATCAAATAATCCTAGATTATTTTCGTTGTTTATTAATCTACTTAATGATATATGACATATATAATGACATATTGAGCTTGGAAACAAATATATTATTTTTCGGACAGTTTTCATGTAGATGGCCAAGGCCCTGCATTAGAAACAGGGAATTTTGATAAACGAATGGCGAAATAGTTTTTCGCTTTGTAAGACATTATTTCAATTTAGTCTAAACAACTAAAGCTTTAGTCTAAGTTTACGTTAAATGAAATTAAATACAGTGCGTCCTAGTAAAGACTTAACAGTTAGAAAATGTCTCCCCCTAATAAATATTTCAAAATATTTGTTTGGAATTTTCATACCTGTGGTTAGCTTTAGGGTCTCTTCTATCAAATGGCACCAAAAGTTTGGGGATATTTTACGCTCGAGTGAGCGAAAGTGACTTTTGCGAAGGATACACAATTCACAGTTGACAAAATTTTGTATTGGTTCTGTTCATTAAAAGACGGTTTATGAAAGATTAGACTTTGTTATTTGTATGTGCTGACATATCCCATCAAAACTTTATGGTTGACTGAGAAAGCCAGCTTGAATTAAAAACTCGCCAAAAGTAATATTTCAAAAAAGTGGTTAACTGCTCACAGAAGCATAAAGATATTGATGGGATACGTAAGAAGTAAGAACATATACAGAGAACAAAACCTGTTTTTCCATAAATTGTCTTTTATTGATCACAATATGAAAATTTCTAAACCTTTTCATGACTCTCAATTTTGCTGATACCAGCCAGAATGAATACCAATTCTTTTCAAACCTGGAGTTTGCACCTTTTCACAAAAGAGGCTTTTGCTCACTCGAGCGTGAAATATTGCCAAATCTTTGGGGGTCATTTAATAGAAGAGACCATAAGCTATCGATCCAAAGATATGGAATTTCGCTTTAAATATTGTGAAAAATGTATTTGGGGGGACTTTTTCTGACTGTTAACTTTTTTTCTGGGACGCACTGTAGAGTCGTTGTTTTTTTTCTCAAGCAATTGAATACATGGAAGTCAACAGTCGTGTCATAATACATGAATTGTGGTATTTGAGCTTTTGTACACTTTATTTTTGAAAATTCAAACGTCAGACAGAGATTAATAACAAAAGAATTTGGAATAAAGCGGTTAATTGGTGGGCTTTGAGCGGAATTCCCATTAAAATACCAAAAATCAAATCGTTGAATGATCTATTTTGTCCTGTTCAGGTCTGATGCGCATTTATTGTTGATCCTACGTGTATCATCCCTATACTAGATGCTACCAGAAAGGGATAGAGCTGTCATTTAATTTTATACCACGATGAGGTGGGATAATTTCTTTGCGAAGTGGAAGCTGGCGATTCATAGCAGTGGATGTACAAAATATAAATATAACTTGGGTCAGTGGGAATAGGTTCTATATATTACCTCACTGATCAATTGTATGTTAATGTTTTAGGAAATTTTCGCCAGTCTGTATTCTATCCAAGTTTACTGATGTTGAGTTTACGATTTGTTAGACAATTAATGACAAAACATGATACATCAGTTGAAAAAGTGAAATAATTCAACAACAACATTTTTTGTGGGAGAATGCCTTCAGCACGCCCCCCCCCCCCTCACATTACTCCCTGGTGAAGCCATTGTTTTGTATTTTGTCTAAATCTTTAGCTTGAGAGTCTGAAATCAGATGCTGTTTTGTTGATGTGTTTTGCTGATTAAAGTTCTTTTCCCTCGCAATCAATTATAGAATTTAGCTATCCGTGACCATGCATGGGTCATGATATTGTTAATGAGCTTTGATGCGCATCATTGGAATTTTTCAAACGTCAGATTTCGAGTATTTGATTGAGGTGGTCTTTAAAGCTAGTTCCCCTTAAAATACAAAAAAACACCCCTCGTTCTATTGTCATCTTTCTATTAAAGGGGGAAAAGCTATGACCGAGGGGGAAAACCAGATCCTTGGAAAACTGATATTAATACATCAGAAATTTACAATTACATTGTTATTCCTAGTCGTGTAATATCATCTCCATCCTACCATGAAAAAAAGGATTAAGAGATTATGGGTTAAGTACGACTTTTATAAACATTCATACTCCGATCTACTTGTAATAAAGAAGAAGAATCATATTGCAGAACAGGCAACATTACACTTTATAGAAGATTGAACTACGAGACGGTTCTTCTCAGTATCAGATCAACTTTATTTCCTATACAAATACAGGTAATACATTATACATCATCATGTTTGCAAATTTTTGTGTCGTGTCAGCTAGCCCGGTCCAGGGCATCGGAGTTACCCCACTGCCAATGACTGCTGAGACTTAAAAAGGAGCTATTACTTGAAAAATCACAAAATGGACATATTATATGTATTTGGAAAGCTAACAACCTCCAGAACACGAATTGTTTAGTTTTAAGTCATGAAAATATTGTCTGAACCGTTCCAGCTCCAGAACCATTTTTCAAAACCCCTTATCACGGAAGGACAAAATGCCTACCCTCAACCGATCAGGCTCTGTAGATACATTTCTTTGTTAAATCTTTAATGTAAACTGTCATGTAAATGTATCTGATCTCACATGTGCCTTTGTGTTGCCAATTTTAGTTGTCTGATGCTTATTTGAATAAAGAAACATTCTCTAAGTACTGCCAACAAAATCAAACTTGTGCTGTACATGTAATTGTGTTTCTGTTTACATTTTAGCTTTCTGAATTGAAAAATAATGTAACATGCAAAAATACATGAGACACCTCTAATCTGGAGGTTTAAATAGGCATCATGAGGCATGTTCTTTCTACTCTTGTACATCATGTGATCTCTATCAATACCTACAGAGTGATGTAAATAAAATTTACCTTGGCACACTGCTACAAATGCATACAAAAAACATACAAACTTGTACATTAATGTGAATGCACCAAGCTAGAATTTACTTGCTCATCAAGGTACAATGTCTGAGGATGTAGCTGGGATGATCCAACATATGCTCCAGTGACAATTGCTCATCTTATTTTCTCACAGGTATTATGTCAGGGTAAAGTTGGCAGTTGAGTTCATTTACTCATCTCATTTTGTCAAAGGTAATATGTTAGGGTTAGTGTTATAATTGGGTTTTATGTTGGGTTTCATGGTTAGGGTTATGTATCATGTTGGGTTATGGATGGAAGTTATTAGGAATGTGGTTAGTATTAGCAATTTACCATCGATCAATTGTCACTTAGCAGTTGTTGCAGAACTTGTAGCAGGACCCAGTAACTATATTTCATGTCCTTATTGACCTCTAGTTTCACGCTGAGATGGAGTTAGCCAGCTCAGAGCAAGCTCCAGAGGTGGACACATCAGCAGAGTATGTAGACTTCCTTCACTCCAGGCCCAAAGAGATGGAGAACAAGGCAATATCATTGGTGGCAAAGATGTGCCTCCAGTATAGGTAAGCATACGCAGATGGACTGGAGGTGAAAGAAGGAGAGAGAGAGAGAGAGAGAGAGAGAGAGTGAAGGAAAGATAACAAAGAGACAGTACAAACAATTTTTGAAGAAGGGTAAAAACATAGAGAGAGAGAGAGAGAGAGAGGAGCGGGGAGTGCGTGTTTAGAAATTAAAGGAATGAAAGAGGGAATCCTATTTTTACTTATGGAATAATCATTACTTATTCCTCGATATCATTACCAATACTTCAGAAAGTTTGTTTGATAGAAACAAAGAAAGAAAATAGAATAGCTCTTTTATATGCATGGTAGGTTCTATAATAGAGTCACTTGATTTTCATAGAGGTTAATTAATTCGAGTTTGAATCCCTGCTTAATGTGTACATGTATGTCCTTAGACCAGACGTTTATCACCTGTTGTCTCTCTGGACCCAGTGTGTGTAGTACATGTACATAGGAATTCCTTGAATGCTGAGTGCAAGAGCACTGAAATGTTAGCCCAGTTAGGTAGCTTAGCGAAACGCAGTGGCATGAAAAGAAGTGTCCAGAATGCATACGGCAAAATTGTGGTGAATTGAAAGTTGATATTTGTGATATGCAATGACAATTTTGGTAATATTAAGCCTATTATGATTTTCAGCAATATGCATTTTGCGTTCTGGACGCGTTTCGCTAAGCTACCTTAAAGCTGTGGTAGTATCAGTGCGCCCCATGAAATGTTGTTTAGTGGATATGAGCATGTAGTTATCATTCTCATCAACAGGGTCCCCTGCCACATTGTCCATCTGTCCTCTTCCGATGCTCTCCCTATCATCCGGGACGCTCGTCAGCATGGTGCCCCACTCACCGTAGAAACCTGCCATCACTACCTTTCCCTCAATGCTGAGGATGTACCTCAAGGAGGGACACACTTCAAATGCTGCCCTCGAATCAGAGACAAAAACAATCAGGTGAGATCCTGTAATGAATGCGCTCTGTATCTCATGACAATTTTATAAATGAAATTTATTATTTATTATTAAGCATTTCTTTATCTACTTCTTACCCTCGTTGGTGCCACCAAATTTACAAACATTTATCACAAATAAACTTTTGTAAGTCAATTTCTCATTATTAGAGCTCTTTTCAGTATTAATCGTGAAGTTGATAGAAACATTATTCTTCGGTATCTAACTTCAAAATTTAAGAACCCATGTTGAATTTTGTGAAGAAACACAACACTTTTTCCAAAAGTATTGCTTTCAATACAGATATTTTGCATTTTGAACTGCCCTCAACATTGAAAAGGTTAACAGAGATCACCTGTTCTACTTTATTTCTTTTTCTGTTTACATCATTGATTCAGGAGAAGCTCCCAAATTATTTTTGAGATTTCGTACATAAGGCTACTATAAATTAGTTTTATGACAAATGCATCTTAGAAATGGGTCGCAAAATACTGAAATGCAATGTACAATCTTAATGTTGTCTCCTGAGGAATTCTATTTAGGGGAGGGGAGCATTGGGGGAGAGGGGCTGTAAAGGGGGGGGGCATTACAGACAAGGTGGTATTACACCATTACACCATCTCTCTGCTCTCATGATTTGTCGATGGAATTGTGAAAAGCATTCAAGATTGGTGATGAAGAGATTGTGGCATACCGATTCATTCCTCTTTTATAGGTGGTATTGTGGGAAGCACTTAAGAATGGTGATATAGACATGGTTGTATCAGACCATTCCCCCTGTACACCAGAGCTCAAGCTTCTTGAACAAGGAGACTTCATGAAGGCTTGGGGAGGAATTTCTTCCATGCAGTTTGGTAAGAAATACTACATTTCTTCATTCTTCCTTTAGAATAATGATAATGTACTTACACGGTACGATATATCTAGTTACCTATTCATAGGGGTATTTTAGCATCCCAGCTCTAGCTTCGTAGTCCTGATAAAGCTCTATGGCATTCAAGGAATTCTTCCCATGGTTATCCATTTACTTCACCTGGGTTGAGTGTGGCAAATGTTGATAAATGACATGCAAATGGTGTTATGCGGTGGGAGGGTTTTGCCCAATCATTTTGGTCAAATAAATGTTATTGATAGCAAGAGAGGCAAGTAAAAAGACAAATCTGTAGATAATCACTTGCCATGTTTATATACATGAATTTTTCAAATGGATAAACACAAAGAAAACAAAAACAACAGGCAAATTTGTTTTGAAATTATCTTTTTCCTTGAAAATTTAATTTATTCTGTCAATAATTTTTAGATTGATTATTAGGCACAATTCATCCCCTTGCATTTTCACTAGAGAGTAGAGTTGTTGTTTTTTAAATGTGTGAATGAATACCATATTCCTTACAGGGCTTTCACTGTTCTGGACCGGTGCTCAGCAGCAAGGGATGGGGCTCCAGGATATGGTCAGGCTCATGTGTGAGCGGACGGCCAAACTAGCGGGAGTCTCTCATCGCAAGGGCTCCCTCTCTGTCGGCTTTGATGGAGACATTGTTATATGGGATCCTGATTCCTGCATTAATGTAAGTGCAAAGATGTCACGGTAGCCAGTACTTTAAAGAAATAACTCCAGAGAGGTTTCAACACCTCATCATGTTGCATATTGAAATCACTTTCATATTATTAAGACGATTATTGCTCTGTTCGCACAATTGTATATATACTTGTATGCTTGGTCAAGCTGATTTCAGTTTTAAATTCAAAGTTTATCTGTCATGCAGAATTGAATTGATTTTAACTTTATTGTGCTTTTGGAAGCACTGTGATTGAACTGATTTATGTTTGTAGAACAATAATGAAGTTATATATGTGTACAGGGCCTTCATGCCTTTTTTTCTTCCTTTTTTTCTCAAAATATATGGATCTGTAGCAAAGTACAAAGTTATTCTGTTCATGACCTGCAATCTTCATGAATACCTAAAAGCTTCTAATTCTGACTTACTTGTTCCTAAAAGGAAGGAATCATAAGGGGTTTGGTCTTTTTCAAATGCTCTATCTAACCCTTTCAATTAATTGCCTCTAATTAGCAATATTCCAAGTGTATGCTGTTTTGAAAATGCCCTTAAGCTGGCCTGCCCTTAAGATTTATTTGTTTAAAATGTGTTCCAGTAGATTCTGAGTTTATGCTGTTCTTCAAGTGTCATTTCTGGATATTCTCCTGATCTTACTCCTCCTGCCCATTCGGTCTTGAGCCTATTAATTATGTGAATTTTTTTTGCATTTCTTGACATTATATGAATCATAATAATACAGTAATTACATTTGTATAGTACATACTGATCTTTCCAAGTGCTGTACAAAGTTATTATTAACCCAGCTTCACCTAAGCTACCGTGATAAGGCACTTGAGCATTCAAGCTGTATTTTTACCTTCTGGTTACTAATGTCATTGTTGATGTTATTTTTTTTCTTCATTTGTTTTATTTTTATATTTTTAAATGTTTAGATCCAGCCTGAAAACATTCATCACAGGCACAAGGTAACGCCCTACAGCGGCCTGACCCTGAAGGGAGCCGTACAGATCACAATAGTAAGAGGCCAGGTGGTCTACAGACATGGTACCTTCAGCGAAACACCAAGAGGATCATTGATCATGTGTGACCCCAACCGTAAGAGAGAGTCCTTGGTACCAAACGCCCACCTGTGAAAGAGGTTGTATGACAAATGTTTCGGCAATGATTGCTCCATGGTGAATTTACGGGTTTATCTCCTAAAAGTCTTTGAGATGCATTTTTTGCTTGGTGCCCACTTGAGGTCATACTTGAAGACTCTTCATTGTTTACAGTACTTCATTTCTTCCTCTTAGCTGGTTTTTGGTGTTCTTCTTGGTGTATTCAACTCGTCGTTTCCTTCAATTATTTTTGTCTCGCCTGCGTAGCGGAGCGAGACTATAGGCGTCACTATTTCTGTCGTTGGGTCGTCGTCGTCAACAATCATGCTGTAATCACAATAACTTTCTATGGGTTCGAGGTAGAATCACCAAATTCATACCACAGGTACATCTCTTAAAGTGGGTTTTCACGGGGCACGCAAATGATTTGCGAAGGATGCGAATGTCGGAATAATGGCAAAGTCCAACATTCAGAGAAATTTTTCTCCAAATGTGTTGCGACAAAGGAGCCATAAACCATTCTTGCGCGGTTTGTGCATAGTTCTCACAACGTATGTGCAAATGCCGGCGGTAGCGTCGCTAGAGGGGGGAGGGGGGTGTGGGGGGTTGTCACATCCCCCACTCAAAATTGCTGTCGGCAAATGCGCAACCTCTGTCGGCAAACAAAAAAAGGAGGGGGAAAAAGGGAGAGGGAAGAGGAAAGAGAAAATGAAAAGGAGAAAAGAGAAAGGAGAAGAAAAAAGCAAATATAAAAAGAAAAGGGAAAGGAAAGGAAAACAAAAACAGAAAGAAAAGAAGGAAAGGAAAGGAAAACACTGGAAAGTTTATATTTGGGCAAAAGGCATCCCCCTTCAGCAATGAACTTTTACAAAAAGCACTGTAATCACAATAACTTCCTATAGAGATGATTGGTAATGCAATATTGAAATCAATAGAATCGATATAAAAAATAACATGTACCGCTACTATACAATAAAATTTTTCATTTTTCATTTTTCATTTAAGCACATCTAAAAGCTGGCAATTTACTTTACGTGTAATTTATGCTTAGCATTTAAGAACGAGAGATCTGTTGAGCAATCAATTTATCATTACATTATTCAAATAATAAAGCTGCCAGACCAAAGTTCACATTCTCATTCGCATATCGAGATGCAGACGATACAACGTTTGGCATTTGCCTTGTTTTAAAGAAATCTGGGTATCTCTTTATTGCATGTGGCAAATCTATCCAGTGTTTTTTGTTTTGTTTTGTTGTTGTTGTTGTTTTATTTTTTTTTTGGGGGGGGGGGTTAAACAAAGGATTTCATGTGGCCATTGAACAATCACCTTTCACCCATATGGGATATATATGTAGCTACATGTATTTGGGCAATTATTCACCTGAGCATGATTGCCCCTAGTGGCCCAGCTATCTAGATCATGTTTAAAGATAAAGTTGAGTTCAGGCCATGTGATTACATTGTGAAAGAAACTGTCTCAAAGCAATTGGGAAAGGTTGATCATGTCTACACAATACTGTGAGGTTTTGGAATCATCAAAATGGTAAGAAATTGACCCGATCTTGCTGAAAAAATCACATGCACTCCACACAGAAATGGGTATATGGGACTGCACACACATGTGGCATGAATGTTCGGCCCGAACACTTCAGCTATTTCTTGTCATATTGCGAATATAAGGGCATTTGAAGAGCAATCCTTCTCAGGGGAAATTTCTTCTATGGTGTTCTTCCAAACTGACATGAACAGAATGAGAAAACTCACAAACTATTTTTTGCCTTTCCCTGGACCTTTCCTCTTTCAAGGAAAGGTTATCATTAATTCTGGTCAGATGTGCTGATAATGACTTAGTGGCAAGTAATTATCTGACTCAGTTGTAAAGTGTAGTAACCCAGTTACTTTTTAGTGAGCTGAATGGCATTTGTTTTGTTATCATGTTATATTTTATGTTAAAAAAAATGAAAACATTAATCTTTTGGTGAATTATATTATTGCTCTTTATCAAGATGTGAGAAAAGGCATTTTAGGGAATTTTTAGAGTAGCCATTTATCTGTTTTTGTTATACTTTGTTTCTGTTCTGCTGTTTGAAGTGCATTTGTAATGTAGAAATCGATTGACGAAACTTGCCATGATTATCAGCTTCATTTGCTGTCCTAAACACATACTTATTTTGCTTCTAGTCAATGTATATGTTAAAAGGTACCTCTGATTTTACATGTATTTGTGATTGTCCTGTCCTGCTCTACTGATGATGAAACATCTTTTAAAAGACCATTGATAATCAGTTTTTAATTGTGTTAAAGTGACGATATCATATTATAACAATGTACTGAAATTTTTACTGATAATGAAACATTTTTAAAAAGACTGTCGATTGTTCTTTACAAATGTTTTTAGTGCAGCAATATCAAATTATAACAATGGAATGAAATTTTATTTATGATAATTATACTGTAGTGTCAAAACATTCTCTACTTTAGCAGTGTATAAGAAAAAAGTTCTGGATTTCAAGTATTCAAAACAGGAGATCATTTAAAGGTAGTGATGAGATCATTGATTTGCTGATTTTTTTTCTTTATGTATTTTGTGGGTCTAAGTCCAAATGAAAAATCATTAAAATCAGTTTTCTTGAAATCTGCTTCATTTGATATTAGAGGACGATATTGTATAAGTCAAGTTTATCTCTCTGGCTGGATATGCATGTATTTGTTTTCTCACTGTTTTCGTATGGGATTTTCATATGATAGGAATCTTATTTATGAATTATGTAAGTTTGAAACAATTTCATCCCTGAAGTATTCCCACCATTGTGAATACTTCATCCCTGAAGTATTCACAATTGTGTGAATCAGATGTAAAAAGGATAAATTCAGAAATCAACATTAAATTTGTGATCTTTGAAAATGCAGGCATTGTAGAGCATACTTTTTAGGGGCTGTGTTCCACCCTCAATAGTGTATAAAAAAAATGAGAAAAAATAATGAAAACTATTTTTATGTATATGATAAAATAAGACTTCTGATGAACTAAATGCCCTTATATATGTTATACATGTGTAAATAGCAGTATATTTTCTACATGGTAAGATCTAATATAACTTTATTTAGAGTGGGGTTCTGTTACTCTATGTTTTGAAATAAAACAAGTGAATTTCAATTCTGAATAGCTGTGTGAACCTGAAGCTTATTCCTTTTGTTGTCGATTATGATGGGAACATGAAATATTCTTTATATTTGTATCCTTGGAAAGTCATAATAATCAACAGCAACTCAATAAACACAGTATTCTAATGCATTTGATCGTAGATAGATATGATCAGAGGGAGACATGAGAGAGAGAGGGTGAGAGAGGAAGATGGAGGAGGTGGAGAGAGAGAGAAGGGGGGAAGGGGAATAGAGAAAAAGAAAGATTGCTGCAAGCTGGAAAGATTATGCTTGTTAGGGCGAAGGAACAAAACTAAAAATGTATCATTGCAATAGGATAGGACTAAAACGTGAAGTTAACGGCTAGGAAGGACTATACATGTAAATTTGGTCCAACGTGCATTGTTAAAAACTCCATTCCATGCCAGCGATAAATATGTTTCGAAAGGAATATATGTACTTTATAGCTTTAATACGCACATCGTTTGTTTAAAAAACCTATAGTCTACATGTAACTTACCAATATTATGACAGGTCTGTACATCGACAGTAGATAGAACTCAAGACCAGAAAGACAGACTATTGCATATCATGAGAGAAATAACATTCAACGCACAAAATCGTTAATGATAATTATAACAATAAAATGATGATGATAATAATAATAATGATGATAATAATAATAATAATAGTGATGATAAAATTAGAAGAAGAAGAAAAAAGAAAGAAGAATGATACTAATAATAATTATAATAAGCAATGATAATAATGATAACAACAACAACAATGGAAAATTTCTGGATACGACCATTGAGTTGTGGCAGAAATCGCAATAGAACCATTAGCCAAGGTATTATCAAAGGTTTTTACATTTTTAGAAATATATAATCATAAATAAAAGGATTTAAAAAAAAGAGAAAGTCGTAAGAGACACATATCACCGAATCACCAATGTGCAAAATGTTGCTTCATTGGTCAGGCAAAATGCATGTATCCTGAGCTTTGTTGGAAGAGTGATTTATTGTAATAATAAGGAATGTATTTTCTCTTATTAGTTTGGAGAGGGGGCAGATTAAGAGGAGGCGAACATTATAGGAAACGAAGCACATGAAACGGTGATCCGACATTTGCTCTGGCTAATTGCTCGGTCTTTACTTCGTCAAAAGTATAGAGTTGGGGTTATTTTTGTAATTGGGTTTTAGGTTTTGGTTGGGGTTCAGGAGCGGGGACACCCCCCTCCCCCGGAAATTTCGAAGACTGAAAAAAAATGTATAGCAAATAATGAGTAAAGGCTGCATTATCCTGTTGAGGCTTTTAAGTGCTCTAAAATGCAAACTTTCACTATTCTAAATGGGAAATTCTCTAGCTCAGTAGCTACGCTCCCTCGCATACTAGTAGTTAAAACTGCACAACATTGCAGAAGATCTTTAAACCTTAGGTATTATTTAGGCAGAGATTTCCCTGTGTTTTGTACAATGTAAACTTGCATATAATAGGATCTATTGCAGGGATGTTTCAGGGAGACATGGGACGCCTCTCCCTGGAATCATTCGAGGGGTTTGACCCCCCCCCCCCCTCCCCTCCCTCCCCTCCCTCCAAAAATATCCGATTTTTTTTGGTTGTAAATGGTGATTAACGCTTGGATTTGCCTGTGTGATCGAAAGTGCTCTAATAAAGCAGTTCCAAACCGCAAAAAATTCTCCTTCGGTCGCAAAATAGCGTTCGGGTACAGGGTTGTTGTTGTTGTTAATTCGGTTCTTGTATTTATATGAAACTGACTGGGGAACAAATAACAATTGTCGCAGGAGAATGCCCAGGGGGACCACTCAACTATATTGCTGTACACAAGTGCGACCACAGGTTTCAGTCGGGCGGATCTACGGGGGGGGGGGGGGTTAAACCCCCACCCCCTTGGGCTGCCAAGTAAACATTTAATGTGCATATGAAAACGCCATCTCGCAATACCCAGCTCAGCCCCTCAAACCCCCCCCCCCCCCCCCCTTGGAAAAAAGCTAGATCCGTCCCTGGGTTTTCCATATACATTCCCTAAACGCGTTTAATCCATTCGAGTATTTTCGCGTGCTTTCTTGAAATGTTACCCCCTAAACAAGAGACTCGTCGCACAAAATCCAGACAAGTATTCTGGAAAAGATACCCTAAACGCGTATGACAAAACTCAAACATACCCTTTTTTCCGATTTTTGTCCTTTTTTACATCCTAAACGCGTCAATTAGCGCGTGACGCGCCGTAACCGGCAAAAACTACCCTTTTCAAGCGTTATTTTGGTCGCGCTTGTGTACATGTAGCAATAATAGTTGAGTGCCCCCCCCCCCCGGGGTGGGGGGGGGGAGAATGAGTCGTACGACCACTCGAAACAACGAAATTCCCATTATCGTATTGATTATTTTCTTAATAGAAGTTTTAAGAGCTGTATACAATACATAAGGAAAAGTGAGTGCGTGACATCATCGGTTCACTCATTTGCATACCGCCCATGTTATGCATATCACTGTTTCATGAAATAATGCAAAACTTCAAAATGCCGTAACTTTCTTATTTTACATCCGATTTCAGTGAAATTTTCACTGTTATGCTTGTTTAATTTTACTCTATTTATTCAAATCAACTTGATATTAGTGTGGACCTGGCATTTGAAAAAAAAATTATATGGGTCTTTGGTCTCTCTAATTTTAGTAAACTATTCTGTAGCCTAAATAGTAGGTTAGGTTTGAATTTCTCGCTGAAATGTATGGATCACCATTGGGTCCGATGTTTTGCCCCCCCCCCCCCCTCTCCCGACACCAAGGTCCAGATTCACCACTGCTTATTGTGCACTGATGCTAGTTGAACGCGCCCATTCTCCTTGTAACATTTGAAAAATGCTACGTTTTACAAAAATGATCATAACTTTGCCGTTGTTCTGGCTTAGATCTGTGTGAAATTATGTGATAGCACTATAGAACACTACCTAAGAAATTTCATGGAGGTACTTTTTAAAGATGTTGCCAATCAAAATCTCGTTGTATTTGTTTTGAGACACCGCGTATTTTGTTGCCATTCTTCCACCGAGGAGAAGGCCAAGTCATTTTTTTTCCCAGTAATCTTTTAATGATTCCATAATGATATCAAAACAATACATAACAATCAACATATATATATATATATATATATATGAACCTTTTGTGACAAACGGAGTCATTTATTCTGTCTCTCTCTCTATTTTTAATCTCCGTCGCAGAACCTTTTGAACTTTATGTATATATATATATATATATAAACTGCCCCCCCCCCGACAAAGGAATTAATTAGTAAGGTTGAAGATTTGTCAATCTGTCGGTCAATTGAATCTGGTGTCGCCGAAATCACTGGCCCGTCTCCGTGGTCTAGTCTAGTGGTTAAGGCATTGGCGTTTTAAGCCAACGACCCGGGTTCGATTCCAGGCGGAGACATTTTTTCAACCTTTGCAAAAATTTCAAAAAGGGAGGACAGCTCTGGGGAACTTAATTGATTTAAGCTATGCAACCATTATTCTCTCATTTTCATTTCTCACAATTATATATATATATATATATAGCGAGAGAGGTGTGGATGTGTGTACCGTTTGGTTTAACCATGTTAAATTTAGATATGTGAACAGAGAATGATGGAACGGAATGAAGCAGGTCACTCGGTGTATTTACAAGCTTTCGGCTCCTGGCCTTCTTCAAGTTTATTTGCTAAATCAAACAGAATGAAACAATAATAATAATAATAAGCAACTTAACAAAACTAAAGACAACAGAACAGAATATCATAAAGCTTGCAACACGTATATAAGCTTGTAAAACGTATATATATATATATATATACTAGCGGAAGTAGCCCGTGGACATCCACGGGCGCTAGCTGTGTTTATGATTAATCACAGTACCGTATATTTGTCACAATAATCAAGTGAATGAAAAAAAAAAAAGGCGGGTAAAGTGTTATTTTTTTACCAAGAAGTATTTACAACATGTGAGTAGGTGTTATTTATCCAAATCTTGCATGAGTTCTGAAAGTACATTTTCATCTTGATGAAGACTAACTGACGATCGTTTTACTTTATGAATGACTTAATAATGATATTTATTTATGTTACGTCGGCCATGTGGCCTGTGGATGACACACGATCTCATTTACACCCGGGCGGGATTCTCGCACATAGAGCATGGATATAATTATGTTCGAATAGTATATCCATGCATAAAGCTAGAGGGAGCGATTTGATCTTGCCATGTTTCTGTGGTTTAATACTCAGAGAAATTAAGGCCATCAAAACATAACATGCATAATTAGCGGTACGTCCCTTGTAAAGGATGCAAAAATGAGAAATAAATGAACTTATTGTCATTTTCTTTTCGGGGGGATTATGGCCCCCTTATAAGTCTTGGGAGGACCGACGGATTGACCTTTCCCTACCGTACCCTCCTCCTCCCCCCCACCCCATCGGCCTCCCGTCACCCCCAGCGCGAGGGGAGACGGGATTAATATCCTATACGTATTCATATCATAGTGGAAATATTTTCGAAGGAAATTTTGGTGGGGGGGGGGGGGCTCCTTCTTTACTGCACCGTGGCAACCGATATTCATAAGTGACGTGATCTCCTACACCTCCCCTCCCCCGAATGATGTCTACAGATCGGTTTAGTCTCTCATAAGGGAATAAACTTATTGAGGCGATATATAGGCTACAATGACATGTTTTCAACGGTACGAGGGCCATTTTCCCTATTCATGTCAATTTAGTTGTTGATAATAGGAATGACTTATGCGACAGCCACCCATATGTGCGGTTACGTAAACTCTAAACATTAACCATAACCCTAACCCTAACCCCAACCCTAACTATAATTATATTATTTTAATTTTAGGTGGCTGTCGCAAAAGGAAATTTACCCTAGTATATGCTTCCATGATATGAGCAAAAAGTAGAAATAAATTGAAATAAAGAGTCCTAAAATACGAAGTGGCCGAAATCCCCCCCCCTTTTTTTTTTTTACATCTAACAGTTACATGTTCCTCCCCTTCACCATGTCTCATCGAACATCAACCCCAACAAAAAACAAAACAATTGTAGCAAAGAAAGAATTAAGTTCAATTAAGAAACAGCCCCCCCCCCCAAAAAAAAAAAAAAAAAAAAAAAAAACACACACACACACACAAAACAACAACAACAACACCAACAAACAAAAAACCTGTTTAAAGTTCAATTTATAAAGTAATGGAATGCTTACATAAATCAAACTTCCAAAGGAGCCGAATTTTCACAAATAAAAGGCAGAAAAGTTTACGGGCACCTGAGGCGATCCGAATCGATCGCGACGACCCCCCCCCCCCCGGGATGTCTCACTGAGACTTGTACATCATCCGCGTAAATCACTTGCTGAATTAAAAAGCAGATTGCAGTAGGAGCAGATTTTGATACCCTAAACAGGAAACCCGTCTATCTCAGATTTTTATACCATTAACGGCGATTTTATATCTTGCTTGGTATTTTACATCCTATTTGAGGATTACATCATCATCATAGACCTCTTTTTAGCCAAAAATGAACCGTAAAAGAAATTTAACCTAATTTGGAACACATTACTGAACTATATCCACCCCCCCCCCCCTTCCGCGGATCTATCATCTCTGAATTTGATAGGCCTACCCTTTTTCTTGATTTTTGCTCTTTTTTTGACACCCTGAACGCGTAACCTGGGTTATGCGCTTATTGCTGAAAAGGTACCCTTTTTATCCATTTTCGTAACACCATACATAATTTAAAAAAAATATAATTTACCTTTGTTTCATTGAGGTTTTGCTTTTATTCATCATTCCGTTTTTTTTTGTGTTTTGTTTTGTTTCTAAGAATAGCAACATTTTTTTCTGTAGAGTATAATCCTATCCTACATACCAATCAGTTCTGATATAATTTTCTTATGTGTTGTCAACTGGTTTTCTATCCAATATCATGATTGTTTTGTTTTGATGATAATCCTATTATGTCAGGATTTTATATCAATAAATTTGAATCTGAATCTGAATCTGTACGTGGATGATGTACCGGCTTCAATGCGACATGCCCCCCCCCCCCCCCCCCCCCGGCGACCGCCGTGAAACCATAGAGTTACACACGCACTAAACTGTGTAACCATTGTTACTGTTAAGGAGTTAGTTCTGTGATAACTCCTTGGTGTAACCATGAAGCTACAAATAGTACATGCAGTACATGTACACCCACACGTGGGCTGTGCGAATGAATAACACGTGTGTTGTTGCGCCGTATACTATACATTGAAGCTAGGCTTTGGAGTACACGTCACGTTGTTCTTTGGCAATATACCAATGAAGTTTCACCCCTTCACAGGTTATCGGTATGGGGTTGGGGGCATAACAGAAGGTACTTTTTCGTGCGTACGACAGTGAGCTGTTCCATCGGCAGAATTATTACTCCCTCCGGAAATTCAATGTTTAGAAATGAATTTATGAAATATGGACGGCACTTCAGCACTTAAAAAGTGCCTCCCAACCATCTGGGGACTATTCACCGCCCGTGGGTACCAAAAGGTGGGGGCCTAAAGAGCCAGGGGAGGCGCCTATTCAAACCAAAGAAAAGACCCCAAATCCTTAGCGTATTATATAGATACATATATATATATATATATTTAAACATAAATCAGCAGTAAGTAATTAATAAAATCAAGTATATGTTATACTTCAAAACTACAATCACTTCTACAAAAAGAAAGAAAAAAAAGCATAAACATATTGTACATGTATAAAAAACTTTTTTTTTAATGGAATCATTCAAGTGAATGATCGATATATGAACTGTTCAGTGTGTACGTGTTTGTGTGTGTGTGCTTGGGTGTGTGGATGAGGGTGTGGGAGTATGTTTAATGGGAAACGTGTGTTTGTGTGACTTCAGTTTTCATTTTTTTTCGGGGAGGGAGGGGGGGGGGTAGGAAGGATGGGAGAACAGACAAAAAATTTCTTTCATAAATACTATTCTTTGATCATGTATATGAAAATATGTTTTCTAAACAGTTTATGACAATGACAATGACAATGACAATGACAATGATATTTTATTTCTTGAACGGCCCCTCATGGGGGCATGGAAGAAATACAATCATATTCAAACAAGGTGTATAAGGCAATAATTGGCATAAACATGTGTGAAGAAAAGAAAAAAAAAGAAAAGAAAAAAGGGGGGGGGAGAAAAAAAAGAATATAGAAAAGAAGAAGAGAAGAGAGAGGGATATATATACATGTGTTTATATATATAATATATATAAACATATTCAGGCTATATAAGTGTATATACAGTACCATTAATTATCAACTACATAATATTAAAGACAGATTCAAATGCAATACTTAATGGCAGCTTGATAAATATACACAAAAAATGAAACATATCTACTAATTTTCTTTTACTACAGAAATATTAAAACCTAGACATAATGATTTTACAAAACCGCGAAAGATTCTTCAGTTCTTTGGTATTCTTTGTGTTAAACAACTTAAACATTTTTTGAACATTAGGTCGTTTACTAAAATATGACTTGATAAAAACTTTCCGAGTCATATCAAAAGCAGGACATTTGAACAAATAATGAAATTCATCTCCCTGTTCCTGCGTGTCACACAAAGTACAACATTGCAGGGCCTGGTCAGGTAAATAGCGACCCTTAGATATAGGCAACTTATGATTTCCACAACGAAGCTTACAAAGAGAAGTCCTATCTACAAAATCTAATTTTAACAAATAACTTTCAAAAACACATTCTTGCTTAAATATTCTATAATTGGTACATAAACGATTTCTATTCATTTCCTCACGCCAATTCTGCTTTGCTATATCATCCAATCTAAGACCAATTGATGATTTGACCCAACTGACATCTACAATAATATTTTGATCAGACCATATGTTAGACATCCCACATTTGTCTAAAATACCTTTCACTTTTACAATCCATACTGATTTGAAATCATCTTTATCATGCAATTGTCGTAGAAGCTTATAAACAAGACAGGACAGTTTTGACTTGCTACATGTACCTTGACTTATTCTTGCCCCAAAATTAACCATACGTTTCTCCACAGCAGAAGACAAACTGAATCTACCAAGTTCTCCATACACCATGCAATTCGCTGTTCCACGGTTCAAATTAAGTAAGCGTTTAAGAAACTTTTTGTGAAACATTTCAACACTTTGCAAGTCATGAAAACCCCATATCTCACTACCATATAATAAAATTGGCACAACGAGTTGATCAAATAATTCACATTGAATATCCAAAGGCAGGTTTAACTCTTTGGCTCTACAAATAAGATTGTACATTGCCCTTCTGGCTTGATTTACTTGCTTCTTAATAGCCTTATTGAAAGACCCATTATAGTTAAATGTAGTACCAAGGTAAATATAATCATCAACAACTTCGAGTGGATTATCACCGAACATAAATAATGGATATTTACGAACACGTCCTCTTGAAAAGATAACAACTTTTGTTTTACTTGTATTTACATATAGTTTCCACAGACCACAATATTGATGTACAGCTGATAAGGCATCTTGAAGCTCTTCGGCTGATTCTGCTAAAATTATAGTGTCGTCAGCATATAATAGAACATACAGCCGCAAAAAGACCTCCACATCATCATCACTTATATGTTTCCTTATCTCAGCAGAGCACATATCTAACCCTTTATAATGTCTACTAACAAAATATTCAAAATCATTTAAAAATACTGCGAAAAGCAAAGGAGATAAGCTATCACCTTGACGCACCCCAATGTTACAGACAAAGAAATCAGATATGTTATGCCCAAGCTTTATGCACGACTTTGCATTTTCATAAATATTGTAAACAACATTAATAATTTTACCATTAATACCAGAAGAAATCAACTTTGACCATAAGCTGGATCTATCGACAAGGTCAAACGCCTTTTTATAATCTACAAAAGCACAATATATTCTTTTCCGACGATGTAAATACAAATCAATGAGACCATGTAAGGTAAAAATGTGATCAAGAGTACTATAATTTTCTCGAAAGCCAGCTTGTTCGTCACCTAAAATTCCAGCACATTCCAAATATTGGGTGAGTCTATTATTGATACAGGCAGTGAATAGTTTACCTACACAACTCAAGAGAGTAATGCCTCTGTAGTTGTCAGGGTCATCCAGTGACCCTTTCTTTTTATATAGTGGTTTAATCATACCCAAACTCCAAGCAGAAGGAACCACTCCTGACAGTAATATAATATTAAACACTTTAACTAGAACAAACACCATAACCTTTGGGCAGTTTTTTAGATATTCATTTATGACATTGTCGAAAATGAAAATGCATCTTTTTTTTCTCTTCTTTCTTGTATTACTGCAATTTATATTTAAGTCAAAATATCAATGTATATTGCATCCAGTTTTGTTATGAATGATTTGTACAATTTGTATTTGATTTGAGAGGAAAAATTAAAAAAAAAAAACATTTTATTTTAAAAAAAGTTCAGGTCCCATGCACATCGATTGTTGTTCCTATTCGTGTATCACGACAATAATAGTACTACAATGAAAGGATAAAGCTGTCATCTAAATACATTTATACCGCGATGAGGTTAGCCTTTTGACAAGGCCTCGCGACTAAGGTATATATCCCAGCGAATTGCAACGAGGCTAGCTGGCGAGCAACGGAGTCGCAAGGGCCTTTTGCATTCTGGAATTAATTTCTAATGTTAACCTTTGTTTCTTCACGATTTCTCTACCGAATTGGTAGCGACCAATCAGCAACCGTATCGTTCCTGTGATGTCACACACTATAGTGCGTGGCCGCTATACACATGTGTGTGGCATCGCTGACCTTATAAGGCAGAGGTCATTAAAGGGTCAGCCACCGACACCGGTGATTGGTCTTTATCGGTCGTTGAGCTTTAGGACACACCCACATGCTTTGTACACATAAATGATGCGCGGGCAGCGTTGAGGGTTTCGATTGGTCAATTAATCCATTGACGGTTCATTTCGTACCAAACATGACTAATTCATGACAACACGCGATGAATAATTCATTAGCAAATCGTCCACGAACCAAGATCCAAAAGGCTGACTGACTGCGTCAGTCCAAGGAGTAACTCCTTGGTCAGTCTATCAGCTCGCGGTTCACCTCGTCTAGCACTACTCTGTGTGTGGGTGTGTGCGTGTGTGTGTGTGTAATTGGGTTTTTACAGACGTGTATCAATCAGATACTAGCAGCAGTACCCGTGGAAAAATTCCACGGGTGCTAGCCAGGGAAGTATGGATTAATTTTTGCGAACACATCTTCTTTGGAACAATGTTGAAATTATTACTGTTTTAAATTGTGGCTTATTAAACTTATATTGAATGGGATAAACATATTACAATGTTTTTGTTACCAAATAATCATATTCAAACTACATGTTTTCAAATGATAGGTTAATATGTGTACATGAATATCATGTATTTTTTAAATTAATAAGACGAATGCTTAATAATTATGGTTCTATGGGTAATGGTTTCTAAAAGAAATATTTTGTAATTTTTGTTTTTCATCTAAGTTAATTTTTAGTTTCTCTTGTATTTATCTTAGATTCTTTTAGTATTGTTTTATTAGTTCAAGTGAATAATAATAAATATTAAGAGAAAAATAAGTTTAAGATTACAACATGTCATTCTTACTATAGAATATGTCACATGCTTTTTTTGAAAGGTAAAAGTCTGTTTGTTTTTTATTTGGTTTTGGGCTGAAATAATTTACCATTTTTATGTCTTATAGTGGTGATTATGTATAATACATTTTTGCTGATGAGAGAGATTGCATATCTACTGTTTTTATGTAGGAAATAACAATATAATTATTTCAAAACTTGTTTCCACGTGAAAATCACTGGCCCTATAATACTGTGAAATTAATCTTATTTTATTTAAGCTAATGCATTTTAACTTCCATGAAGATTGTTTTATGTTTGTGCGTTTATTGAAGCAAATTTTTTACCTGTCCTTTCCCACCCCGTTCTCACAATATCACCTAAGGAGAAACGTAAGCGAAGTTGCCTGATGCCTAAACATATGAAATTATACCGTGCCATCCATTACATTTTTTTGTAATGAAACATGATTTGCAAAAGTCATAATCCAATTTACTCACGTACCCCTGCAATATTTGAAACCCCAGATAAAATTGTGAATCCACCACTTAATAATAATCTGTGGACAATTATGGATGGTGAGTGCAGGCTCTATCCCCTTATCATGCCCCCTCCCCTCCCTTTACTCCAGCCAGTGGCGTATAGAAAGGTTCCACTTTCTTTGGGGGTGATTTCATTTTTTCTACAATGAACATAAACTGTTAATTAATACCCACCCCCACCCCCCCTCCGCTTTTTACGCCCATGCATCCAGTGATTACATTTTTTGTACAATAAAATAAAATTGATGCACTCACATATCCCCCATCAGTGGCGGATCCAGGAGGGGGGCCTGCCCCCTCCCCTGGGGGAAAAAAAGACAGCCCAAAATGCAATTTTTTTTTTTTTTTTGCTTGTGAGAGAATAATGAGGGAAAACTGGAACCCATAAAATCTGGTAACCCCCCCCCCCCCCCCCCAATGAGCGACTTTTGGAGGGCTGGAGAAACAAAAAAAATTCTTGGAGGGCTGGCGAATTTTTTTTTTTTCACTTCCACCCCAGGGTACGTAGGTTTGCTTATGCTGAACCCACACTAAGCAAAAGTACGCAACACTACGCCCTTCCTTACGTAACTCTACGGTAGTGTTGCGTAGACTTGCGTAAAACTGCGTACTTTCTGCGTGACGCGTCCAGTGCTCTTTAAACATGTTTGATTTTTTGCCTCTATCTCGCGTACCCCTTTGCGTCCCTCGGCGTATTTCCACGTAGGCTAACGGAGGCACTGCTTGGGGCAGAGTAAGCTCGGCATCGTCGGTACGCCACACTACGCAACTCTACGCAGGGCTGGTGTGAAAGCCCCTTTATTACGCGCAGGATCGGCGTAGGCTGGGGTATTGTTGCGTACCCTGTGCATAGGTACCGCGTACCTACAACATATGCAATTGGCGTACCTACGCGTAGGGTTGCGTATAACAGGCGTAGGGTTGCGTACGTATACGTAGGTCTGGCGTAAAGGGTACGTAAGTTTGCTTATGCTGAACCCACAATAAGCAAAAGTACGCAACACTACGCCCGGGACTACGCCAGCCTCAAAGGATTTTTCGTCGGACTGGTGTAGGATAGCGTACTATAGCGTAGGCATGGCGTACAGTAGCGTAGTGTTTTATACTTGCGTAAAAACTGCGTACTTTCTGCATGCAGTGGTCTACGACAAAAGTACGCGAAAAAATTAGACATGTTAATTTTTGGGGTCCATCTCGCGTACCCCTTTTTGTCCCTCTGCGTATTGCCACGTAGGCCAGCATAAGCTCAGTGTAGGCGATACGCCGCACTATGCAACTCTACGCAAGCCCGGTGTGAAAGCCCATTTAGGTCTATAGTCATGATAGTCTACAGATCTACGTACATAGACAGAAAAATCCGTCTGGTTTCAAAACACACATATTTTTAAAATAGACTCTGCTCTCACTGAGCAGATTCCGGAATTATTTTTTTAGAGTAATAAAATGGATGTCCTATGTAGAATCTACTCTAATAATAATATACGGTATGAACTATGATGAATTAAATATCATCAAATAAAAAAAAATGACGATATTCGACCTAAACTGTTTCCAGTCTTGAAATAAGCAACCCAGTGAGGAATTTACTGCCGTTTTAGAATTCAAATTGATGTAGAATCTACTCAGATATACGGTGAATTTATCATCAAATTCTAACTGTAGCATTAAAAAAAGAACTTTAGTCAACTGCTTCCAATCTTGGAATAAGCAGCTCAGTATTTACTCCCGGACTCCTCCCCTCGAGTTCAGCCATGCAGCCATCCCAGCCTCAGAGAGCGGGCGCTGCCGTGACCGAACACGACAAACGACAAAGAGAAGAATTTCATGCAGATAAAATAGGACAAAGGAAGTCCATAAATACAGTTTCCAACAATTTGTTAGATTTAAAGAATGTCACTCACGTCCAAAATCAACCTTAGAATGTATTTGTAAGCTCGGGAAACCGTAGTCAACTCATGTTGAGTGCATGTGTGTACAGTACATACAAATTGCATGCATAATATGCATTGTCGCGTCGATCGCATGCATTGCATTGAAATTGCATCGCAGTACGTGGGTGCTACTCCTATGGTGTACTTATCACAAAGTGTACTATGAAACAATGAAATACATACGTACATACCACGGAGCTCTACCGAGGCTGGGACACTGTGGGACAACCCCCATGCCATCGTTATTTTCTTACGGGGGTTCCCCCCCCCCCCCCCCCGGTAAGAGCAAGTTTAGCAAGATGGCTAACGCGAGTCGTCTAACACGGTCGCACAATGCAAGTTGATACTCCTCGTGCACAACGTTGTTCGTCACTTGCCATGCCGTGCCTGTGATGGGCCGTAAGGGAGGTTGCACGGCTGACGACACCACCGTCGTGCGAGGTATCCACACGGAAAGCAGCCGTTCCTTCAGCCTGCCCGTCCTCCCCAATCCCCCAAATCACGTTTATGGACGTCGACGGCGACGACGGGGTCGACGTGGCACGCGGACTACGGGTTACACGACCTGTGGAATTATGCCACCGATCCCGCGCCACGGCGAGGGCGGACACGGCGGGGGGAAAGAGTTTTTGCTTCCACAAAAAACGGCCTTTTACGGTTTTGAGTATTAATATATAGATGATCATTTACGTCTGGGGACCGACTTTAACGTCACCATCCGAAAGACGTGACTCAGTCTCGAACCTGGGTCCGCTGAATCAGTTTATAACTTCCACTGTTACAGGCGCACGCCACAACGCCCAGTCTACTTCCCTGGTGCAATCTAGTCTCGTCTAAATTCGCTGTAGCGTGGGATAAACCTAAGTCAGGAGGCCTTGTCAAAAGGCTACGATGAGGTGGGCGTTGTGGCGTGCGCCTGTAATCCAGCTAACAGTGGAAGTTATAAATTGATTCAGCGGACCCAGGTTCGAGACTGAGTCACGTCTTTTGGATGGTAACGTTAAAGGTCGGTCCCCAGACGTAAATAATCATATCTGATTGATACACGTCTGTAAAAACCCAATTACACACACACACACACACACACACACAAGTTTCTTTGCGAAGTGGAAGCTGGCGATTCAGAGTAGGGGATGTACAAAATACATGTAGAAATACAACTTGGGTCAGTGGGAATAGGTACTATTACTTCATTGATTAATTGTATGTTTATCAGTTTAGGAAATTTTCGCCAGTCTATATTCTATCAAAGTTTACTGATGTTGAGTTTACATGTTGTGATACAATTATGACAAATCATGTTAAATCTCTTGGCAAAATGAAATGAATCAACCAACGTTTTTTGGTAGGAGAAGAGCTTTAGTATCCCCCCCCCCCCGAATTACCCCCGGTGATGCCATTATTTCGAGTTTTAATTTGAGTGTGTTAAATCAGATACTGTTTTTTTCTCATTTGTTTTGCTGATTAAAGTTCTCTTCCCACGCAATCAATTATAGAATTTAAAAAATTTAGCTATTTTTATGTGAGGCTAGCATGCACGGGTTTATATAATATTACTGATGAGCTTCGATGCGCATCATTGTTGGAAATTTTCAAACCTCAGATTTCGAACAATGGATGAATGAGGGTGCCTTTAGAGGTATAGTTATAGGTATAGCAAAATACCCCTAGTTCTATTGTCATCTTTCTATGGGGAAAGAGCTATGGACGTGGGAAAACCCCAAACCAAAATCGATGTTAGTACCGAGTATATAATAGACTTATATTGTTATTATATCGTGTCTACCCTACTATACAGATCAAGATTAGGAGATCATTGGTTATGCACGTCTTTTATAAAATTTCGTACTCCGATATACTTGTAATAAAGAGGAATAATTCCTTTGCAGAACTGGCAGCATTACACTTTGTAGAAGATTGAACCACGAGACGGTTCTTCTCAGTATCAGATCAACTTTCTTTTTATACAAATAAAGGTAATACATTATACACCTTTATCGATATATTTTTAACTTTTCTGTCATTAAGTATGTGAAAGATAAAGTTGAGTTGTGGTCTAGCAATCACATTACATAAGTGTCTGGAAGCAATTGGGAAAGGTTGATTATATCGTAAATAAAATTGATGTATATATATATATACCGTTGGGTTTTGGGATCAACAAAATGGTAAGAAATGGATCCGATCTGACGTATGAACACATGTAGCACGACAGTAGGTCCAAACATTTTAGCTACTTCTCATCATATTTCGAATATTGGCGCATTTGAAGAGCAATCATTTTCAGGGGAAATTTCTTCTATGATATTCTTCCATACTGATATAAAAAGAATGAGAAGGCTCATAAATCTGTGGAGTGTGTCCCGTACGCAAGACATTTTTTATTCTTTTATTTTACAAAAAAGAAATGGAAAATCGCTTTATATGACTTTTGGCGAAATGTTCATTCATGTATTACTATATAATAATGACCATAAAACAATACAGTAATCTTGACCATACAAGGAACTGCGAATTTGCATTGTTGAGATTAGTTTCCTTATTTTATGATGCCTAGGGCAGATGACCTTTCTTTTTTTTTTAGTTAGAAGTGGCAGATTTTGTAAGTTGATATTTCTTGAGACTAATTTGGATTTTTTTTTTTCAACAAGATTGTGGTACAAGTCTCCTTGATGTTGATGTCATTACATAAATGCGTAGACGGCCTACTTTACTTTATATACATGATATAAAGTAAATACAGACTAACTTCAGGTTCAGATAGCAAATTCAGACTTCTTTGAGAATCACAAATTGCCTAGCATAAGTAAAGGATAGAAAATCACAGATGATGAGCGCATTCATGTCAGAAACGATTTGCGCAGAATAATGATGAACGTTTCAAGCAGATGCTACATGTACGAGTTTGTTTTTATTCTTCTTATCTTTTAATTCACTTTTTTTTTCTTTCTCTTTTGTCTTTTCTGTTCCTGTCTTAGGTTCATTTTTTTTCCTTTGTAAGTTTCCATCTTTTTGTTTCTTTTATTTTCTTTTCTTTCCATTTCCCTTTTCGCTCATTCTCTGATTTTCATACGCCACATTGGTTTTCACAGGATCCATTTCCAACTTTTTTTTCCTATTCTTTCATTGCATTTTTTTATCTTCATGCTCTTAAATCTTAAATGCATTCCAACTTTTTCATGTAATTTCGTTTTCGCCTCAACCTTTTATTAATCTCTTCCCTTGTTTCTTTTCAATTACTCTCAGTCTCTGTAACTTTTTGCTGTTTCTTGATATGTTCTTTTTTTCTTTCCAGTGACATGTGTAACTTGTAACACTTAATAAAGACACAAACAATGAATCTACGTGTTTGTTTTTTGTTTTTTGTTTTTTGTTTTGTTTTTTGTTTGTTTTTTGTTGGGTTTTTTTTGGTTTTTGGGGGGTTTTTTGGGTTTTTTTTTTTTATGTTTTTTGTTTTTTTTTTGTTTGTTTTTTGCTTGTTTTGTTTGTTTTGTTTGTTTTGTTTTGTATTGTTTTTGTTTTTGTTTTGTTTTGTTTTGTTTTTTTGTTTTTTTGTTTGTTTTGTTTTGGGTTTTTTTTTTTTTTTTGTGTGTGTGTTTTTATTTGTGTTTTTTTTTGTGTGTGTGTTTTTTTTTTTTTTTTTTGGGGGGGGGGTCTTCATCATTTACGAGAACAAAGCATAAATGTTCATAACTCTATCCCCAGCGTCCCTCAACATGTCAACCATGTCTGTCTACGCATATCTGTGCTCTGCTCCTCATGGCCCTTACTGCATGGCGAATCATTCAAGCAAGCAATAGACCGCTTCGGTAATGTATGCAAATTTTATACATACCTTTCAAACAAAGGTTGTTCTTGACAACCTAAAAGCTTGCCGGAGGCTTGCCGGACATAGCAACATATAATGTATGCAAACTGGATTCCAGGCATTGAGGCTCATTTATAAAAAGCAGGTTAATGGAATAGCTCGTCACTAGGTGCTCTGAGAATTATGTGCATAAATTTGTATACATTACAGAAGCGGTCTATTCACTCTCACTGAGAGATTTGGTGAAAGAAACATAACAAAGAACATTTAAATATGCTAATGAACCATCCCTTTCTTAGGCAAGGTTGCTGCATCTTTATAAATCTTGACCACTTATTCTGCGCAACTTGATTTTGACATTTTAAACTCATCTTGCTCGTGTCAAAGGAAAGAAGAAAAACTGAGCTTTATAATGATGCGTATAATATTGCATGAATTGTTTCTTTCCATCGAAAAAATAACTGACCGTCCCGTTTTCCTTCTTTCTGGGACGCACTGTATAGAGGGTCCATCATCACCTAGATGTAAACTCATTTGATGGCATTTTAAACAGCCGACCCGTGATTTTTTCAGGTTTCGCAGGATTGTATCATTAAACTGAAGAATGGCTTTTCCGACGAGGATGCGCTTGGGGGACATCCCTTTCCGATTCCTGCTCGACTTCTTCTCTACAGTCCAGTCCTTAAGTATAATCCTGGACGACTCTGAGGGTGTGGGTAGAGAGGTCCTTAATAAACTGGGTTATAAAGAGTCTCAGATAAACTACCTGTGCGACAGATACAAGCGGCCAGTATCAGAAGCATTATTGCTTACCTGGAAGGGAACCGTTCAAGATCTCTACAGGTAATATAAGGAGACACTTTCATCTAAGTAAGTTTCTAGCATTTGAGTGTGTTTAATTTTGCAGTTTAATTCAAAAAGTTTCATTAGTCGAGCTGGGGATTGTGTTAGATGATTTATTCGCTGATCAGTGTCTGGTATGATATGTTTTGACTTTAAAATCGGAATTCTTTTTTGTTTACCTTTTATCAAGCCATAATAATTATAATCATTTACAACTCCAATTTCAGTCAAACACTTCTCCCAGGATAACCTCACTTTACAATGATCTGTCAGATGTGAGCGTTTTTTTTTTTTTTTTAAATGGGTAGATTATATCTAAATTAATGGCAGGGCCCGGAGGAAATATTATTTGACACACTGACTATAAGTTGAATTTGTGAGTAGAGCGAGTGCCATGAGCGCCCAGCAGAGGCCGGATACCGGCGCTATGCAAGAAGGCATCATCACCATCATCATCATCAACAACAACAACATTATCATTACTATTATTACTCTTGTTATTATTAATATTATCATAATTATTATAATTATTATCATTATTTATATTTTTATTTTTTTTTTTTTGTTATTATTATCATTATTTCGTTCAGTGTTCTGGAGACGACTGACCTGAGGGCAGCTTTGCTGACATTGTACGCCCATCTGTACGAGAGTGAGTTTTATGACTGACGATAGTTATGATAACGTTATTGTCAGGAGCAAGCAATGAAAGTATTTTCACAAAATAATGTAGTATTTGTCTGTCATAATTATGTTTTATTTTAGCATGTCACCACATTCGTTACTCCATTGAAAGATGTTTAATATTATTATTTAAGGTAGAACCGCTTGTTTTTCCTCCAGTTATGTCGATTGCATCCAGAAGAAAGTTATCTTATCAATTCCCCCAGAGAAATTATAGTGTTCAGAGGGTATTTGACACTTGACATTTGAACTAATCGACACTTGTTTCAAGTCCTTTTAAGTAAATGGTATAGATAAATACAAACATTTAAGAGAAGTCAGTTTTTCAGAGTAGCCCAAGCAAAGTAATGTGAACGAAAATAATAAGCCAACAGAAATTTAAGTGTGACGGCTGATTGATATGCTGGCAAAATAGAGGTTAAAATTGCCCCTGCCCTTTCTAAGCCAGTAACCTATCCCAAAATAATAACCCAATCTAACATAAGCACTAAACTTTATCAGAAGGAAGTTATAGGACAATAACCAAACCCAAAAACTCAGACGAGATTTCCGTCGGGATGGGTTGTCAGATGGCCCTTAAAAATTGGGGTAATTTTTCCCCCTTTAGGCCCATAGACCAGATTTTGTCAGAAGAAGAGGTATGGCTGTGCATTACAAAAATGTAAAATCTGACCAAAAAATCAATAGGGAAGAAGGTGCAACACTCCCCTGGAAAAAAAAAACACTGAGTAAGATTGGTTTAAGATAAAACACCACTAACCCATGAACAGAAAAGACGCATGCATTTCATACGCAGGATTGACATACATCAAAATTGTCTTTAAATCAGACATTAACCATCATCCCCACACTCCAAGAGCTCTGAACAGAGAGGACTGGACGACCATACTAGATTCAACGCAGTACAGGATCTCCCCTACCATCTCCCAGCCCCAAGTTTTCATGAGAACATGTAAGTCAAAAATAAAATATTATTCATAAATCAAACTATACAAGACTCGAAAAAGAAATTATAACAGGAAAATGTAATGGATCATGTTGATCAATAATGCCTATGTAACAAAATGAACCGGAAATACAACGATGCTCCATGATCTTGTCATATGGTTTTACAACATGGTGGCATGCAATTTTGCCACCAGTTCAGTTAGTTTCAAAGATTGGTACCACAACTCTTTATACAATGCATCGTCGATATTTCTTTCATTCATTCAGTTCCTTTCTTGGTTCATTCTCTTTGAAAAATATTTAACGAGTCCCAAATCAAGACAACTGTTTTTCAGTGGAATCCATAGGGGGAAGTCGATGTCATTATCCAATGAAATTTCTTTCTTTTTTTAAGTAATACATGTACAGGTTAATCCTTAAATTGAAATGTTAATTTAGTTCTTCTTTTTTCTGCAGTAATAATGGCCAAAGACAAAAGCTTATTCTCCTCTTGTAATTGTGTATAATGTTCCAAAGCCGGCTCACCTTCCAACTTCTCTCACTCTCCCTGCCCCTCCCCCTCCCCTTGTTTGCTTGTTTGTTTTTCTTTAATAGATATTCTTCCAATCTGTAAACGCGTAAGGGACTTTGTCTACATGTTGTTCCCGTTCAACATGATCTACGCGTCAGACATGTACAGGGCTATAAGCAATCTGATGAACAATATTAATATCGTCATTTGGTGCCTGACCATTGCACAGAACACCTTGACTATCTACTCAGAGGGTCGTCTCCACAACTTGGTAACCATCTTCATCTCCCTCTCTCTCTGGATCAAGCTTTACCTCTTGAAAGAACGTTTCCATGAGCTCAAACAAATATTGCCATGCGGTAACGATGAGCAAAAACTTCGAAAGGCCGATTTCCTCTACAAGGAAATTCGAATCGCACTGCTCTTTGCCTTCTACTTCAAGCTGGCTCTTGCCATGCTCGGGTGTATGCTATTCTACGCATTCCCTCAACTTCTGCTCAAAGATTTCCAGAGCCAGATGACCCAATTCGTGATGCTCCTGTTTGCCTTCGAGTTGGTCCATAATGCATTCTATTTGATTGCATTCTACAGGGACGCCAGTATTTTCCGTATTAATAATGATCTGTTCCCTATAATGTAAACAGCAGGAGGCCACTTCTGATCGGTTGGGGATAGTCTCATTGGAGGTTTGCTATGGAAACGGAACATACATATATATTTTAAAATTCTAAAATATTGAAGTGATGTGTTTCAATGCTTTTAATGAAAGAAACTTTAAATTTCTTTATAAATCTCATGTACAGGGTCACGTTTTACTGTTTTGTTTGTTGATGTGGAACTAAGAATATTATACTATGGTTGTAACTTGTTTTATATCCAGTTTGATTTAAGCAATATTAAATCAATTTCATGTATATGAATTTCGGGTAAAGTGGTTGGCGCTACTGGCGATTGTTACGACAAAATAATCCGAAGCACGGCACACATTTATATAAATGAGATTTAATCGTCCAGTCTAGTGTTGTATTCTCAGGTTTACATGCATTTCATTTGTTGTTTTTGTTGTAAATAATGATTTGAGAGAAACTGGAGATTCTGGTATATACTGATGCTTTGTACTATATATTTAATCTTATATAATTTTTGTATTGCCAGGTTTTACATGCATTTTTAATATATTTCTGTGGAAAGTTAGCGGTACTAAAAATTCTAGAATTCAAATTCAAGAATGTTACGCACTAGATCTTCGCCTGTACGACCTATCCTGGGCACAGCCAGACTGGTAAGGAAAACACTTGGATATGAGCAGTATGAAGTTGCACTTGAAGACTCTTGGTGCTTTTTGTTAAAGCATCTTTAAAAAGACCATTCAATATTATTTTATAATTGTTTTAGTGCAGCAATATCATATTACAACAATGTGATGAAATCTTTATTGATAATGAAACACCTTTAAAAAGATTGTTGATAGTTTTAGTCCAGCAATATCAAATTATTACAATATAATTAAATGTGTTTTATAATGATTATTTGTGCAGTATAACATGTATAATGTATAAACATTCTCTATTTTAGCGGTGTATAAGAAAAAAGTTCTAGATTTCAAGTATTGAAACAGGAGATAATGTACAGGTACAGATAAGATCATTGATTTAATAAATTTTGATTTTTCTTGATGTATTATAATGGGTGTAAGGCCAAATAAATAATCAATGATATCAATTTTCATGAAATCTGCTTCATTTGATATTAGAGGACAATGTTAATTTAAGTTTATCTCTCTGGCAGAACATATTTCTTTCCTCACTGTTCTTCTTTGGGATTTTCAAATCTTTTGCTGTTTTGAGATTTACCAGCATGAACTGAATCTTATCTGTAAAATATGAATTAAGGAACAATTTCATCCCAGGAGAATTCACAATGGAGTTTGTTAATCAGATGTAACACAAGTGATTTATTGTGGAAGGATAATTTCAGAAATCAACATTAAATTTGTGATCTTTGAAGATGCCGGCATTGTAGAGCCTACTTTCAATAGTGTACCCTCAATAGTGTATTCAAAAATTAGAAAAATAAGAAAATCTATTTTTATATATACTATAGAATAATACTTCTGATGAACTAAATGCCTTTTATATATGTTATAAATAGCAGAATATTTTCTTCATGGTAAGATCTAATATACCTTTATTTACAGAGGGATTCTGTGATTCTCTGTTTTGAAATAAAACAAGTGAATTTCAATTATGAATTGCTGTGTGAACCTAAATCTTACTCCTTTTGTTGTTGATTATGATGGTAACATTTAGGGACTTGAAATGTCGTTCTTTATCCTTCTATTCGTGAAAGGTCATACTAATATCTAACAGCAACTCATGTAAAATAGAATAATTGCTAATGCATGTGATCAGCAATAGAGGGACATGATAGACATATATATAGAGAGAGAGAGATGGAGAAGGAGGTGAAGAAATATATATAGAGAGAGAGACAGAGGAGAGAGAGAGAGAGAGAGAGAGAGAGAGATTTAGGATGAGAGAGAAAGAGAGCGGCAGAAAGAGGTGGAGAGAAAATGAGTCAGAAAGAGGGGAGAAAGAGGAAGAAAAGTAGCATGATTTCTGCTCTGTAGAAAGATTATGATTGTTAGGGCGAAGAAACAAGACCGGAAATTGATCATTGTGATAAATGGTGGTAAAGCATGTGGAGTTAATGGCTAGGAAAGACTGTAGATTGGTTCCAAAGTTCATAAATTCCATTCTATTCCGTCGTTAAATATGATTCAAAAGAAACATATTTTATAGCTACAATACGATCATCGTCTGTTCAAACATGAAACCTAGTCTACATTCTTACCTATGTTATGACAGTAGATAGATAGTAAGAAGACTTAACTCATTGTATATATGTTCGTATTTGTTTTTGTGTTTTTGTGTTTTTGTGTTTTATGTAAAAAAAAAAATATATATATATATATATATATATATATATATATATATATATATATATATATATAGTAAGAAAGGAAATCCAGACTAACGTCTCGGGGAGAAAAAAGGAGCACTCCATCCATATAATGGTTTATAGTAATACAAATAATGATAATTATGATAACAACAGTGCTAGGAAAGATTATGGTGATAAGAATAATGATAATGATAATAATAATGAATTATGATGATGATAATGATAAGAGTAATAATAATCATGATGATGATAATAATAATAATAATAATAATAATAATAATAATAACATCAACAACAACATTACCATCAACAAGAACAATAATTACATTAATGGGAATTCTTTTGATACGACCACTGAGTATAGTGGAGTGACTGCAAACGAAAAATTAGCCAACGTATCATCAAAATAATTTTAATATTAACCATGAATAATAATTTCTTTAATAAAAGGATTTTTAAAAATGAAGTCGTACGAGACACAATGTTGCTTCACTGGGTCAGGAAAAAATGGCAAGCATTCTTAGAGTGATTTATCATTGTTTATTGTAATAATAGGGAATTTATTTTCTCTTATTATTTTGGAGAGGAGAAGAAAAGAGGAGGTGAACATTATATGAAACGAAGCACACGAACGGTGATCTGACATTTTCTCCGGCGACAATTTCTTATATTCAATTATCATCAATTGATTATCTTTTTAATAGACGTTTTAAGATCTGTATAGAGAGCGAATCATATCGAGATAATTATGCTAAAATAGGAATAAAGGGGGCCATTGACAAATTAAAGGCATGCAACTCGCTGTCGTTCATTAAAGTTGATTGCATTGTATTTTGATGAATTTTCAGTTCACCCATTCCGTGTTTAATATTTCCAGCTTGGTTGCTAGGCAACTGAATACAATACAATGGAAGTGTTTATAAATAATTTATTCAGTAGCCAAAATACCCACTGGCTTATTATGAGTGAAATATCCATTAAGACAGAATGGGTATTAGCTGGCATTGTCACGCTCTCCTGGCTTTATATACCCGGTGCAACATAATTATGACCAATAGCTATATCGCTACTTCTGCTACACAGTACGCCAATCCGAAATTAATAGACCTGTTTACTAATTTAATGCATATAGTTCTTGAAATAAAGTTTCTCTTGACGACGCAAAAGCTTGCCTGGGGCTTGCCCGACATATCAACAACTAATGTATGCAAATTGGATTCCATCCATAGACATGATAGAGATGCCATTATGCATAGCAGCCTTCCACTTAATAGTTGGTAACCATAAGGATTCTCGAGAGAAACATGCATTAATTGAAATACATTAGTAAACAAGTCTATCGGATGCTCTGTGTCCACAGTATCTGGTATACCAGGTATACTTGAAGGCGGACATGCTTATGGCATGTGCATGTTTTTGCTATTTACTCCGAGTGGACAGGATTGTCAATGCAGGCTCACTGTGCTAGGTGACTGTATCTAAAGAATTATTTTTATAAGCATATGATTCTATTGTCGTCAGAGTGACAAGAGTATACTGTGGGTAGCAGTTGGCCTCCCGAGGGCCATGAAACCAAAGACCTATGAAACCAAAAATTTTGCATTTATATATTTTTTATTCAAAAGGTTCACAAGCTTGAAAGTCCATCAGATGGGACTTTTGTCAGGTTTTGTTTTGGTCTTTTGCGTATAATTATGAAGCCTCAGAAATGTAGATCACGAGACTGATTTCTTTTTTTTTTTTTTTTTTTTTTTAAAGTCAAATGAGTCTTTGGTATCTTGTACTCTTTGTCAACTATGCTGTGCTGGCCAGGACCCTTACACTTATGTAAAAACATCACGTTTGTTAAAATACAAGTATAGAACTATGTGGAGGTGTTCCCAATAATACCGTTGTGGAGCTGCATAATGTCTATCGGAAATTTGAATTGTTCAAAAATATCTTAGTTATTCATTGTATAAATTATATATATATATATATATATATATATATATATATACACACACACACACACATATATATATATATATATATATATATATATATATATATATATATATTTATATATACATATATATGTTTATTTATTTATGTATTTATTTATTTATTCGAGTAATCATAAGAAAGGAGAGAGAGCGAATCTACTGTTGTGTTGGGATCGGTTATTGAAGGTGGGAAGCATAAATGAAGAAGCTTTGTAGAAGTTCTTTTTACAATTCAAATCAGGAAGCATTTATTCAACGCAAATATTCAGCAACACAGTTTCAATATTCAACACGGTTCCAGTTCAATTATAGTAGATATGGATGAAGTTACAAATGATACAGCAGGCGATGGATATAATAATTCTGAAGTCCTAAGTATCTGTCTCTCAGTCGGTAATTCTAATCCTATCTCATTTTCTGTCTCATCTTGAAGTTTCTGTGTATGTATTCAAGTCCCCCTCTAAATCAGAAACTCTCTCTATATTAGGAGGGTTTTGGGGGTGTTACAATTCTCTGATTGGTCAATAGTTAACTGTCTATCAGGGTTGCTATGGTATTATGGGGTGTGGTGATGAAGAGTGTAACTGACTGGGGCTGGTTCTATGAATCATCCTTCTTAGAATGTAGGTGCCTTGAAGTTAACTCTCTGGGGTGGTCATTCGTGGTCAATGTTTATAATTACAAGATAATGGGGTCACAGAGTAGATCGGAGTCTTGTCCAGTTTGTTAGAGATTTTTGCATTTTGTCGGTCTTGCTGTTTTCTCTGTAAGGACAGCATTGTACGGGATATTTGGTCCAATTTCTTTTTGAGGTGGCCGATGTATTCGTCATAAGAGGATGAGAGGCCAGACATGGGGTTGAAAGAAAGATTGGAAAGATTAGGAGGCTCTCGGCAGAATACAAGCTCGTATGGGCTGTGATCTCCAAGATGAGGGGAAGAGAAAGAGTTATAAGCGTAAGAGGTCGTAGATACAAAGCGAACCCAATCAGTGCCAAACTGGTTCAGGTTAACTTTGAGAAAGTTAGAAAGTGTCTGGATGTGTCTCTCGGTGTGTAGGCTCCCATGATTCTCTACACTGATCACCTTACGGTCAATGTTCAATGTCGTGCATAATGCGGTCAGTAGTTTGCCAGTAAGTGATGCGGCGGCATCTGTTATTAGACATGATGGAGGTCCAAAAATGCAGATAACTTTTTGGATGAGTGCCTCGCAAATCGTCTCGGCATCGAGCGATTTTAGAGGTGCGCAAATTACAAATCTTGTAATTTCGTCACAAATGACCATCAGATGTCTAAATCCAGTCTGTGAGGTAGGCATCGTCTTAAAGTCAAGACTAATGCGGTCAAATGGTCTGTACGAGTCTGGTATACGAGTGTGAAAAGGTCTTGGTTTGTCTGGTTTGCCTTTGAATTGCTGGCAGCGCAGACAGGCCTTAACATAATTGTTGATTCTCTCAAACATGTTAGGCATGTAGAAGTTACGTCTAATGGTCAAGTATGTTCGCTGGGTCCCTTGGTGGTTGCTAAGTAGGGTGTCATGATGTTGGGATATGATCATGTCAGTCAAGGTCTCGGGGATTGCAAGCTGTAGCCTAAAGTCGTCATCTTTAGTGAAGAAAAGTCTGAACAGTATACCGTCACAAAGAATGTACTCTTCTGCCTTTAATTTGACTGTTTTCGCAGCTTTCTTGTCACTAGGCAAGATATCATGTGCGAGAAAGTCATAGACAGGTTTAAAGAATGGTGAGGTTTCCTGTTCTATTTTTAGTCTTCTCATGTCAACAGGTAGATTGTAGTCCCTAATAATTATCTTTCGTTTGATCAAGTCAGTAACCCTATCTAGTTCATGTTGCTTGGGAATATGTCTAGCTTTAAAGGGTGACTAAATTAGAGAGAAAAAGGGTGCTGTTTCCATGTATTTTTGCATTCAGATCACGAATCTGGCAATTGATTGTCAAAATTATGTCTCGTTTTGGCGAAAAAGGGGGAAAAGTAGAGGTTTGGGGACCGTTCCTTAAAACTCGTGAGCTGATTGGCTAATTGACGTCACACCCCCAAGTGACGTATGTAGAGTAAGAGGCACAAGATCTGCAGGCTGCGGCAATGTAACATTGTACACACAATACGGTATTTGACCCCTCTGTTCAACGGACAATTTATGAAAAAGGGAAATTAATCAATACAGTCTAAGGAGTGAATAATCATTATCAATATATTTTCTTTAAGATCAGTGAACACTTTTGCCCAAATATACAGCTCTTGTTTTGTTTTTTTAACTTTTCTTTGAACAATGTTCTCATCCATCTGAGCTTGCCGAACGACAGTTTTGCATTGGTCTTAAACGCGTACACAGCCGTTTTATGCGTCTGTGCAATGTACTACACATCTTTAGTACGGCAACTATGTTTCCCCCTCGTACTAAGCGACTGGTGAACGCTTTTGTTTGGTTTGTTTTTACTCTCGCCTTTTTTTACTTCGCTTTACATGTAGTACGGTAGTACTGACTTAGATTTTTGGCTGAATTCTTCGAGTAACTTAGAGAGATGGATAGTGATCGCGAGTCCGATTTGGAGGACTTTTTTGAGCCAGATACGAACTCTGATTTATCAGATGATTTATCGATCCCGAAAGAGAAGAAGCTCAAGTGCAGTGGCAAGGGGAATTCGACCATTATGTTTGAACCCCTCGCAGAAGACGCGCCAGGGCATGGTGAAGGGGTCGCGGCCGGGGGAAGGGGCCGCGGGTGAAGCTGCTGCAGCTGCTGGAGAAGAAAAGTGATCACTGGAAATTGTACTCCACTCGCTTGCCACTCTGCCCGCTTGAGCATACCTTTGCGACCCACAATTTCCGTAGATTTTCATCTTTAGGAAAATGATGTACGTAGGTTTACATCATCTTTAGGGGTCTTGCTACAGCCCGCAACTATACACCGATTTGGCATTATTGATGAAATTGTGTCCCCAAATCAAAGTTATTGTGATGAATTAAACACACGAAAATATGCGATGCAAAATGGTAGATGCGGTGAATGTCATGCTCGGCACCGGGCTGGGCCTGCCGGGGCCTGCGGGCGCGCACGGTATATAGGTTGGTGGAATATTTTCCCTTACTTCTCGTACGTCACAGATCACGTGATCATAATGTCGCTCGATGGGTTTTTTTTAGGGGCGGGGCTTATGACTGTGTAAATCAGCAAAAATGTACTTTTCAAATGATTATGAAATACGACTGAATGCATAAAAAACTGTGTGATAGATATTTTTTGGCTCCTGATGACTCCTTCCTACGAAAAATGGGCAATTATTTTTTTATTTTAGTCACCCTTTAATGTTGTTTACGCTTGAGGTCAGTGGTTTAGGAGGGGTGTAGAGGTCAGGGGGTACTTCTCTGTAATGGTCGTTTGAACAGTCGTTATCTCCTTTGTTTCTGTCAACAAGTCTAGGTTCCGTCTGAGTCATGGTGACAGGTGGGGCTTGTCTCGTAGTAGGAAGTGAACTTTCTTGGTACTGTTGAGGGAGAGGAATGTTTTGTAGTGGGCGTATTGGGGGTGTGTCATGTCTGGACCTCTTATGAATGGAGGGTGGTACATTGCTAGTAGCAGAGGGAAGTGAGGGGGGTCGTCTTTGTCCTGGCTGTTCGGCTTGCTTTTGTGATGGGGGATTAGGGTTTGTGGGGGGTTGTTCACACTCGTTAGGCTTCTTCGGATAGATATCAGGAATAGGGATGCCCATTTTCTTGGCATAGGCTCGAGTAACCATGCGGTCAGTCTGTTGTGCTGGGTTTAAGGTGTTCATGTCAATCAAGTCTTCCTGGTCAAACAAACAATAAGCTATTGGTATGACTCTTTCAATTTCTGATTCACCTTCACTTGGTGCTCTGGAAAGAAAATCTGCCAAATTCAGTTCCCTTTTTGTATCCAATCTTAAATGAGTATTCAGATAGCTTCAAAATCAATTTCTCCAGTCTATTTGTACATGGGGCTTCCTTGGATTTTAGAATTTGAACAATTGAACTATGGTCAACAAATGCATTGAATTCACATCCCTTTAGCAAATGCTTGAAGGCTGTGATGTTGATCAACAATCCAAACAGTTCTAACTCTGTCACGCTGTAACGTTTACATGCATCTGGGAGTACTTTTGAGTAGTATCCAATTATTTGTTCCTTTCCGTTAATGATTTGAGTTAAGTATGAACCAGTCGCAGTCCGAGATGTATCACTGTATAGTGAAAAACGTCCAGTCGATTGGGGCATGTGTAAGATGGGTGGATTAGTCATGAGCTCTTTAATCTTGTTAAAGGCAGTCTCGTGTTCGTCAGTCCAAAGGAATTTGTTCTTTTTCCTAGTCAGTTGGTGAAGTGGCTTTAAGATAGTCTGTGTGTTGGGGAAAAATCCAGCTACATAATTAACTGCTCCAACAAATCGTCTGACTTGTCTTGGAGTTTTGGGCCTAGCAAGATTTGCGATCGCTTTGCATCTGTCAGTCATCGGTCTGAAACATGCTTCTCCCCGAGGAGTAATCATGATTCCATGTCCCATGTACTCTACGTCATTCCTAAAAAGTTTACACTTCTTGGGGCTCACTTTAAGTTCGTTAGTTGACAGAGCTTCTAACACCTTGGTCAAATGGGTCTTATGGGAGTCTTTGTCAGGGCTGAAAAGGATGATGTCGTCGTGATGGGCAATACAAAAGTTCCTAGAATCAGGTATAGTGGCTAATATTTCATCAATCCTAGCCTGAAAAATGGCAGGGGAAACATTAAGTCCTTGTGCTAGTCGTTTGTAGTAGTAATGTTTTCCTCCATGGTAGGAAGCTATGCCTGTGTACTTTTGAGCAGATTTTGAGAGAGGAATGCAATGAAATGCAGATTTCAGATCAATTACACTTAGTACTTTTGTGTCAGCGTAGCCGATTCTTTTAAGGGTTTCCGAAAATAGGGGGAAAGGGTGATTTCTTCTCTTGACACGTTAATTCAGGAATCTAAAGTCTGTAACAACTCTCTTTTCAGATGTGTTCTTCTTTGATAAGAGGAGGACAGGGGAGGTGTATGGTTGGTGGCCTATTTCCAGTATTCCTAGTTTAACAAGTTTGCTCAATTCCTTCTCGATAGTAGTCTTGCCATCTTCAGTAGTAAAGTATGGTCTTATAAAGAATGGATCGTCATTAGTTAGTTCAATATCAACTTCAAAGTCAGAGCAGCTTGAAATTTCGCCATACAAAGAGAAAGCATCCCTGTTTTCCTTTAGTATGTCTCTTATTTCTTGTTGCTCAGGAGGGGAAAGCATACTGTTATTCAGATCGATATGTTTACGGATAATTTCGTCCTCCGTCATGTTAACAATGGGGTCGTCAGGGTCAAGGTGGGGATATTTCCTAAGATTGTTTTGTCTGACCGAGTTATCATTAACATGATGTTGTCTAGTGTACAGGTTGTCATTCAAGTTCATAGTCATGTTCAAGCAGTCCGTTGGGAGTTGTTGTGTGGCATTAATGAGTCTTGTAGTATCTAAGAAGGCAATGGGTCTACCCTTAGAAAGGGTCACAGGTTTGTCGGTGAAGTTAGTTACTAGAACCCGAGTCCGTCCTTTATGTAAGGAAACAATGCTTGTAGTGGGGCAATGTCGGGATAGGTATTTGTTAGCTGTCAGTACAATGTCCGAGTTACGTATGTGGGGTGGGGTCCTACCTTGGAGAGTCAGAAACGTCGAGTCACTTGGTGCAACTGTCACAGTAGTGGGTGGGGCAAAGGAAATGTGCTTTGATTTGATTTTGAATCTATTGTTCCTGAAGTGGAGGGTCCCATCCAAATCGGAAAGTGTGTTGGTTCCTAGTATTAAGTCTACGCCTACTAGATTGTTTGCAATGAGTGCAGTGATCTCGAATTTATGTCCCTGGATTACTAATTGGAATTGCACTGCCTTGTCCGAAGTCAAGAATTGTCCATTACCTAATTTGAATCGAACAGGGGCTACTTTAGTTGGTACTAGTTTGGAAAGATAGGGGGATGATTTCATGAGTCGTCCGGATATAATTGATTTAGATGCACCGCTGTCGAACAGTACTAGTGCAGTCGTCCTATCTGGTAGTCGTCCCTTTGTAAAGTTACGTTCTGTCAGTTGTAGGTCAACTTCGTCAATACCTAAAGAAGTCGAAGTCATGTCATTGTCGGGCCTATTCGTAGGCGGGGAGGAAGAACAATGAGCGCTATCGGCTCCCTCCCTTCTCAAAAATCCTGTGGGCGTGGTTGGTGTAAATGGTACTGTCCCTGTTGGTATTGTAGGGGTTGTTGTTGGTGGTGGGGATAGTACTGGTAGTCGCTACACGTAGGGGCGTAGTATTGTGGAGGAGGTGGTGGCGGTTGTGTCATGTCCTTCAGTCTCTTGCGGCATTCCCGCCAAACGTGACCGGGAATGCGACAGTAGTCGCGAGTCAGTCGTGGTCGAGATGGTGGTCGTTTTTCTCGTTTGTCACTACGATATGGGCTTCTACCGCGTCTGTCACGTCTGTCATAACTATTGTCCTTTTGTCTATCACGACTATGGTCGTATCGCCTTTCACGGCTAGCGCTGCGACTAGTGCTGCGCTGTCGTGGAGTCGGAGGTCGTCTTGTATAGTCTCGTCCGTGATTGTCTTCTGTAGGCCTAATGTTTGTCATTTTTAGAGAGTTCAGTTGCTCTTTTATTTGGTCAATCTCTGACTGGGCAGAGAACGTCAGCTCCTTTGTCTGTCTGTCTTTCCGTAAATCCAGAAATAGCTGCGCTTTAGTAGCTATTTCATCGGACGTCAAGTCGGTGGTTGATGCAGACATTAGAATGGCGGCACGGCAGTCATGGGGTAAGGAGTCGAGTAGTCAGTGCTAAATTTGGGTCTCCCTGTAGTCTATATTTGTCGCTGTTATTCGCAATGGTTGGAGGTACGCTTCTGCGCTCTCCCCTTCCGTCATAGTCTTACATGTAGCATTAAAATCCTCACGTGGCTGAACGAGGATGGAGCGGGACTAAATCTCCTTACAAAGCTGTCTCTCAAGTTATCGTAGGAGTCAAAAGTCAGTCCATCTATCCATAATCGTGCCTGTCCTTGCAAAGTCCGCCGAAATGTTCGGAGTATTGTCGGGAATTGGTCGCGGTCAGCAGTGTCTATGTCGTGTGCATCACGGTAGTCGTCAAATGTTAAAAAGTGAGCAGTCGAATCGTCCCTGCTCAACCGGTCTCCCGAAAAACGGGACGGGAGGAAGTCGGTCTGTCGGAGGGTGTGTCGAGGGTTAGTGGGAGCCTGGGTCGACGTCATGATTATGAATAACTATTAGGGCAATTAATGCGAGTGATAGAGGTATATTGGTATATAAAAGATCCACAAAGTATCACGTGTCGATATGACCAAACAAGGTATGCCTTTCTATCGAATTATTCAAACTAATCACACAATGCCAAAAAAAAAACACAAAACGAAACAAAAATTACATTAAAATTCCTCTACTCACAGGACTCAGTAACAAGTTAACAGTCGCTAAATTTATCCTCTCTCACTCTCATTCGCCGGTGGAACAATAAAAGAAATGGTTTCACTTACCAACCAGCAATGACGGGACTCTAAGCTAAAAACAAATACACAAATGTCATCCAATTAAAGTAGATCATAGTAGAAGGGTCACGAAATCACAGGAACTAGTGTCAATCAACTAAAGAAAGTGTGAAAGTCATTCACTTAGTCACGGGACATCGGTTCCAAAGTCCATGCAGGCAGTGTGTAGAATGGATGGTGTTGGTCGACGTCGTCAGCAGTGGCGTCCTGTGAGGGCTTGTGAGTGTTCTCTCTTAGTTCTCTCTAATAGCTGTCAGACATCTGGTCATCTGGTAGGCGTCGTGTGGTGGTCGTCATCAGGTGTACGCTGGAGTTCGTCGTTGTCGTGGTCGTCATCAGGTGTATGCCGGAGTTCGTCGTTGCCGTGGTCGTCAAGCTTCCAGTTCTGTTGTCCTCATCTATGGGCCGTCCTATCCGAGTTGGGTGTTGGAACGAATTGATTTGCAGGCGTCGTGATCACCGAATTATGTCTACTATAAATCTGCCAGTCAGATCGTCGTCGTTGTGGTGGTCGTTGCAGCTAGAGCTGAATGATGGAAGAGTAAAGTAGCTGGATGGCGTATTAAAATGTTATCTGACGCAAACTGTTGAATTCATAATTTGACGAGAACCGGGTTCTCCACCATGTTGTGTTGGGATCGGTTATTGAAGGTGGGAAGCATAAATGAAGAAGCTTTGTAGAAGTTCTTTTTACAATTCAAATCAGGAAGCATTTATTCAACGCAAATATTCAGCAACACAGTTTCAATATTCAACACGGTTCCAGTTCAATTATAGTAGATATGGATGAAGTTACAAATGATACAGCAGGCGATGGATATAATAATTCTGAAGTCCTAAGTATCTGTCTCTCAGTCGGTAATTCTAATCCTATCTCATTTTCTGTCTCATCTTGAAGTTCCTGTGTATGTATTCAAGTCTCCCTCTAAATCAGAAACTCTCTCTATATTAGGAGGGTTTTGGGGGGTGTTACAATTCTCTGATTGGTCAATAGTTAACTGTCTATCAGGGTTGCTATGGTATTATGGGGTGTGGTGATGAAGAGTGTAACTGACTGGGGCTGGTTCTATGAATCATCCTTCTTAGAATGTAGGTGCCTTGAAGTTAACTCTCTGGGGTGGTCATTCGTGGTCAATGTTTATAATTACAAGATAATGGGGTCAGTGTTTAGGATAATGGGGTACTGTTTTAGATCATGGAAGTGGGGGAAAGGTGAATGCCTGAAAGGGAGACAGGAAGTGATATCACATACTAATGGCATACGTTGTGTACTACATAACAATACAACAACATCATCATCGCATGGTATACCCATTATCATTACTGCTTTTTAGTGTGAAGTTATTATTTAAAGTGTTACTCGTGTTCATTTTTCAAATTTGTTTTGCGTATTACTCAAATTGATTTTCCTAGGCAGTCAAATAGAAATATAATAAAAGCATAATCATGTTTGTCTTCATGTGCAACCGTGCATGTAGTTTTATTATTGAGTTTTGATACAAGCCTGACATATTGTCAATGGTATTACCGTCAAAAAACCCAGATCTAACAATAGGTGTAAAACGTGGAACTATTAAGTTTTTCACCCTTACAAAAAATAACGTTTGTTGACATTTAACTTCAATATTATCATTTATCTTATGTTGCTATGTTGCATGCATGACGGGACCGAGGATAAATATCACTAGTCCTGAGATTCCCATTTTTAGCAAAATATTAAAAATTAACTCTATCATAGGATAGCCTGATATGTATGTTCCTACAAAATGCTACTACAAAGAGATAAGACAATTTCGAGGTCAACGTCGAATGACGATCGCTATTCTCAAATGTGCCAAACATGTAAAAATTTATACATTTGTGATTTTTACAAACGAATTCTTTTAATTTTGTACAAAGCCTTAGTTGACAATGAACTGCGGCCCTATGATCATGATAGGTTTTGACAGGAAAGTGTGGCTCGTTATACATATTGACAAGGCCCTATAGGTTGTTTTGGGGGGGGGGGGGGGTTGTTTGTTCAGAAGTCATGATTTTGAAAGGAATTTACCCCTTACCTCACAATCATGTTGAGGGTATGTAATGGATCCGTACCAATGTGAATACCTTTATAAATACCTGGATTTAAAAAAAAATAAGTAGTATTTAAAAAAAATAAGTATTATCAGTCAAGAAAAATGTATTTTTACAATATTTAGAAATACTCCAAAATTAACATATATAAACATCAAATAATCCTAGATTATTTTGGTTGTTTAATGATCTACTTAATGATATATGACCTATATAATGACATATTGGGCTTAGAAACAAATATTATTATTTGGACAGTTCTCAGGTAGATGGTCCAGGCCCTGCATTAGTAACATGGAACTTTGATAAACGAATGGTGAAATAACTTTTCGCTTTGTAAGACATTATTTCAGTTTACTCTAAAGAGCTAAAGTTTTAGTTTACATTAAATAAAATTAAATACATTAAATACATAAATGATCATTTTAATAATAATTTATTAAATTGTGAAAATTGTACTGCTTTCTCAAAAGTAGTCGAATGATATTGTCAGGATTATGTAAACACACCCATTGTCAATCTGCGCCTGTTTGGCAAGGCATAATAGAAAGCTTGTTGGGTATTTGTGTAATTAACACATGAATGGTAGATTTCAGCATGGCAGCCACATAGCCCAGATACTTAACAAGCTTCTCTATTACGTCTTGTCAAACAGGTGCAGATGGACAATGGGTGTCTTTACATAATCCCGACAGTATCGTTTGACTCCTTTTGAGAAAGCAGTACAATTTTTAAAATTTAATAAATTATTATTGAAATGATCATTTGACACCAAATTTCACCCCAAGAAAGTTATAATACTCAATATTGTACTATGTAAATTTGACATGAACTGAATGAGACACTTTGGAGTGATTAACGTTGTAATGCCAAAAATGGTTTTTCTCTGTATCCAGAGCATTTGAGGCAGCAAAGCTGGGTTTAGGGGCACTTTGGTATTTTTTCAGGGGCGTGTTACATCCGCTTCCCGATGGAAATTTTTGTCAGTTTTTATATTTTTGTAATGTGCACCCATACCTCTTCCTTCTGACAAAATTTGGTCCATGGGCCTTAAGGGGAAAAATTTGCCCCAATTTTTAGGGGCGGTCTGAAAACACATCCCGACGGGAAATTTTGTGAGTTTTGCTGTCTTCATGGTCTTGGTACTGTATAGTCATACACCTTCATTCTGACAAAGTTTGGCACATACATATGTTAGATGGGTTGAAATCGACCCGACTTTGGGGCCCCTTTGGGTGGCTGTGGGGGCCAAACCCGGCGGCTTCGTTCAGCTGACAAGCTTTTTGTGAATGACATGAATAGTCTAAGTAAATTTAAGGGGTCAAATCTCATGTGTACAATGGGGTGACTATTTCGGGACAGGCTCCCAGACTATTAAGCTTTAGAGTCTTAATTCAGATGCTGTTTTGTTGATGTATTTTGCTGATTAAAGTTCTTTACCCACGCAATCAATTATAGAATTTAATTACCTGTGACCATGCATGGGTCATGATATTATTTCGAATACTAGTATAATAAGGTGATCTTTAGAGGTAGTTCCCCTTAAAATACCAAAACACTCCCTCGTTCTATTGTCATCTTTCTATTAAAGGGGAAAAGGCTATGACCGAGAAGGAAAAACAGAACTTTGGAAAAACGATATTAATACATCAGAGATTTACAATTTCATTGTTATTCCTAGTCGTGTAATATTATCTCTATCCTACCATGCAAAAAAGAATTAGGAGATTACGGGGTGAGTACGACTTTTATAAACATTCATACTCCGATCTACTTGTAATAAAGAGGGAAAATCCTATTGCAGAACAGGCAGCATTTCTTATTCACTCTCATCTTTTTCCGCTCCTTTTTCACGGTGATTATATTTTATCATTTCTGATATTGATTTCTAATATTCTTACTTATTATATGGCAATTTTAGATCATGACAAACTTTGCAAATCATATATCACTTGATATATCAGAAGTTAGTGAGGATGAAAATGTTGCCATTTTAATCACTTTACAACATTTCAGCTGCGTTTGTATTGAGCATGAAGTGGCCTTTCCACAACACACATAAATTTATGTATCCTTGCTAGACTGCATTCGCCCGTTGCAGGCTGTACAGTGCGTATCAAAAAAAAAAATGTGCACACATTGAAAATACCCTAAGCTATCGATCCAAGGGTATGGAATTTCGCTTTGAATATTTTTTAAAAAATATTTGGGGGGACTTTTTCTGACCGTTAACTTTGTTTCTGGGACGCACTGTAGAGTCGTTTGGTTTTTTTTTTTGTGTGTGTTTTTTTTTTTTTTGGTTTTTTTTTCAAGCAATTACATATACGTGACAGTCAACAGTCGTGTCATAATACATGAATTGTGGTATTTGAGCTTTGGTACACTTTATCATTGAAAATTCAAACGTCAGACAGAGATTAATAACAAAAGAATTTGGAATAAAACGGTTGACTGGTGGGCACTGAGCTGAATTCCTATTAAATTTTTTTTTTTCAAAAAGCCGTTGAATGATCTATTTTGTCCTCTTCAGGTCTGATGTGCATTTATTGTTGATCCTACGTGTATCATCCCTATATACTAGAGGTTACCAGAAAGGGATAGAGCTGTCATTTTATTTTACAGCACGAAGTTGAAGCTGGCGATTCAGAGTAGTGGATGTACAAAATAGAAATATAACTTGGGTCAGTGTGAATAGGTTCTATATATTGCTTCATTGATCAGTTGTATGTTAATGTTTTAGGTAATTTTCGCCAGTCTGTATTCTGTCCTATATAGTTTACTGATGCTGAGTTTACATTTTGTGAGACAATTAATGACAAAACATATACTTGTGTTGAAAAAAGTGAAATAATTTAACAACATTTTTTTTTTTTTTTTTTTTTTTGTTTTTTTGTGGGAGAAGGTCTTCAGCACGCCCCCTCCCCCCCACAGATTACCCCCTGGTGAAGCCATTATTTTGTAGTTTGTCTAAATCTTTAGCTTGAGAGTCTTAAATCAGATGCTGTTTTGTTGATGTGTTTTGCTGATTAAAGTTCTTTTCCCACGCAATTGATTATAGAATTTAGTTATCTGTGACCATGCATGGGTCATGATATTATTTCGAATATAATAAGGTGATCTTTAGAGGTAGTTCCCCTTAAAATACCAAAACACCCCCCTCGTTCTATTGTCATCTTTCTATTAAAGGGGAAAAAGCTATGACCGAGGGGGAAAACCAGATCCTTGGAAAAATCGATATTAATACATCAGAGATTTACAATCACATTGTTATTCCTAGTCGTGTAATATCATCTCTCTCCTACCATGCAAAAAGGGATTAGGAGATCATGGGTTGAGTACGACTTTTATAAACATTCATACTCCGATCTACTTGTAATAATTTAAAGAAGAATAATCCTATTGCAGAACAGGCAGCATTACACTTTGTAGAAGACTGAACTACGGGAGATTTGTGTGTCGTGAACGTTTCTTATTCTTCGATTTATTTCCACTCTCTTAGCCTCTTTATTCTTGTCTTCCCCCTCTCCCTCTCTTCTTCGTGACTTGTATTTTTTCCTCTCTCTTTGTTTACAATATGCATGAAATGTCTACTTTGTACCACAGTAGTGAGATCACACTTATAATATTCTCACTGTTCCTTATAAAAGCTAGCATGCATGTTTACTGTGTATCATTACATATATAAGTTTATTGGTGTATGTCATCCTTACTTGCCAACTGATACCTTTTTATGGGAGTCATGGGAGTTGTGGATATATTACACTTTAAATCTTCTAGTAGGTGTGGTGGTTTAAGATAATTGCAATACAGATCTGCTGTCATTCAGCGTCTGCAATTTCTTGGATGTAGTGTACTTATGCCACTATACCTCGTGCAATATATTTTGTAAATTATTCATGTACTTTTGGGATGTTGCAATCGATGCGATACAATCTCCTGCTTCGTTTGATAGCCGTCTTTTCTTCTCCTTCCTCTTTGGTCCCCATCCTTTCCTCTTCTTTCCTGTTTTTGCCCCTCTCTTTTTCCTGCTATTATCACTCATTATTTTCCCCTTTCTTTGTACGGTGCATAATTTACCCTTTTTATGTACGTACGTTGCATGGTAATAGTTATTATTATTTGTATGAAGGGTTTTCAGGCGACCAGAAAAATTGGCGTATCTCATGGTTTGCGCGAAAGTTCCCGGATGACCGTGCAATTTTAAAACAATATCTCATGGTTTGTGTAAAAGTACCCGGATGACCGTGCAATATTATACAAATATTCAATGTTTATGAGTGCGATGGTTCCGAATATTACATGAGCGTGCAAGTTGAACCGTTCTATTCAACGACGCGAAGCGGAGTTGAATTGAACGGTTCAACTTGCACCGAATGTAATATTCGAACCGTCGCACGAATGAAAACATTGAATATTTGTTTTATACAACACACGATATACGATAGAAACCGGACTAAATGGACTAAATGAAACCGAGATAGGCCTAGGTCTGGACGAGGTCTTATTTTGCTTACACGGTTCAACTTGCACCGAATGTAATATTCGAACCGACCGCACGAATGAAAACATTGAATATTTGTTACAACACACGATATACGATAGGAATAAGACTAAATCAATGGACTAATGAAACCAAGATAGATCTAACGTTAGGCCTACATGAAGGTCTGGACGAGGTCTTATTTTGCTTACCTTTCGTACGTCAATAGAAGGCTTTCCCGGTGTTCCAATATTTAATAAGGTCTACATGTAAGTTAGTTCCACATTGCAAATTCCAGATGGAAATCCATTAATATCTTAGTCACTAGTCACGAATCAGAAACTTATAGTTTGTGTAAAAGTTCACTGTTCAAAACTTAGTAATATTCCGAAATTTGTAAAAACTCTTGCAACAATAAAATAGTCCAGGAAAGAGTTCAGATGATACCACGTTAAACTTTGCAAAACACTTAACAGCTGAACGTATTTACATTGTAAAAATACTGTGCGAACATGCAGTGATGCGCATGTGTATATGCGCTGGCAGCGCAAAGGGTACGTACGCGCATGCAGTTAAGTACGTGCCCTGGTACGTGCAGTACGCAAGTTCAGTATGTCCTGGGTTCTATTGCACGGTTGGTTTTGAGCGTGCAATAGATGCACTATTGCACGGCTGGTTTTGTGTCAGCGTGCAACAGCTGTTTCTTCTGAATATCATGTGACCCACATTCATCCAATCAGGTGTCAAGGATCTACGTATGTGTTGTATAAATTTCCATATCTCATGGTTTGAGGTGCGCGTGACGCGTACAAAAGTGAATACGTGTTTGAATACGCAAAGGTTAACACAATGCAATGCGCGCAGCCCTTGCAAGATGCTTGGATAAGGACAAAATAATTTTTTTCTAGCCTGTGATTTATGTTGAATTTAATACAAAAACATAAGCTCATGTAATGGTGAAAATTGAGGAACTAGGTTTCATACAATTAATAATAATAATATTAAATGACTTTTCTTTCGTGGGACACAAGGGTATATCGCACTCGCTTTGAAAATATTTCACTCGTCGTGCCGACTCGTGAAATATGCTCATAGCTCGTGCGATATACCCCTGTATCCCACTCAAAGCCATTCAATATTATATAAATAACACGACTATATTCCTCTTGATATCCTCATAATTATTGCCTTATCGGTTTAATAACTGCCTTTTTTTTCCTGTCGCTGCAGCAGCCTTGTTGTTTATAGCATGCTTGGAATTGTATTGGCGTGTTGACAGTTTTACATATTTTATATAGTTATCATATTCCATCTCCTGCAATATATTTTCATTCATTATTCATGTACATTTAGATGTTACATTATAGTTCCTGTAAATGTTACTCATGTTTTCGTGTGAATGCTTCTTATTCTTCTCCTTTCTCCTTCATCATTCTCACCTTCTTCTTCTTCTCTCTCTCTCTATCTATCTCTCCATCTTTCTCTGTTTTCTTATTCACTCTTACCTTTTTTCCTCTCCTTTTTCACGGTGATTATATTTTATCATTTCTGATATTGATTTCTAATATTCTTACTTGGTATATGGCAATTTTAGATCATGACAAACTTTGCAAATAATATTTCACTTGATATATCAGAAGTTAATGAGGATGAAAATGTTGCTATTTTAATCACTGTATAACATTTCAGCTGCGTTTGTATTGAGCATGAAGTGGTCTTTCCACAACACACTTAAATTTATGTATGCTGGCTAGACTGCATTCTCCTGTTGCAGGCTGTACAGTGCGTATCAAAAATTTGTACACACTTTGAAAATATCCTCCGAAATCTTTATCTTACAATATCGACACTATTTTTTTTTATACCGGTATGGGTGGGGGTCTGTTTCATCAGATGACACTATGCGTAATGAAAATATATCACGCTTGAGTGAGTACTGCCTACTTTTGTTAAACTCCCTAGCTGTGCACACCCACATTGGCGTATATCGAAATTGATAAAGGGGAGAGGGACGGAGTCCTCCCAAGACAGGAGTTAAATGTATCTATACAGCCCCGTTCTTGTACAAGCATACTGAGCATAGCATGTTGCACTGTAATTTTTTTTCTGTGCCTTCAAGAAGGAGCTACACCAGCTTCGCCCATCGCTGGATACGGCACTGCCCCCAACACACAAGAACCGCCACCATCATTGCAGGTGGTGTCTTTCCAGCACAAATCATCTGCATCAGTTCCCATTTTTGCCTGAAGATGCAAAATTGAATGCAATAACGGGAGGAGAACCCTAATATTTACATATCATTTCTTTCTTCAAATTTCTTATTCCTCTTTAATACAAGACCCCAGAAATTCATATGACGAATAAGATTTTAAAGGAGAACCAAATCTATTGATTAAAACAACGTTTTCTCCTTTTTTCAATTAACTCCATGTAAACGATATCATCATGGATTACAGTGCATCCTTTCCACATGCCCCAGACAGTAACGCATCCTCAACTGGTTGGAAGAGATGGGGCAGGGAAAGAAATAACATTATGGTAAAAACCGATTTTTTTTTTTTTGATTTTTTTTTTGTGGGGGGGTTGATTTTTTTTACTTTTTGATTTTTTTTAAAATCTCTCTTCTTGAAAATGGAACATTTCAGGTCCATCTTCCTGTAATACAATCAAATGGCATCCTTTCGACATGCTCCAGTCAAAAAAAAAGAATTGTGTAGAAGGACATAATCTGCAATTTTTGTGGATATGTGTCTGTGTGCGCGCTTGTGTGTGTGTGTGCCCGTGAAAGGGAAGGGAATGGTGTGGGTGTGGGTAAGGTATAGCAATAGATATTTCACCAGAAATATGCGACGAATCACTGTATATTTGCAGACATCATTTCCTGAAATGTGAAGGATATCTTCATGCACTGAAATTTTTGTAATACTAAAAGAAATGGGTGAAAATTAGGTGTGTTTTAATGCAAAATGGCTATACAACAGGGCTATGCAGTCCCATGTACTTGCATGTTCTCATGTAAGGCCTGTATTCTAAATTGCTATATGCCATATGTGAGTCACGACGTCAGCTAGACTAACTAGACCGACAGCCAGCCAGTATCGACAGATGACCTAGGCCGGTAGACCAACAGTCCATGAGACCGGTAGCCCAGCCGCTAGACCGACAGCCCACAGGACCGAGAAATGTTGGTAAAAATGAATCTCAGAATTTGCGGAAGGCAAGACCAACAGCCCACAAACTCGGTATGTTGGTTTCATAGGCCGTCTGCTAATTTTTCTTGAGATTCACTGGACCGACACGTCGGTCTTGTGGGCGTCAGTCAATTTTACAATAAAACAATAACAAATAGGAAAAAAATATATTTTGCAAAATATATTTTTTCACTATTTATCTATTTTTCACCTATTTTTTGCTGAAAGAAAAAATAGTAAAAAAATAGTTCAAAAATATATTTTCTACCTATTTTAGGGGTATTTTATGGTATATATATTTTTACTATTTTTTCAGTAGAAATGATAAAATAGTAAAAAAATAATTATTTTTTAACTAGAGATTTCGGTTCCAATAATGTATGAAAAAAAAAAATTTTACTATTTTTCCACGACATTTTCACACTATTTTACAAGCTATTTTTCCTCTATTTTTGTCATTGAAAAAATAGTCAAAAAATATATTTTCCCTATCTATTTTTCCACTATTTTCCCCATATTTTTAGGCTATGTTATTTTGGGCAGGAATATAACAAAAGGAAAATTGGAGAGAATAAATGAGTGGATGAAAACAAAGAATAACATGAAATAAGATAAAGACATAAATGATAGAAGGATAAATATAGGAGTAACATAAGGAAAGATAGAAGAGAAGATGATAATTTGAATAAAAGAATATAACCTAACGAAAGGAAATTTATTTATTTATTTATTTATTTATTTATTTTGTTTTATTTATTTTATACTGCAGGGTTGGCCTGTTCAGTTTTGTAAAACTGCTTTACAAAGGCGCCCTGCAGTTTAACAAACATCATTCTACATGAAGATGCAAAATACATAACAATTAGGTAACATTATAAATTACTAACAACAAATATTGAGAGTGGATAAATGGTAATCTAAAAGATAGATACATGGATAGCACTATTACAATTCTATTGCATCAAGATGTAAGGCTTTGCATAGTTTTTTAAATGTAAACAGGGATGTACAAGTCTGAACATTTACAGGGAGTCCGTTAAACAAACTGGCCCCGACATATGCAAAGGATTTTCTTTTAAATTCTGTCCTTGCGTGGGGAAGTTGGAGGGGGCATTTTAAAGAATAACGTGTCCTATAATTTACGGTTCGTTTACATATCAATGATTCTAGATAAGTCGGTATTAGATTATTTAGTATTTTAAAAACAAGAACACAATATTGATATTTCATACGCTGTTCAACTGATTGCCATTTCAGTGTGTGTAACAAGGAACGTTGCGATGTATGATAATCTTTATTCAAAATTATTCTGGCATATTTATTTTGGAGTTTTTGTATCTTATCCATATGGATTTTTGCACAGCTTCCCCAAGATGTACCACAGTAATCAATATAAGGTAGAATCATAGCAAAATACAGATTCTTCATAATTTTAAATGACAGTAAATGCTTAATCCTCCGTATACAACCTATTGCCCGAGATATTTTACAAACAATAGTAGAAACATGTTCACACCAAGTCAAACCGGAGTCGAGCATAACACCCAAGTATTTGATCTTCTTTACATTTTCTTAAGGTAAGTTTCTGAATTTTATTGACAAAACATCATCTCCCAGTTTTTTCTTATGACCAAATGCCATGACCTTCGTCTTTCGTGGGTGTAAATGCATATTATTCAAGTCTAACCATCTGCATATTGTATCGAAATCATCTTGCAAGTATTTCTGTACATCCTTTATTGTTTCACTATGATTAAAAATGGCTGTATCATCAGCATAAAGAGACATTTTAGAATTGAAATGCAAATTTACATTACACATGTCATTAATAAAAAGACAAAATATCAGCGGACCTAATATAGATCCCTGCGGGACACCTGATTTTATCTTCAAACATTCACTAGAGCAATTATTAACTGTAACAAATTGTCTCCTGTCTGTTAAATATGATTCCATCCAGTCGTATTCTTTCCCTTTAATACCATAGAACTTAAGCTTTGCAAGAATAAAATTGTGTGGAATAACATCAAAAGCTTTGCGTAGATCTAAGAAAATACCTCAAATAACATGTTTTTGGTCCAGTTTATCACACAAATAATCAGTAATTTCAGTTAAACATGTAGCAGTAGAATAAGATGGTCTGAACCCTGATTGACAATTGGCAAGGAGTTTATTAACGTTTAAGTATGTATACAGTTGATCATGTATTGCTCTCTCCAATATTTTGGACAAGGCAGGGAGCACAGAAATCGGTCTAAAATTATCAATATCAAAAGATCCCCCTTTATGTACTGGAGTAATTCGTGCTGTTTTAAAATCTTTTGGAATAATACAAGTTTGTAAAGTCGCATTAAATAAATGGGTCAAAGGACCAGCTATATACTCTGCAGCCAGTTTAAGAAGCTTAGGGTGAATACCATCTACTCCCACTGCTTTCGAACAGTCAATATGTAACAGTTCTTTTACAACATATTCCTTCTTGATTGCACAAAATTCAAATTCACATGCAGGAATAAACAGAGTCTGCAAACTATTTAATAAATCTTCCGAGGAATTACCCGAGGGAGTTTGCAACCTTGAGCCAACTTCATTAAAGGCTTTGTTTAGAACGTGAGCTATTTCCTCGTTAGGTATCTGATCATTACCAATTGTGAGTTTAATATCATGATTCACATTTTTATTTTTATTTGGTATAAGTTTCGATAAAACGTTCCAATTCTTCTTGATGTCATTTCCACAATCCTGAAATTTATCCTGATAATACTTCTTTTTCAAAATTTTATTCAAGTTATTAGCCCTATTACGGATATACTGGAATTTATTCCACCAAATTATCAATTTTGTTTTTCTAAATTGCTTTCGATAATAATCCCTTTGGCGTGCTAATGCTAAATAATCATCATTTATCCAAGGTACCCCTCTTTGTTTTTGACGCACTGATATCATGGGGGCATGCCTATCACAAATATTCAGCAGGGTGCTTTTAAAGCAGTACCACAATTTTTCAACATCAAAACCATAGGAATAAAATTCATGCCAATCAACTTTACTTACATCCTCTTTAAAGTTATCACTATCAAAGTATTTGAAGGAACGAAATTTGGTTATTTTTGGAGAAAGGGGTAGATATTTCCCTTTAATTGCAGTATATATCACAGAGTGATCACTAAGACCAGCAGTTTGGACTCCTGATTTAATGATATTGTCAACAAGTGGATCAGAAATACAAACCAAGTCAATTAGAGACTGACTATGTGGTGTGATTCTAGTGGGTTGAGATATAACCTGTGTCATCTGCATTGTAGTACATAGAGTTAGAACTTTTCTAGAAAGATTATTGTCAGTCAGCATATTGCAATTAAAATCACCAAGTAGAATAACATTGTTTGTAACTGTATATAATTTCTCAAGATTATGTTCTAAATTATCGAAAAAATCAGACTGATTATCTGGATAATTTTCAATACAATATACCAATGAACAATGAGCTACTATTAGTGCGTTGAAATTCCACCCACATTATTTCTAATGCGTCAGATTCAAGATCCAATCTTCTCACATAGGAAGAATTTTCTGATATAAAACATCCCACTCCTCCTCCATGGGTGCGTCTATCTCTCCTTTCAAACTTATATCCTTTGATAGAAAACAAACTATCAGAATGATCTTCTGTCAACCACGTTTCTGACAGGCCTAACAAGTCATAAGGGTTATTACTGAGCCAAATTTGCAGATCAGCAACTTTATTGACTAAACTTCTCACGTTCAGGTGAGCTAATTTTATACCCTTTATGTCGTTTAATGCAAAATCATTAATATCAGCTGACCTATCTTCATTTACACCGACCACCATATCATTACAATCAGTGTGGTTTACCATACATTCTAAAGTTGCATCGAAATCATTCCAAAAAGGTAATTGTTGCAGTAGACATTTTGGACATTGCCAGTGTTCAAAGAGTGCATCTGAATCATAAGTCTCTCTTAAGACCCGTCCACAAACTATATGTACCCACTGTGAGCATCCCGTGCATAACAAAGCCTTTTGATTCTTTTTTACTGATTTACTACAAATTGAACATGGATATCTGATCATTAAAAGCTATGTTGAAATTAGATTGAGATTTTGTTTCCACTCTCAGCAAGAAAGATGAAAAGAAAAATGATAGGATAAAAACAAAGAATGGCTTAAGGAAAGTGAGTATAGATGGAAGGCAGAAAATTATTTTAAAAAGAATAATATCATAAAAAAATAGAGAGAGAAATGATAAAATAAAAATGGTATAACATAACGAAGGATAGAGAGAGAAATGATAGAAGGATAAAGATTAAAGTGGTGGCGAAATCAATAAAAGGAAACAAAGAATATCATAACGAGAGGAAGGACAAAAAAAGAGATCAAGTCAATTGAACTTGATGCTGCATTATGCCTATGAAGGTTTCGGGTCCGAATCTCGTGGTGGTGTTTTTAGCTTTATAAATGAATTGTACGTCCCTCGAAACCCCTATAGGTTTTTACTGAACAGTCGGGTTGCGGCGTGGTGCGGCGCGACTGTTTTTTTGGGTATTTTTTTTCTTTTCTTTTCTTTCTTTTTTTTTTCTTCTTTTTCTTCTTTTTCTTCTTCTTCTTCTTCTTCTTCTTCTTCTTCTTCTTCTTCTTCTTCTTTTTCTTTTTTTACCGTGATTAAATAAATAAAATAAAATACTAAATACTACTGGATTTCAATTTCACCTGCACAAAGTATCATTGACGTTGTAAAAAATATTATATTTGGTTATAGAGAACTGACATTTTTGTTCAAATTGGCATACCTATAATAAACGTATGACACCACAAAATAATAATATTATTGTAAAATATGAACATGAATAGTAGGGTACGACCACTGAACTTACCCCGAGGCCTTGCTTTGTTGGGTTCCAAAATGAATGCGGCGGCAGGCTACTAATCAATTTCACCTTTCTTCAAGTTGAAAAGTAGTCCTCACACCACAACAATGCTCGGTTAAACTTTATCCGTGAGTTCCATGATCAGGGTTGCCAACAATTTTATTGCTGTGAAAACACTCTAAATGATTCTCCTGTTTCTATCGAACATAATGTCAAGTCTGCTACTAGCTAGGCCCTATAAAGCTAGGCAAACTGTATCTTTAAAGGGTCTCTGAGGCCAAAAAAAATAATTTGTATACAGTTAGAATGCATAAAATTAACCCCAAATAACTTTACCCGGCATTCTACAGGTTAGCGGTTAAGGAGTTTGAAGAAAATAAAGGACAGCGTAAACGATCGACGCGCGGAACTCAACTGGAGTTGAGTTCCGCGCGAGCAGTTTTCCTTGCGAGTGCGTTTTTTTAATGCGTGCACGTTCGGCGAACGCCAAGACGCGATAATGGAATTATCGCGATCGCATTATCGCTTTGTCGTCTGCTATGTGCAGCGCCGGGGATGACAAACATTCGAAAATTGATTTGGGCTGGAACTTACTGATAATATTCAAACCCAATGAAACAACAAATGAATGAAGGATACAACGCAAAATGTTTTTATCGAATTGGAAATTGATTTGGTGCGTAACTTATGAATAATCTGCAACCCGAATAGAACAACAAATGAATGAAGTCATACAACGGAGAATGTTTTTAAAGAATCAAAAAATGATTTGGCGCTTAACTCAGAGATAATATACAGCCCAAATAAAATATGAAATGAATGAAGTGTACAACGCAAATCTTTTTTTTTTTTATCGACTGGAAATTGATTTGGCGCGTATAATTTATGGAGAATCTATACCAAATAAAACAACAAATGAATCAAGTATTCAACAAAAAACGATTATGTCGAATATAAAATTGGTTTGGCGCATAAATTACAAAGAATCTACTGACCAAATGAAACAACAAATAAATTAGAACTAAGACGTAAAATACATATATCGAATCCAAAATTGATTTGGCGCTTAACTTAGGAATAATATACAATCCAAATAAAATATGAAATGAATGAAGTATACAACGCAAAATGTTTTTTTATCAATTGGAAATTGATTTGGCGCGTAACTAATGGATAATATGTGACCCGTCACGTCAAAATGAGACAGAAGTCGCATTTTTTCAAATTTAACTTTATTAATGATCATTATTCTTCATTTCATAAGCGTTAATAAAGGTCAACTCTAGAGAGAGAGTATTAGTGGAGATAATGGCTTTTGAAACTCGAGAATAGTAGGGCTCTGGAAAAGTATTTCTTCCAGAAAGACGCTTCCGAAGTTTGACTTCCATTTTGTCTTCATGCACCAGTTTTTCATCTTTAATGCCAACTAGATTTTTTAAAAGTCCGTAGTAACCGTTTATCAATTTGAATAAAAACTAGTTCCTACGTTCCTTAAGGGTCTCTTCTCATGAAAACATAAGTTTTAATTCATATAAGTCATGATTTCTAACGCTTTAATGGGTAGGTAAGTAAGTAGTTTCAAGCCACTGAAAAGGCTTCTCGCATCGACTTATTCCGTCTTTACCGTGCTATTTGTTATGATTTTTTTAATGCTGGTATATAGTCGATTTTACATTTTAAAAACCTAGAAAAGTTCTTTTCGTTTCAGTTTTTTTTTTTTTTTTTTATATAGATCCGTGATTGTGGTCTTCGAACAGTTTCAGCTAAGTTGTTGCCGAAAAAGCAACTTTGGGTAATTTGCATATGCATAATTAGCATAAATTCATGGAAAATTGCCATAATTATTACGCAGTCCAAGCCATTTTTCCATGAAAGTTCTACATGTGTTTCATTCAACCAGGAAACTGTAGGTCCATGTTCTAACTATAAGAAAAAAAAATCACTTTCAGTTGTTCAAATATAATTAAATTGGTATTTACATGAACTTTACGTGATATCTAATTGAAAAAAATAGATTAAAATATAACTGTGTATTTCTTACAATTAGAACAAGGAACTACAATTTCAAAGAAATTTCGCATAATTATACCCGCAGCGTTTTAAATGGCTATTATTGAATGTCTTTTCTTTCACCCACCTTGAAAGTGATACTTGACACAATGCCTTCTGGTCTTTGCTCTCTCTTTGAAAGCTAAGTTTTTTTGTTTTTTCTCTTTGCTTTCTAATGATGCAGTAATAAAACCAGGAAGTATTTAAAGCCACGCTACAACAAACAAATCTTTTGTTTGACATTTTTCTATCTTCCTGCAAGGCATCTCCAAACTTTTCAGTTGCAGCTTTCATATAAGGTGTGCTTAAGAGCATGGAGTTCATGTCCTGGCGATTATTGATCGCACCCCCCCCCCCCTCCCCCACCGAATCACGCCTTTTATGTCCAATATAACATTGGTTTGGCGAATAAATTACAAAGAATCTACAGACCAGATGAAAGAACAAACAAATTAGAACTAAGACGCAAAATACATTTATCGAATCAAAAATTGATTTGGCGCTTAACTTAGGGATAATATAGGCCTACAACCCAAATAAAATATGAAATCAATGAAGTATACAACGCAATTTTTTTTTTTTTTTTTTTTTTTTTAATCGAATTGGAAATTGATTTGGCGCGTAACTAATGGATAATCATAATATACGACCCAAACAAGACATTAAATGGATGAAGTATACAACGCAAACTGTTTTTATCGAACTGAAAATTCAGTTGGCGCGTAATTTATGGAGAATCTACAACCCAAAAGAAAACAACAGATGAATCAAGTATTCAACACAAAACGTTTAAATCGAATAGAAAATTGGTTTGGCGCATAAATTACAAAGAATCTATAGACCGAATGAAACAACAAATAAATTAGAACTAAGTCGCAAAATACATTTATCGAATCCAAAATTGAAAGTGAAGATGTTCCTGAATCGATATATCGTTAAGTGAGCTATCGTGATCGATCGATTAGTCTTTGCTCAAGTCTTATTTATATTAATTTTGGGGGGTATTTTATTTTCAAAAATCAATATCTCCTGTATGCTGTCACCGTTGAATGTCGTGTTAAGTTTTCTGGGGTTGTTTTTGTGTAAGCTAACTATACACAAATTATTTTTTCAGGCCTCAGGTACCCTTTAATTACAACACGGGTAGGGTGATGTGCTGGGTTTTCTTCTCGCTAATCTATTGAGAGCACTTCCGCAAAGGGAACAGGGCAGCAGCTAAGAGCAAGTTCCACAAAGCGCCGTGTTTTCTCATGGGGTAAAAATATGTTTTATGCAAGCACGTAAACTGTGCGTGAAGTTGACAAAGAAAGAAAAAGAATGAGTGGATATTTATGCAATTATCTATACAGGGTGGCCCGGAAAGAATGCAACACATGAGATATGCAATTTCAAAGACATCTTTGACACAATGTCAATAGTTTCTTTGTTTTATTAAGTAGAAAACCTTTCCCGAGTAAAATGACACCAAGATCATCAATTTTGCGTTTTGATTCTAAGGCTATTTTTGTGAGGCAATGTCATTTTCAAAATTTGCTAGTTTTGCAACCGTAGTCATGCTCAAACAGTGAGAATTGGCGTATATGACGGCTTCTCATAAAGTCAGCTTTGTTGACAAATTCAGGTAGAGGATAGTTCCTACAACTCGCAGTTACCTTTCAGTTTGACGTCATAGAAATGAATATATATATAAGCTTGCGAAGGCAATGTACGTAGTCTTGGTTCAAGTTGGAACACCAGTAGGTCAGAGGAGTGTCTGGCGGTTTGTTATAGCAGTCAATAATAGCATGTTCGAAGTGGGGAGGGGGAGGTGGAGGGAGAGGTTGAGGGGGGGGGGGGGTTCATGCAGAGCCGATGTCCAAGCCCATTTGGGATGGATTTTTGCTTCCCCCATGGGCAGAGGCGTCGCCGGGGAGGGGGGGGGGGGGGGGGGAGGGGCAATGAAGGTGTAAAAACGCTGTTTAAAACTTATACAACCTGTTTAATATTTAAATAAATTATTTACATGACCTGTACAACGGGGTGTTCAGTTCATATTGTAAACAACTGTTTACATTTTTTAAACAGCGTTTTCTCTGTGTAGTACCCTCCATGATTTTTGAACGCTTCTCAGTTACCAGCTTCTCCATAGTTACATGAAGCAGGCAGGGGCGGTGAAGCGTCTTTCAAAGTGGGGGGGGGCACCAGCATAAGGGTACCTACAAGGGAAAATTTTGTGACATTGGTATTACCCGACAGTCTAATTAACATGATTAATACATTATCAAGTACCATCTTCTTCCTTTTTATTATGGTTCTGGACACTGTTTCAGCTTCCCTAATTAGCAGTTGTGTGTGATGGTCTAATGACCCCTGTGCAAGCGAGCGAAGCGAACGTGCGAAAATTTTCAGACCTTTTTTCTAAGTGTCCTTGAAGTCCTTCTTTGGTTTGTGCATTATTTACAACTATACAGTACACTGAAAATGACAAGTTCAGCAAATCAATTTGGGGGTATGTCGAATGATCTTTCAATTCGTATACATTAACCCAATCATTTTTCTTTAGGATTACATCGATATCAACATACTTTATGGGATATGCTTGTCATTGCTTGATTTCATTATGTATGCTAAGACCTGGGGAGCATAGCGAGCGAGTTTTGTGGAAATTTTCAGAAAATATTCCCCGTACTTGGTGTAAATTATGGGCCCATTTGAGCGAGCGGAATGAGAAATCCTTCGCTTGGGGGGGGGGGGGTAGGCATTATGCCCTTCTTGCCTCCAACTCCACTCCCTTACATTGCAGTTACAGTAATATGGATACCTGTTACTAAAGCCGCATCGATTTTTTGAAGCTATTATATATGGCTCTTTTTGTAAGAAACAGTGGGAAATATAGGTAAATGGGGCATTTATCAGAAGAGGAAAGGGCGCTTATCTGAGGTGGAAAGGGGCACTTATCAGAAGGTGAACAGGCACGTATTAGAAAAGAAAGGGGCACTTTTAGTAGTAAAAAGGGCACTTATTAGGGAGAAAGGGGGCATTTTTCAGAAATAAAAAGGGCACCCTAGATACACATCAGTGTTTACATTTGTTTGTTAGCATGATTGATTTCCATTTTTACTACATATATTCGTCAGGACCGATCACTCTATAAGTAATACAGATATCTTTTTTTCTAATATCTGATTCTTGTGATGTAGAATAAATAAATTTCAATGAAAAAATCTATCTTTTTTTTTTTTTTTCTTTCTTTTTTTAAGGGAATCTGCAATTTTCGGAACTGAACGGTTATAATTATGTAATCATTCACCCTTTTTAAAAAGTGTTTACTAAATGCACAAATACAGTGATTAGGCCTCTTGATATGCAGTAGTTTCGTTATTTAAATGGCAAGTGCAAACTTAAAAATGTTGCCCAATTTTACCATGTTGACAGTAACAACATTCTCTGATTTATACTTCAATTAGTCATATGTTGACGCGGGGCAAGGCGCCTCAACAACACCCCCCCCCCCCTCCCTCCCCCCCCCCCCCCATTTCTTTACTCTGATCTCTTATTCAGGCTAAAATTTGCTATAAAAGGTATATCGAGAAGTGTAAAGAAGTATTGACAAGTTTGTTTTAAGACATAGATGTAACGAATAACATGAAAGATACTGAGTAACTTTGTCATTTATAAAAATGGGTGGGCCTAAGGGGGGAGTCGGTAGCCTCGCGATTTTCGATTTTGGCACTGATGCAGATACTATAACCACCGAGGACCCTAAATCTCATTATCATATTATGCCAGGCCTGTGAATTATGTTTGTAGGGGGACTGTTGACAGGGGGGGGGGGGATGCTTCACAGTACCTCTTCGAGGCACACCCCCCCCCCCTATTTGAATTTCCCCTTATAATAATTCCTGCTAAGTGTGTTAGAATTTCTTTCAAGGCAAAACTATGAAGAAAAATGGTCTTCAGGACACTGCTCGCAAGCTGTCCTCGGGGACATGCCGGGCCTATATTGGAATATATCCCCATCCCCTGCAGAATGATTGCTGCCAAGTTTTAGTCAAGTTTCTCTGATGAACAAAACAGAAGTTTGCTGAAGGCCCACTTCGAACTGTTACCCCTTTATATAAGGAGAGAATTTTTTTTTAAATGAGATCTATCATAAACAACTTTCATTCCTCAATCACAAAGATGTCTTTTTATATAATGCAATATGGATGAAGCACTTCTCGTTCCAGAAAGGAAGATCTTTTTTTTTTAAATTAGACAATTATAATGTTTTGTAATTTATAATTAATCTTTATAATTTTGTATACAAAAATTAATACATGTACATGTAATAAATGAGTTGTAGCCCCTGCTGCAACATCTGACTTAATCTGTCAATTGTGTATGCAGTTGATAACTAGTGAAAGTATCAGAATTTGATTTCAAGGGTGTTTTTATCAATATATTTTGAAATATTTTGTTTTGCATTCTTTGATGTGACTTTCTTCAGTAAAAGTAGTTTTTCACCTTTGAAATTATATTATTGCTACTGATGATCCCCCTCATACTACGCGTTCACTGCTTCTGAAGTAGAATATGGCCTGTTCGAACGTGATAGTTTGAGGTTATATAAAAAATAATTAGGGAGATAAATGAGGAAAAGATGGAGGGAGAGAGAGAGAGAGAGAAGGGCGAATGAAAAAGAGATGGTGAGAGAGAGAGAGAGATTCACAATAAATAGTTATGGCTCAATGTATTTTTTATGACGATCTTGTGATTTTGATCCTTTCGGGAAATTGGAATACCATGGCCAAAATTACACATCTTTAATTGCAGCTTGATTTTTAGTGATTTTAGTTGGTAGAGAAACATAATTCAGATTAGATTAGTTCTTCCATATTATGTTACAATTATGAAGTATTGGCCCCTAAAAAGAAACGAGAAAAATAAAATCTCCACCAAATAATGTTTCTGTCAAAAGATGTGTATTCTTGATAAAGAAAGAATAGCTTTACAAAATTAACGCAGGTGTTAGGCCTATGGAAATCGAAGTACATGTGTTGCCAGACTATAAAAGACCATATATACACCAGTGAAACAAACAAATAGCCAAACAAATCTTCAGGCTCGTAACTAGGATTTTTGCGGGGGGGGGTCATCATTGGAAAAAGTGGACCTTTCTGAGGGAGCGAAGCGACCGATTAGGGGCTGGTGTTGGGGGTCAGGGGGCGTGCCCCTCCAAGGGTATGGGCGAACCTGGGAAGGCATTTTGATGTTCTTCTTTTATAGAAAGGTAATCCTGATATCTGGGCGCCATGGCGATAGGGCAGTGACTTGCCCGAAAATTGTCATAATATTGAATATTCATGGACTTCGCTGCATGAAACTATCTCGTTTATAAGGTTTGCGAGCGAGCGAAGTGAGCGAGGAAAATGCACTTTACTTTGCTGTTGCTCATTTCAATATATAAAGTAAGGTAACCCTAATATCTGCGCCCCATGTCGGTAAGACAGTGACGTGCCCTAAAATTGTCATAACATTGAATATTCATGGACGTATTTCTATATTTCACTATTATATTCCATTACCACAGATTTCATTTGAGTCTTATCATGCTTATCGCTGCTTATATCTTTGTATGGTGTTTTAAGCAATCTATCTCCTTGTATTGTCAGGATTTCCTGTCCAATCTAACACTTTTTAAAGATAAAAATGTATCATTGAGCACTTCAATTTCGTTTTATAGGCTGATAGGAATCAATAATGTTTACCTTACCTCTTTATGTTTACCTTACCTCATTATTTTGTTTTATGTGTGCACCAGCCAATGTGGAAAACCTCTCGACAGAATTTTAAAATTCTTTTGGGTGATCCCCAGGCATTGCCTGGTGCTAAATCATGTAAATCTTTATACTGTGATTCTGTTTTGTTATCTTTGTGATGTTCTCTATGTACATATCAATGCCTGGAAATAAAATTAAATAAATAAATAAATAGATAGATAAATAAATAAATAAATAAATAAATAAATAAATAAATAAATAAATAAATAATCATCCAAATGTCAGATGTCAAAGATGGTTGATAATCAAAGTGTCATTCAACAGGTTCAATGGTCAATCAACTTCAACATATCTCCATTCATTTTCGTCAGATTTCATGGCAATCCGCTGCAAAATTTTATCATGAAATCCATCTTTGGGAAGTCGATTTCAAGAAATGGTCATTCAAATTCGTCACATAGACAAGACCTTACAACGAGCGGGTAACGATTTTGAATAACTCTTTGAACTCTTTCAGTCTTTGACAAAATCGACAGCAAAATGAAAAATAAATTCCGAAAATGAATGGCCAAAGACGTAAATTGACTAGGCCTTACAAATGACTGTGCAATATTATGAAGTTGCAGGACAAAAGCAAATAAAAACGTGTTCAAATGGACTGGAAACCCTATTATCTCACATTATTTTTCACATTCCTTCCTCTCTCCCCCTTTCACGTGACCCCCTTGTGCGCCCCTCCCCTATCTAAGCCAGTTGGTATGGAAATTTGAAGAAAAAAAAATAACTTAAACATCACTATTCTGATGTCACTTTGGAAAATTGTTTTCGCCTTATGATTCTTTTGTTGTTGTTGTTCAAGCAGATTTCTGCTCGCCAGCGTGGGGGGGGGGGGGGTGCTCGAACCGTCTGACCCCCCCTTACAGACCTGCCATGGACCTACTACAAACGAATTTGAATAATTCTTCGAATGACGCTTCGAAAAAAAAATCGATTGCAACACGGCATAATGTACAAAATTCGAAAATGAATGGTGAAAGACGACATTGATTAATTATAGATTAATCTGATTAGGAAGTTACGTGACAAATCGAAATAAAATTTATCAAAATAGACGGAAAGACCTATATTTTGTCACATTATTTTCCCTTTCCATCATCTCTCCCCGAGCTTCTTTTTTTTTTTTTTTCAAGTGGATCTCAGCTCGCCAACGAAGGGGGGGGGGGGGTCGTTTGAACCCCATGAACCCCCCCCCCCCCTATTTACGGGCCTGAGAATCTTTCCCCCCCCCCCCCTGAGAGAGATAATTTTTTTCAAATCATGATCCATACACATAACAGAGTCAATATTAGACGGGTATTAGTGGTGGATTTAGGGGGGGGGGGCAATCCCGGCCCGCCCCCCCCCCCTTTGAAAGAAAACAATGCATTATGCCTCCTCTTGTTTTATTGTGCCCCCCTCTCCCTTTTTAAAAGAAAAAACTTTTTTCCCCTTTTTCTTTTTTTTTTTGCTTGTCAGAGAATTATGGAGGGAAACTGGACCCAACCCCCCCCCCAACCCCCCCACTGAGCTACTTTTGGAGGGCTGGCAAAAAAATTTAAATAAATTTTGTCGAAACTGTACTGCATATCAAAAGGCCTAATCATTTTATTTGGACATTTATTAAATACTTTTTAAAAAGGGTGAATGATTACATAATTATAACCGTTCAGTACCGAATATTGCAGATTTCCTTAAAAAAAAAAAAAAAACTTCTGGACCACTTCAGCATTCACACTCACCTCAGAACCGCTCCTGAGGAACGGGTCTTTATAGTTAGACCCAGGGGCGGATCCAGGATTTTGTATAAGGGGGAGGGGGCACACAAAGGCAGGTTTGTCAATTTTGCTTGGAGGGAGACCCGTATTTTTTTGGTCTCGCCAGCTCTCGAAAAGTCGCTCAGCAAGGGGGGGGGGGGGGGGTATATATGCGGGTCTACTTCCCCTCCATAAATTGCTAACAGCAAAAATATAAAAAAAATATAAAAAAAAGAAAAGGAGACCCATATTTTTGCGGTATCGTCAGCTCTGCAAAAGTCACTCAGTGGGGGGGGGGGGTGTCGATAAAAAAAATTCCCCAACCCTACAAAATTCACTCGGGGGGGATGTTATGGGGGTCCAGTGTCCATCCATAATTCTCGGACAAGCAACAACAACAACAAAAGTGTGCCCCCCCCCCTAAATCCGCCACTGGTTAGACTGCTCAAACGAAGTGAGTGTGAATGGGCTCAAAGAGGCTTGAAGCTTTTTTTTCGATAGATTTTTTCATTAAAATATATTTATTCTACAGCACAAGAATCAGATATCAGAAAACAAGAGATCTGTATTACTTACAGACAGATCAGTCCTGACGAATATATGTAGTAAAAATGGAAATCAATCATGCTAACAAACAAATGTAAACATGGATGTGTATCTAGGGTGCCCTTTTTATTTCTGAAAAATGCCCCCTTTCTCCCTGATAAGTGCCCTTTTTACTACTAAAAGTGCCCCTTTCTTTTCTAATACGTGCCTGTTCACCTTCTGATAAGTGCATATTTTCACCTCTTATAAGTGCCCCTTTCCACCTGTGATGAGCGCCCTTTCCTCTTCTGATAAATGCCCCATTTTACCTATATTTCCCACTGTTTCTTACAAAAAGAGCCATATATAATAGCTTCAAAGAATCGATGCGGCTTTAGTAACAGGTACTGTAACTACAATGTAAGGCAGTGGAGCTGGAGGCAAGAAGGGCATAATGCCTACCCCCCCCCCCCCCCCCCCCCTCCAAGCGAAGGATTTCTCATTCCGCTCGCTCAAATGGGCCCATAATTTACACCAAGTAAGGGGAATATTTTCTGAAAATTTCCCCCAAACTCGCTCGCTATGCTCGCTAGGTCTTATAATACATAATGAAACCAAGCAATGACAAGCATATCCCATAATTTAAGTATGTTGATAATCGATGTAATCCTTTAGAAAGAAAACGACAGGGTTAATGTACGAATTAAAAGATCATTCGACATCCCCCCAATTTGATTTGGTGAACTTGTCATTTTCAATATACTGTATAGCTGAAAATAATGCACAAACCAAGGACTTCAACTTCAAGGACACTATGAAAAAAGACTGCAAACTTTTGCACGCTCGCTTCGCTCGCTTGCACATGGATCATTAGACCATCAAACACAACTGCTAATTAGGGAAGCTGAAACAGTGTCCAGAACCACAATAAAAAGGAAGAAGATGATACTTGATAATGTATTAATCATGTTAATTAGACTGTCGGGTAATACCAATGTCACAAAATTCTCCCTTGTAGGTGCCCCTTTTTTGCTGGTGCCCCCCCCCCCCCCACTTTGAAAAGACGCTCCGCTGCCCCTGCCTGCTTCATGTAACCGTGGAGAAGCTGGTAATTGAGAGGCGTTAAAAAAATCATGAAGGGTACTATAATCATGAAGCTACAAATGGTTTGTAGCTTCATGCTATAATTATACCTCACCCCCCCCCCCCATCCGACGCCCCTACCCATGAGGGAAGCAAAAATCCATCCCAAATGGGCTTGGACGTCGGATCTGCATACCCCCCCCCCCCTCAACCTCTCCCTCCACCTCCCCCTCCCCCTCCCCACTTCGATCATGCTAAGTATCATTATTGACTGCTCTAACAAGCCGCCAGACACTCCTCTGACCCATTGGTGTTCCAGCTTGAACCAAGACTACGTATATTGCCTTCGCAAGCTTATACGTATACATATTCATTTCTATGACGGCAAATTGAAAGGTAACTGCGAGTTGTAGGAACTATCCTCTACCACAAATTCATGACAGCTCTCGCTTTGCAAACGAAGATAACATGAATGAAAAGGAGATTGTATGGAAAGCTGTCATGCTCAAATTTTTCGCTGCTGCTTCAAGCATGACTACGGTTGCAAAAGTAGCAAATTTTGAAAATGACATTGTCTCACAAAAATAGCCGTAGAATCAAGACTACACCCAAAATTGATGATCTTGGTGTCATTTCCACGAACAAAATGTTCTATCCAATAAAACCAAAACTTATGATATTTCTTGCCAATCCATGTGATAAATCGTTTTTCTGTATACCTAGAGACTGTAGTAATGATGACATGGGTTCGCATTTCTTGAAACAAATAGCAGGAAGTATTGTAACCCCATTAGTACACATTTGTAATTTATCACTTACGACAGGACTTTTTCCTGACTTATCATGCTTATTGAAAATAGCAAAACTTATTCCAATATACAAAAACACTGATTCTTCTCTAGTATCAAATTATCGACCCATCTCTATATTACCCAGTACTTTTTTCCGAAGGATTGCAAAGGCTGATTTATAATAGACTTTTGATTTTTTTTATAAAGAACAAATTGCTGTACCAAGACCAATATGGTTTTAGAAAATCTCACTCAACAGAATTAGCCTTATTGCAATTATCTGATAGAGTGTCAAATGCCTTAGCTGATCATAATCATGTTATTGGCTTATTCATGAATCTGAACAAGGCATTTGACACTCTCACAATGAGAGAGTCTCCTTCCACTCTTTTTTTTTTCAATGATCTTTATTTTGATTCCACTCAATAATTATACATAAATCATAAATCAACATTTCAATGAAAGTATATAACAAATAAAGCACATTTTCATGTAACATCTTCTTTTAATAGATAACTGAAATTCAAAACTATGAAGAAAGCATTGAATGAAATCTTTTCATAAAATAACCCCCCCCCCCCCCTCCATGAACATGCATGGGAAACAATATCTATATCATATAACTGCATATATATTGTACTGGCCTCCCTACATCCAAACCCCTACCCCCCCCCTTCACTCACACACACACACACACGCGCGCGCGCGCGCGCGCGCACACCCACACACACACACACACACACTCTTCTCTCTCTCTCTCACTCACTCACTCACTCATGGATACCGCCCTCAGTCCTGCTGTTTTCATACAACTTCTCCCACTTTAACAAATGCTTGTCTAACTTGTTCCTTTTCTTAGCTATCGCCTTTTCTTCCTCTCGATGTTCTACTATTCTCTGGAAAATTTCCTCCTGAGTAGGAACTACACCCTTTGACCTTGACCTGAAAATAATGTATTTCATTAAAAAGATTACTGTATTACAAATTTTGATTTCAAAGTCTTTTCCAGTAATCCCCACATATATATCTTTCCACTCTGCATTTTGAAACTAAACTAAATTTTTCAATCACCCTCTGCCATAAGGCTTTCACATCATCGCAATCCCAAAATATCTGTTCATAGGATTCTAAATTTTTCTTACAGAAGGGACAGTAATTATTTTCAACAAAACCAAATTTAAAGAGATGTTCTTTTGTATATATTGCTCCATGAAGCAATTTATACTGAAATTCCCGAACTTTTGATAAAATTGTTGCAATTCTAGGTCTTATGAAAATTCCTGCGATTTCTTTTTTAGAGAATTCAAAGTCATTGTGGCCATCTTTTACTCGTAAAGTATATAAATGTTGTAAATCTGTTACAAAAATTTCGTAAACCTTTCTGGAAGGTGCATTTTTCAATGGAATGATATTTTCAAAAATCTTCAATGAAATATTATAATTGCGTATATCAACGGAGTAGAAATCGCATAAGTTCCCTTCATATTTTCCGCTTTTCAAAACTGCATCACTTATCTTCCAAATTTCCATAATATTTTCACTACTTAAACCTAATTTACGGAAATAATCAATTGTTTTCCCCTGTTCTTTCTCTATAATATGATCCACTAGATAAATTTCTTTCTTAAATAAGTCTTCATCAAAAATCATTTTACCTTTAGAAAGGTAATCTTTATCATTAAAAATGAGCATTTTTAGCTTTTCCTGCAAGAAAACTCCTGCTTTTCTCCATATCTTGCCAGGCCTTTAGAATTTCTAAATAAAACAATGGTACTTTAAAAGTCAGTAATTTAACATCGTAATTACACAGGGATATAAACCTTCCACCCACTTTTCTAAAGCTATAGTCAAAGTAAAGCTTCCACCCCATATTCCTTTCCCCATAAAGTAGCCATTTTAACCACATTACTCTTTGAGTTTCACAAATAATTCAAAATCTATCATTCTTAAGCCACCATCCCCGTAATCCTGGTAGCAGAATACTCTTTTAATTCGGTCTTTTCCATTCCCTATGAAATCAAAACTGATTTTCTTAATCTCTGCTAGTACCCACTTTGGAACAACTAATGATGAGGAAACATAATTCAATTTTGACAAAGCATATGTTTTAAGCAAATGTACTTTCCCCATCACGGTCAAATCTCTCTGTTTCCACCATCCCAAAAGTCTTTTAATTCTACTCAGAATCTCTTTATAATTTAACTCTTCCCTCATCTATATATCCATTGAAGAATATACTCCTAAAATTTTCATTCTAGTTACTATATTGCCCTTAGGTAATGTTCCCGAATCCCCTCTGTTTTTTCCTATCCTCATCACATCAGTTTTTTTCTATGTTGACCTTTAAACCATTAAACTCATAGAAAGCCTGGAATATATCCTGTATTCTTGTAATCGATGTTTCATTTTTAACGAACAAAGTCATATCATCGACATACAAAATTTGTCGAACTTCAAAATTACCAAATTCATTTCCTTTAATAACACCATCGTTTCTCAGAGCATGCGCCAAAATTTCAATTACTAACAAAATTAGATACGGTGAAAGTGGGTCACCCTGCCTTACTCCTCTCTTAATATCAAAATAACCAGTAGAGAAACCTCCATTCATAACACAACTACTAATTCCGTTGTACATAGTTTTTACCCATAAACGAAAAGACTGCCTAAACCCAAATAATTCTAGTACTTTGAAGAGAAATTTATGTGAAACAGAATCAAATGCTTTTTCAAAATCAACTTGTATAAGGAAAATATCTTCTTCACAGTAATTATTACAGTGAAAAATCACATCATCTATCAAACGTATAGCTTCGCCAATGTGCCTATTATTTATGTAACCCAATTGATCTGAATGAATATCATTTAAAACTTCTTTTATTCGTTTTGCCATTATCTTTGAAATTATCTTATAGTCCGTGTTTAACAATGTAATAGGCCTATAGTTTTTAACATATAAAGGATCTTTACCATCTTTGTCAATAATGTTATGACACCTTGCTTCTGAGACGTCGATAAAAACCCTTATCACTCGCTTCATTGAAAACTTCGACCAGCAGCCCTCCAAACCGTGGCCAAAATGTGAGATAAAACTCTACAGTAAAGCCGTCATTCCCAGGGGATTTATTAAGTTTCATACTTTTTAGCGCTACATGACATTCTTCTTTGGTAATCTTCCTTTCACATAAATTCATACTGTCATCATTTAGATGGGGTATATCTTTACAAAACATGTCATTTAAATCAACCTCTACATTTGAATTTTCTGAATACAAATTTTCATAAAACCCTCTAAGTATCCGCGATATTGCTTTCATTTTTTTTAAATTACTTCCCCTTTGTCATTAAACAGTTCACTTATTAGTGTTTTCTTTTTATTAGACTGAAGTAACTGTTTAAAGTACTCTTTATTTTGTCCCCCTTCTTCATATCAAACAGCTCTTGACCTTTCTTTGAGTCCATCTACAGACACATTGTATAATTTCTTTAACTGATCTTTTTTTTATCTATATCTTTGATAATTAAAGAACTGTTAGGAGATAGCACCAGATCTTTGTCGAGTAATATTATTTCGGTTTCAAGTTGTTGTATATTTAGCCTCCTTTCTCTCGATTTCTTCTTCGAAAAGTTCATTGCGTACTTTCTCATTTTCATTTTAAGAAAGTCCCCAAAAGAAGATTTAGTATCGAATTCCTTCAACCACTTTATTTCTACTGCTTTGATTTCCTCACACATTCCCTGTACAAAATCTTTATCTAAGCACAAACTGTTGTTAAATTTCCATTATGATTTTCCATACGTTTTATTACCTCGAATAGGTTTCAATTCTAAAAGGATACCTGAATGATCAGGAGCAATTGATGTGATAATATCACACGTAAAGATCTTGCTTTCCAACCTTATTGAGATAAACCAATAGTCTAAACGACTTTGAACAAGTGGAATATTCTGTCTAAAGGTAAATTGCTTTAACGTTGGGTTGTTTCCTCCATATATCCAATAAATTAAGTTTCTTTATAAACCTCTCTAACTGATTTACAAAATTTGTTCTAACATTCATACTAGTCCCCATGTAATCCAGGTCTCTGTTCATTACTACGTTAAAATCTCCCCCTAAAATGAGCGAGTAATTTGAAGAGTACAATTAAGCTTGAAGACACTTGTCAAAATATTCATTACCGATTCGGAGATTTATGAGTCTAATATTTTGGTTTACAGGAAGAGCAAAGTTCCTTTACGTTGACCAGGAATCCATTATCTTTTGAGAGGAAATGCTATTAATCTTAAAGATATCGCATATAAAAAGTCATATTTCTAGTGAGCAAATCACATACCGTTAAATCTATAGGGTGATCTTATCTTGACATCAATCTTGGGGATTTCCCAAAACATGCTGAAGTGAATCGTAGAATATGAATATACATGTATTTTGTTTAATAATGTACTTTCTTCTCCGTTTTGTTTCTTTGTTTGTTTGAAGAAAACATAATGCAATAAAAATACCACTGGGCGTTGTGGCGTGCGCCTGTAATCCAGCTAACAGTGGAAGTGATAAACTGATTCAGCAGACCCTGGTTCGAGACTGAGTCACGTCTTTCGGATCCTGGGAATGGTGACGTTAAAGGTCGGTCCCAGACGTAAATAATCATATCTGATTGATACACGTCTGTAAAAACCCAATCACACACACACACACACACACACACACCAGACGCTTCGTAAAAGACCCTCGCCCTTCATGTAATTCCGTATAGAGTCACTGAAGATTCCATTAACCGACATGAATACCAGATGGAACTGGAATCTATGAATTTCATGTTTGAATGAGCGTCATACTTGACGGATTCTGCCGCTATATAAATATCCATAGTCTGGGAGCCTGTCCCGAAATAGTCACCCCATTTTACCCATAAGATATGACCCCTTAAAGTTACTTAGGCCATCTAAGTCATTGGCAAAAAGGTCAATAAAATAATAATCCTGACAATATTTTTTGGCTACTTTAGAGAAAGCAATAAATTTTTACACAATTTAATAACTTATTAATGAAAAAATCAATTGACACCAAATTGTACCTCCAGAAAATTATTATACTCAAAATTACACTAGGTACATTTGAATTGAATTGAATGAAATACTTTTGAGTTATCATAGTCAGAACTCAGAAGGTGAGAATTTTTTTCTTCTTCTTCTTTACACACAGAGCATTTGGGGGCCAATTAAGCTTTGTCAAAGGGCACTTTGAGGTTTTCATTTCAGGGGGTCAGACACCCCTTCCCGATGGACGATTTTGTCAGTTTTTATATTTTCCGAATGTACATCACTCTATAGCTTAATTCTGCCAAATTTGGTCCTTGGGCTTCAAGGGGAAAAATTTATCCCAATTTTTAGGGGCTGTCTGACACCCCATCCCGACGGAAATTTTTGTCAGTTTTTTTTGTTTTGTGTGTGTGTGTGTGTGTGGGGGTGTGTGTGTGTGTGCTTGTGTTTTGTAATGTCCAGTCATACTACTTCCTAAAGAAAAAATTTTGTTGCATGGGGAAGAAGGGGTGAAATCGACCCAACTTTGGGCTTCTTTGGGGGCTCTGGGGGCTGAACCCGACGGCTTTGGTAAGGCTAAGGGGTCAAATCTTATGGGTAAAATGGGGTGACTATTTCGGGACAGGCTCCTGGCCTACCATATTTTTATCATTATCTTTTTCTTCTTCTTCTTCTTCTTCTTCTTCTTCTTCTTCTTCTTCTTCTTCTTCTTCTCTCTCTCTCTCTCTCTCTCTCTCTCTCTCTCTCGCTTCTCCCTCTCTCCATTGCACTCCTCTAAATCGCCTTTATTTTGCTTTTTAACTTTATTGATCTTTCTCTCTCTCTCTCTCGCTTCTCCCTCTCTCCCTTGCTCTTCTCCCAATATCTCTTATTTTTGTTATTAACTTCATTGATCTTTCTTTCTTGCTTGCCCTCTCTGTCTCTCTCTGTCTCTCATCACTCATGCATTTGCATTCACTCACAAACTCTAACACACCCTTCCAGGGATCTATTCTGTGATCATCCTTAGAGCATCACAATCTTGAAACATCAAAACACTCGCACATTAAAATAAATCTATAACATGAAGATAACATTATCAGGTACATGTAGGCCTAGAATATCATACATGTCATATGCACCTCCAGTGTTTAAGAAAACCATCAACAATCATCAAAAATTATCTAAAAATAATATTCATAGGGGACCGATCACCAAAATCTGTATGGCTCATACGTCCCCCATACGCGGGTCATGAGTTGTAAGTAACCCCCCTTTCAGACACACCATGTTATCCTATATTCATACGACGTACAGATATACGACGTATGGATATACGACGTATTGATATGAGAGCATTCAGACACAACTTACCGTTATACGATAATTGTATGGCAGCATTCAGACCTCGCGCACTGTCAGGTTTCATGGGAAGCTCATGCATGAATATGTACGAGTCTCTCCCTTGCGCAGTACGAACTTTGCGCGGGCTTTGCGCATTGTGTTTATTCAGCCCCGCCAACTTTGCGACTTGACATTGATGAAAATGTTTTATCTCATTTTATTTTTAGCCATTTCTTTTCTTCTTCCTTTTTTTTTAAAGAATAAAACAAAGTTCCGAGCCAAAAGTTTATACAAACTTAGACATTTCCATTTCCATTCATTATTTTCCTTAATGCCTACCATTTCATACGGAGCCCGGGAAGGGACATAGTGAAATATTTTTTAATCTCATTTTAACGACATATATCTCGTTAAAACGAGATAATTATCTCATTTTAACGACATATATGTCATTAAAACGAGATAATTATCTCATTTTAATGACATATATCTCGTTAAAACGAAATAATTATCTCATTTTAATGACATATATGTCGTTAAAACGAGCGGTACAGCGGTACATACGTATGGACCCATGGACCATGTACAGGTAACTGGGCTACTTTAAGCGACCAATAAGACTTCCGGTCCGCGTCCAATAAGACTTCCGGCGTCTGCTAGCAAAAAACAATCTCAACTTAAAAATTGAAATCGAAAGTTTTCAGCTCTTAAATTATATCATCTTAAAGGAAATGTTTTCTGTTATAATATGACTTAGTTTACCTTCACATCAAAGTGTCGAGTAATATTTTTTATTTCAATTTTATCATCTCTATCACCCATGTTGCACTTTCATTTTCGATTGGATAAGGATTTAGCTTTCACGTCAATCCCTTCTTGTAGGTGCCTTTTTAGACACACCCACCTTTTTGAAAGATTGTCCTAGAATTTTTGATTATCAATGGCTGTAATTAGGGGACTCTCGGACTGGTATTAGTCTTATATCAATTAGATGTTGCATTCGTAAATCCGGTTGGAATTGTTCCATGCACATAATTTCATTTATTTCAGGCTTTCCTTAGGTTGTAGAGTTTGACTTCATGAAATTGATTACCATTATAGTCCCCCTCCTATCTCTCTTTCGCTTCCCTCCATCACCCTTTCTTTCTCTTTCTCTCGCGCGCGCTCTCTCTCTCTCTTTCTTGCTCTGTTGCTTGACTATATCCTTTTCTCTATTCCATTCTCTCTCTCTCTCTCACACACACTATATTTTTCACATCTTGCTCTCTCTCTCTCTCTCTCTCTCTCTCGTTCAATCTCTCTTTCACACCCACATTTCACCCACCCACTTACACTCTCACAGCTCACACACAATCTCGCTTCTTATAGTCATGACAGTCCCACTAAACTCCAGAGCAGTAAGGTAGGCCTACATTATCATTACCGCCTCATGCTATAAAAACAGTAAGTAATGTATTTGCCCAAAGGTAAGTAGTTAGGTACCATTTAACTTTTTTAAGTGTTAATGAAGATAGTCTAATTAAGCATTTGATAAAAATTAATAGTTATTACTATTTCAGATAAAAGAAACTGAACACACACACACACAAAGCAAATCACGTATAAATAAACATTAACCTCGTGAATAATATAACGTATTTTCCTATTCAATTAAACATGCAAATGTCTCGTCAGATTTTTGAAGAAATCGGCTTGTTATAATTATAGTGCTGATAGGGTGAAACATCGGAAAATATGTGTTTACACATGTAAAAGAAAAAGTGCCTATATATATATATGCATGTACATGTATATGAACAATAAAAATCAAGTGCTTCAATCTCTTCCCGATTTGAAAGATGCTGTAACAGTACACAGTGGCGTATCTAAGGGAGCCAGATGAGGAAAGTGTCCCGCAAACACGCAGAAGAAAAGAGGAGAAAGGAAGAAAAATCACGGTTCTTAAAGATTATAATGTGCCCCCAATCCAATGTAACTATGCACAAAGATATGGCCATGCAAAGGGTTTAAAAATTCGTTTCTTTGCCATGTTTGCACCTTATAGCGTATGCATTAAGTGTCATCATCAGGATGTTGATAAATTCTGCACCCCAATATAATTATGATAAAGTACATCTATCTATCTATCTATCGATGTCCCATGGCTTGGAGGCCGTTGGAGCGACAAATGTGATAAATCTTGAGACAAAGGTTCTCCATAACTATTTAACTGCAGTAAAGTACATGGAAATCTCATTTCCAAACTAAAATAAATCCTAGCTTTTTGTAGCTTTGCCAGATTCTTCGAATACATCAAATAGAATCGTTTTTAAATGTTCCACATTTGAAGGAAACTGTAACAATTGCGCGATTGTTTTCTGATCCCTTGCAGGTTTTTGAGGGTTGAAGTCAGAATCTAACCCTCGGTCAGTTGCTCAATCCAGGGTTAAATGCATCAAAAATCATTTTTCATGTAGTGCCATAATTATTTCCTAATTAAAAGTGAGATTTGACCTGATTTGTAGCTTTGAGCTGACAAGTTTGGAGTGCTTGGGGCCAGTTGTATTGCTGGGTACCGGGCGCCATAATCTATATATATCCCATTGCATGTTAACGTGCTTTCATTTAATTTCTGAACAGAAATACTCATTTTTGTCCTCTAACATCATAATCATATCATTTTTTAAACGATGTAATGATATTGAACTCTAAATTACAATACTGAAATATATCATTTGCGCAGTTAATTATTTGGTAATCGTTTAAAAGTAAAAGCAGTGAAAGGTTTTGCTAATAATTATGTATAATCTGAGTAGTACACTGAAATAACATAAATTCTGTGGTATTGAAATTGTATACAAAACAAATCTTTTAAATGTATAAGCCGGTTTTGTGTGATTTTGAAAAAGGTTTTCTTCCAACTCAAGTATGACTTTGACCTTAGACGTGCTTCAAGTTCAACGACACCCTTGCCAGTACCTTCTTTATCGTATTCCTCTTTATATATCTTAATTATCATCCTCCTGATTGAAAACTAAAAAATTAAATATCACACTGCTTAAAGGTTTTTTTTTTTCTTTTTCCGAAATTAATTCACACTTTCTAGGCACTTATATTTATTTCTGATAAATCCGATATTTGACCAGGGTAAATCTGTTTTATTTACATTTCAGCTTGTTATTTCACTATGTACAACTTTTTTTAACAAGTACAATTACAGATAAGTAACTCTCCTTTTTGTTACTTTTATTTTCATTAATTCAGCTAGTTTGAAGAGTTAAATGAAATGTTCAGTACATGTGTATACATAATACAAATAATTTTTAATATCTCTATCATTTAACTTCTATAAGCAAGACAAGCTTTATTTCAACAAGGTAGTAAAAGAAATAAGCATAATACATTTTAAGGAACATTTAGCTTGTGGTATCAAATTTGAATACAATGTATTTCCTCACGATGGGTTGTTGCATCCCAGTGCATGGATATATCAAACTTTAAGGTCTGTTAAATCAACTGGGCCAGGTTGTAAGACTAAAGAGGGCGTTGCATTCTGTAGCAAGACGCCGTCACCACACCTTACCCATGACTCGTTAAAAAAATAAGGACCAAATGAAATGAAATGCCTGCAAGGTTCTTGTATTTCTAGTACAATACACAGAAAATGAAAGGGAAAAAAGGACTGAATGTGGCAGCAGAGAAGTTCCATCAGAGATCGTTAATTTGGTATAAATCACTCCAGCGATGTTTAACAAGCTAGCTGTACCCGTTGTACACATACGGGCAGTGCTGTAGTCGAGTCCATCCTATCCGAGTCCGAGTCCGAGTCCAAGTCCCTGGAGTCCGAGTCCGAGTCCGAGTCCGAGTCCGAGTCCGAGTCCAAGTCCGAGTCCTGGCATCCGAGTCCCGAGTCCTGGGCGTCCGAGTTCGAGTCCGAGTCCGAGTCCAAGTCCGAGTCCTGGCATCCGAGTCCCGAGTCCTGGGCATCCGAGTCCGAGTCCGAGTCCGAGTCCCCGATGGGAACATCTTAAATTGCAATTTTGTTTTACGTCACATTATTTATATTATGATAAATGCCTTACTGTGAACTCTCTATAACACAAATAGTTTGTGGTCCATTGAAAACTTCCATTTGCCAGAGATTTTAATTTGTTGTAACTTTTCTTAGTTCGAATACGGACAACTATAATGGCTTGCTCACAAAATTAATGAGTGATTTGTCGCCGTGACATGTCGCTTGGTGCTTAACAAGATTAAAGCTCACAGACAGTCTCGGTAGCAAAAACATACTGGCAAGAAACTTATCTAACATAGTCACATACTATTCTCCTTTTATCATAAGACACATGTACGAGACTATTTAACATTCCATTCACGATTTCGAACAAATTTTAGTGTAAATATCTGTCAGAAAAGCTTGGTAACGGCTTTTCACTGCCTCACGCTAAGACCATATCCACCCGAAGGTTCCCCGCACAATAAACCCAGCGCTTCGCACTATGTGTAGCGTATTCTATAACACACAGCAATCCCCATGTGCGTAATGTGTGTGGCCGTTGTTTGAATTTACATCCCCTCTTTTATGGGCCAGGGATTTTTATTACTTTTCACCTCTCATTCGATAAATATTTCACTTGAGGAGGAAAAAACTTCACAGCATCTTAGTTAAGTTAGTACCCTGCTATTTATTAAGTAAAATCAAAGAAATCTCACGAAAAGATTTTGAGAGCTTCCCAAAACTATCTGTTAGCTTTAAGTTCAGATCAAGATTTCCAGCTATTAACACTAAAAATTCTGATAGAAGGTAATAAAATTGAATTGGAAATGTTGAGATGAATGTCTGTGGTTAGATTTTCGGTGATGGTTTAATGAACTACTATACTGGTCGAATTTCAGAAGTTTTATTGACCAAAATACTAAACAAGTGAACATTCACTCCTTTTGTGCCCAGGTACATGTCTCGTTGACAAATTGCTCATATGTGAACAAGCCTTATCAGGCCAAGTATTTTGCTTGTATCCACAGTTATAGAGAGCTAACTGTATTGTTTCTGTGATACCTCAATGAAGAAAAGATACAAAAAATAATATTTGTTCATTTCAAAGGCCTGTAATTTTATTCTTTTTAAACAAAATTCTGTTCACGTATTAGTTATAAGTAGGTAAACAGAGCACAAAAATAAAAGGGTGAATGCCATTAAAGCCAGATTATAGAAAAGAGAGTTTCCAACGGCAATGGGGCGGGGGGGGGGGGGGGGGGGGGGGGGAACAATATTTCACCAAGAACACCAATCATGCCAGTAGTTCAATCTTATCAAATAGCTGATTTAAGTAATAAAAAAGTGAATCGTCATACCCTAATAAAACCCTTGTACATTATGTCAGATAATTCATTAAACTGGCTCAATACGAATTCTTTTTGGAATTTGACTACATGACTAAGTGACTCAAGGAAAACGAAAGTAATTGTTAAACCGTAATAAAGCCGTTTGACCCTGCCAAAAATTATAAATTGTTGACTTTGACTGTTTGCCACATTTTACTTTTTGCCACAGGAACATAGCCTGCAAGTAAAAATATAGAAGATCAAAACTGTAGTTTATAATACTGGCTTGAAATACAAGTGGAATAATAATCTGTTTGAGACTGCCTATATTGCAAGATATCCCAGGCTGGGGTTTATGGGGAAACGTGTATTACAGATTAATCCATCTCCAGATAATTTCAGTACTTGTCAGTGTCATACGGTGTAACGAGTGTTTACCAGCAAAATCCAACTAATCTTAACGTCTATTTTGGCACATGCTGACGAGTACGGTTACGGCGATCGATGTAAAGTTCATGTTCAAAATACCGCTCAATCGAGCAAGGTGCGCGAAAATAGCAGGGGGTTTTTGCGTGCCCTTGGCCGAATTTTTAGAGCTAAAATTAAAAGAGGAAAACGGAAAGAATTACTGGTCTCGTTGCCGGTCTCGACCCGATTTTCACCCGAGTCACGAGTCACCATTGGTCGAGTCCGAGTCCGAGTCCGAGTCCGAGTCCCGAGAAATAGCCTAGACTCGAGACCGGTCCCGAGTCCGAGTCCGGACTCGAGTCCTACAGCACTGCATACGGGAGCATAGCTGTGTGAGTCAGTGATCAAGTAGGAGGCTGGTAACATTTTCATGGTAGTTTCGGGCATGATATAGGGCTAATATCACTATCATAGCGAATAAAATTTTTGTTTTAATTCATGCAGTATATGAACGACAGGTTTCTGAGATATTTTTCTTCTTTGTCCTATGTAATTATCTAAATTTTAACATTTTCGTGACGAATTTCGATCGCATTGCAGCGATATTCGGAGAAGCTGCTTGTGCTTACCGGGGCATGCAGAGAGCTGTGTGTCGTGAGTATAAATCGAGTTGCAGGCTGGAAATATTTTCATGCTACTAGTGGGACATATGATAGGCCTAATATCACGATCATTGCGAATAAAGATTTTGTTTTCATTCTAGCAATATGTGTGGATTGTTATTTTTTTGAAATATATCTATTATTTCGCTATAATCGTGTTATTATGCCTATATATTTGCCTATAACTACCACGAAAATACCAGTGCCAGCTTGCTACTAGCCTTTAGCCAAGGCACTCAGTGCTGTTATTTCCCTAAATATTTCCCTGAATACATAGACTAATCGTGCGACAACTGTGATCCGTGGCCCGAGTTGCGTCAGCACCGAGGCCTTTACTAACCTGAGTGGTTGTAGTTTATTTCTTTTGTTTTGTATTATATTTCCGCTCCCAAATCCGTAGATAATTAGATGCCAATTAGATTACCCAGAAAGCCGGCCAAACCACCCATTCCAATCCGATGCACCAATCAGAGTAGACAATTCGAGAGAATTTTATGAATATTCATTATTAACATACATATTCATAAATAAATTTTCGAGCTATCATATCTCTGCCCGACGAACATGGCGAGCGGCGGCGAAGATCTCCTATCTAAGAGCCTTGAATATGCGGCTGAAAGGTTGAAGTTTTCATCTTTAAAGGAGTTACAATCAAAAGCTATAAGATCAGCATTGAAAGGGGAAGATGTATTTGTTAATCTTCCAACCGGTTATAGCAAATCTGCAATTTTTCAAGCCATTCCACTGTGCAATTAGGACTTCTTCGTGCGCACGGCCACAGTCGCTGCGAGCACACCATCCCCATCGGCGTCTCTTACCGAAACTGCCCAGAGTTCGGCGGGAGGGACTACTCGCACTGCACTGTCCATTGAAGTTATCAATAAAATTAATCTACTTAAGTAGCAAAATAATGGATACTCTTGTCATTAAATACTCTATTGTTTTTTTATAAATCCATGTTTTATTGAAAATTGAACTAGATATTATCAATTATTAAGTACATTTGAATACCAATTCCCCCATAATTTGATAAACGAATCCATGTAAAACACTTTAAAACAATTACGATTGGCCACGATCATCACTAGCTGTTGTATAATTATGTAAGACCCTCATGCATATACAAATATTTGATGAGCTCCGCAAGTTAGCAAAGGCCTCACCGCTTGCTACTTGATCACTCACTCATTCACACAGGGCTGGCTATGCAACTAGCTTGTCCGAACATCGCTGCATTGTAATCGAAATGCGTCACGAAAATGTAAAAATTTAGATAATTACGGGGGATAAAGAAGAAAAATATCTCAGAAACCTGTCGTTTATACATTGCATGAATGAAAACCAAAAAATTATTTGCTATGACAGTGATATAAGCCCTATATCAAGCTCGAAACTACCATGAAAATGTTACCAGCCTGCTACTTCATCACTCACTCACACATGCAGCTGCGCTCCCGTACCGTATGTGTACAACTGGTACAGCCAGCTTGTTCAACATCGCTTCGTCGCTACATCGAATCGCATCACAAAAATGTTAAAATTTAGATAATTACGGGGAAAGAGAAGAAAAGAAACCCAGAAACCCGTCGTTCAGGCTTTATTGCATGCAAGCTAAATTGCAGAAGAGGTGAAAAACGCATAAAACAGTGAAAATGCGAAGTTTACGAGCAATGTATTTTGTCGCAGAAGCACATTCACAACTACTGGGTGAATGCTAATGAATATACAGTAGAGATCAGTGTGTCCATACGCATACGTCATAGCATACTCGACAGACCATTTTCATCGGCGGTCCTTCCCTGTTGCTTCTTTCCAAAGTACTAACTTCACTGTGCTTATTTCACCTTACCAATTTTGTGTCAATGTTTGATAATAGAAACATTTCATTCTTGGGGTTTTAAGCTTTCTGATGATATATAAATGTAATTATGAAAATGAATGAATATCTGCTTTGATACACAGAAGCTGTTAAGTCCAGGGGATAAATCCATAAGCCTATATTCGTCTTACGGAATCAAGGTCAGTATGGTATCGGATCTTTAGATATCTTCCCCGAAAAAGTGATAGCTGTTGATGGATCATCACTGACAAAAGTCGGGTTGTCGACACTCGAGGACGTAGACAAAGTACGACCACTGGTGGAGGCAATCCTCTCACTCTTGGTCTGGTACGATACGGTACGGACCCCGTGGGATCCTCGTCTAAACGCACGGGGAATCATCTTTCCCCAGTAGCTGCGAACCATTGGGTTACGAAGGCAGTAGAGGATGAGGATGAAGAGACCTTGAAGGGAGTTGAGGATGATGAAGAGGACCTGAGCCACGATGGTATTTGTCTCAATCAGGGTGAAATACCCCGTGATCCATGTCAACCCAAGCAGGATGAGGATACCGACAGCATTCTTGACCCGCTCGATGGTGTTCTTTCGGCGTTCTGCTGCGTCGTCTGTTTTGATATTCATGTTGACAGAACGTGCGAGCTGACGAACAACCAGAATAAAAACGGCGATGTTGAAGAAGAGGATGAGGGCAACTGGTATGAGCAAACCCCCGACCAAAGGCCAAAACTGGAGGAAACAGCTTCAGAGAAGAAACAGGAAAAAAAAAAAATAATAATAATATTGAAATCATATTTGATATTGATAAAATATTTTCATCTACATGTCATAGGTATGATTGTTTAAAATAGAACATTGATGCATTTTACTGCGAATTTCTCATACATTTTTTTTCGGGGGGGGGGTAATGATTCTATTTCAGAGCGCTTTATATTATATATATATATATATATATATATATATATATATATATATATATATATATATATAATGTGATGATGTTGAGTCTACTTTTACCATTCGCTTTGGTTTGGGTGATATAGAACATAGTGGGATGATTTTGTGAATTATTCTCTTCGTTAATTTTGTCATGCCTTTCTTAGTGATTGTATCTTCTCTTTATAACTGTTTCAGAATAAATTTCTGAAGAAGTCGAAAGACGAAAGCTTAAATTTCCTGAGTATCCTGCGTCATCTATATATATATATATATATATATATATATATATATTTCTAAAAAAACAACTAACAATTTAGACCTAATCTGGCTTTCATCATCCGACGCAATATGTTGGTCAAGCATGCTTTATCTTCATGTATAATAATAATTTTTTTTTAAAAAGGGAAGCCTCAGCAGCATTAATGCCGTTCTTCCTGAGGGCCCTGCAATTATCAATAACCCCATGCAGCAATTGCCAAGTACGCATTTACACCTGGGTGGAGAGGGAGAAATTTGGGTAAAACATCTTGTCCAAGAATGTAAGCACCCAGCGAGGATCGAACCCAGGACCTCTCGTATAAGAGTCAAGAGCCTTCACCAATTTACCGCAGTGCTCCCATTAAATTCTTAAATTCCTGCATTGCATTTAGTAAACGAAATATAAAGGAAAGAATACCACTGATTTATCCAATTCAACAGCATGAAACATTTAACATCAATATGTACATCTCCCCTAAAGTTTTATGATCTATTTTGAGAAGAAGTGATTGGTTCTTCCTGCATCAGGTTTTTAAAAATATCCAAATATAATTGCTTACCGATCCAATCAAATCCATTGAGTATTTGGTATTGCGCCTTTTTATTCTGGTTATAATGCGCTTCACAATTTGCTCTACAAAGCTGTTAATAGCTACTAAAATCGACCAGTTGCGCCTTTTAAAATCTGTTCAGAAATAAAGTTTTTATGAGCTTACTAGTCAGGCGAGGCATAATTTTCACGGGCCACGGCTCCACTCAAGGCAACGATCACACCAGACGCACCTGAAAGAGGTTAAAAGAAGAAGATAAAAATGTTTTACTGAAGACAGTGCCATCAAGCCAAAAACGACTAAGAATGGATCTAAATTACAACAGAGCGCTCTAAGTAAAAGGGTGGCTGAAGCTTTCTACTTTCTACTTATAAAAAACACCCAGGCTCGATCCCGAATCGAGTCTTTAGGATGATGGCTGAAATGAGACTGGGCTGTTTCAATTGACAATATCTGAAAAATCGCATTACACAAATACATACACACACGCACATTACTCGCCCACACATACCGAATGCTCAGAGTTGGGAGGGCGTTTACTGTTTTATCTTAAGAAAGTGTTAACGCCCGTCTTGCTTCCTGCACACGATATCATGTTCTGTTTACTTCTGCGTGGAGTCTAATACCAACTGAAGTCAAATTTCTGTATTGTGTTTGAACAATTACTTTAATCTTGAATACGATTGGAGAATTTCCTTCTCTGTAATGGTTCAGGGCCTAAAAAGCTTGTCCTAAGGGAAATGAATGATAGTCCTTCAAAGTGTAAACCAGCGTATATTTCTCTCACCCCAAGCGACGAGGCCTGCTTTGATCATAAAGTGTGGGATGTAAGAATTGAAGACGCGCACGACGATGAGATAGGTGTTGAAAGCTTCGACGCCCATCCATGCCAGGGACGAGACGGTAAAGAAATGAATGAGAGCGGCGAGGAAACCACAAGGGCCTGCCTTAACCTCTGGGATCTGATGCATGCCGGGATAGGTATCCAGCGCGCTCATGATGATAAATGTGACGTACAAACAAAGTAATGTTCCACAGAGACACAGGAATATCTTCTGCGACTGATGAGCATGAAGTTTTCTACAATAATAAAGAGCCGTGTAAATGGAAATAAGAGGTAAGCAAACTTCGAGGAAGTTGACATATTTGTGAAGCAGGAGATTAAAACAGAATTTTTAAATGCAAATGTAAAAAAATATCCTTCGATTCGATGAAGACATCTCATCTTTTGCATTCACTTTCATGAACCTAGACATATATTTATATGTAAATGAAGTTATCTTGCCCGTTGATATGATATTCATGTTTTTTAAAAGGCATTTCTCAGGGGCGGCGCTACAGGGAGGGGGGGGAGAGGGGGCGACCGCCCCCCCCCCCCTTATGATTTTTCAAGTAGTGAAAAAAGAAAAGAAAGAAGAAAAAAGAAGAAAAGGAGGAAGAAAAGGGAAGAAAGAAGAAAGAGGAGTATTAAAAAGAGAGATCTTAAACATATAACTCTATATTACCCCTGTTATTTAATGGAGAAAAAATATGACTTCATCTTTAGGTCGTCTTGCCCCTCCTATCAAAATACCCTGGCGCCGCCCCTGGCATTTCTTATATATTAACCAATATCTGCACGTTCATTTAGAACATACGATGTGAGAGTTACTGCAAAATGACCATCATGATTGTAATACGCTTGAAGTCCGAGAGTAAAGGATATCTTACTTGTTTGACAGATATGTGACGAGGGTAATGACTAAGCTAAAGATGGAGATAGAGCACCCGATGAAGCTTAGAGTCCTCAATACAGGTAAGGGTAGGTTTCCTGATGCGTGTATATCCTGTAGAGGCCAAATATTGTATTAGTACTTACTAATTGAAATGGTTTGATATTCTATTAATAAATATTATATATTTACAAGAGACAGAATTTAAGCTGACATATAGATACGTGTATTTTCCATTACATTTTGGATATATTTCAGTTTGTCACTCCGTTGTGGTTTTAAACAAATTAATTTGGGGGCATAATTCTTAGACAAAAATGCTCCTGGAAATGACAAGTACGCAAATCGTAAAGAAAACAGAGTTTTGTTTTATATACAGTGTGAGTCCATAAAAAGGAAACCCATATTCAAGCCCAAATATCTTACAAACTAAGTTAAATCGCTGAAATGTATTACAATCGTATGATAGTTGATGATGTCTTCTTTAATTTGATAGGCTGCTCATCAAAATGCGATGGTGGATGATTGGCCATTTTTAATAACCATGTCAAAATTGTCCTTGCCCAAGTTTGGGCTGAATGGTGTTCAGGTGTTACTTTCATTATTTGTGAGTGCATTCAACTGGAATGATGACCATTCAACCAACCTAGGGTTGACCATCGATTTCTCTCAAAACGTGGGCAGAGGCAAATTTGACACGAGTCGGGAAAAGTGATAACTGTTCAGCTGTCCACTGTCTGATTTTATTGATCAAGGTGTCAAATATTAAAGGAAACATAATATGCTACAATTCTCCCTATCGCATATAGCCGATATCAGCTCCCGATGCCGAGGTGGAGGTGCCGTGGTCCAGTGGTTTAAGGCGCTTGACTGGAGATGCGAGGATCGGGCGTTCGATCCCCGGCACGGCACTTATGCCCTTGAGCAAGGCATTTTATCTACATTGCTCTTTTATCATACATCAAATAAATGAAGTGCTAAAGGTATATTGATACCAGGGTGTGCGTGTGTGTTATTAAAAAAAAAAAAAGATATCGGGGGGGGGGGTTTACAGACGTGTATCAATCAAATATGATTATTTACGTCTGGGGACCGACCTTTAACGTCACCATCCGAAAGACGTGACTCAGTTTCGAACCTGGGTCCGCTGAATCAGTTTATAACTTCCACTGTTAGCTGGATTACAGGCGCACGCCACAACGCCCAGAACGCCCAGAAGCCGGCAACACACCCACCTGCTGCCGAAATGATAACTGCAGTAGTTATCATTTCGGCAGCAATTGGGTGTGTTGCCGGCTTCTTCTTGGTGACCTTCTTGGTGCTATCCTTCTCAGCCATCTTGGTAAACGTTGCTCGGGGACAACGATGTTGGCACATATATTTCCGGTTCCAGTCTATAGCTATAGTGAGCATACACTGATATTTCCTCGCTTTTTTCGTGCGTGATTGTTCTGCTGAAAACACGTTTTGGGTGGCTTCACAGAAGAATCCCATTTAAATATCAACTGTATAAAAACACGATTATTTGCTAGATTAGGAACAAAAACGAAGTTTTTGCTAGGCTGACCACGTCTTCTAACACATTGTCAATGACGCTCCGGCCGGACCCGGAAGCTCAGTTGCCAGCAATCACATGCCCCAAAATTAGAGCGCCGCATGCGTTCGGATTCGGAGAGCTATTTGCGATACGGAGAATTTGAGGTATCTTTGATTAAATCTAGATTTACTGATTGCAACGATATTTAGGGTTGAATCTGTGTGTCTTTTTTATTGACTCACACTGTCTGATATGTATATATATATATATATATATATATATACAATTATATACATATACATACATATATTTTATAGATATATGTCCCCTAATCTCAGACAAGCAAAAAATCAACTTCTTTTCATATTTTGGGGGCATATTTTGGAAATGATAGGGGTGAACAATCCCCCCCCCCCCCCCGTGACGAACCATGTTTATGACTATTTCTCACTGTTATATGATTGCAAAAGAAAGAAAATAAGTTTCAATTGTAATAGGCCTATATTATGCTTGTATTTTTTAATTTCTGATAATTTCCTTGTGGTAGGCCTACATAGATTTACTTAATATTAGCAAATTAAAGGATTGCCCCAACGTCATTCAGTGTAGTTCATTTTCAGTTTTAGTTTATTATTTAAATAAGCTCTGTTTATGACGACCCCTTTTTTCTATGTATATAATTTTATGTGACCATACATGTTGAAAGATTGTAAATTTATGATGATGTATATGGAAAATAAATGAATATCAAATCAAATGTCAAATCAAATACGGTGATTAAAACATGCTTTCAGCTTGGCATAGCTGTTTTTCAGCATGTCCGTACATGGTACATTAAAATACATATAAATAAACAGATAAATTAAAAATTAAACAAAACAGTACATAACATTTCAAAAAATAAAAGTAAGGAAAATTAAAATATAAAGCAAGATAAAAAATTTAACAAAAAAGTACGTGTATATACCTAAAAAGGGTGGGGATATCATTGAGAAATCAATCTGGTGAATATTGCTACGCGGATTGACTCTGGGAGTTCATTAAACCGTTTACCCTTGTTGCGTGTATGTCTTTCTTGTTATTAACTTACCATGAGTACAGCAAAATTGGTTAGATGATTACAGCTGCATGTTATTGTCTGCGTGATGTTATAGGTCTGCTCATCACTGTCATCATTTTCTGAGGTAATCTTTTGACATCCAATGGATGACCAATCCGGAATACTCGTGTTCCAGAAGGAACAGACTGGGTCTTGATAGCCACCCTGTTAATTGAGAACATTTGCAACGGGTAAAAATAATGGCCCTCGATAGTGCTTTAACTAAAATAAACATCACAAATGTGCCACAAATGCTGCTTATTTGACTATACATGCATGCATTGAGGTGAAGAAACAAAATGTATGAGGGTTACTGGACCTATTTCGAGAGTCACAAAAGTCAATAAATACCCCCCATTACTTGAATAATTCTACCGGTGGTCTTCTGCTCCAACATTTCTCTTCTTGGGGGTCTGTCTCAATGAAACCATTAACAACAGGGTAATGTTGAAACTCCATAAAATAAACACCTCGCTGAGGACAGCTCGTGTGACTTTTCTGCAAGTGCTACGTATGCATGTAAGGCTATACTGCAACATACCATAAGCGGTGCAAATGTAAAAACGATGTTCTCCTTCAGTTTGGTCATCTCCTCTCCTCCAATTGTTAGCCCTACGATCAGGGAATTCGAACTTCGATTGAAATCAGTCTCATTTTCATTGACCTCCCGAAGAAAGCGGGATCCGAACAATGACGGTGTCCTAAACACTGCGAGGGCAACACGAATCCCATTCCCGCCTGGTGTCGACTTATTGGCTTGACCGTCAAATACGCCAGGTGGAATGGCAACTTGAAACGGCAGATGCGAGTCCGGGACGGAGCCATCATCCTGATGGAGAGTGTCGTTAGACATTGGTGGGTCAGTAGTAAAGTTGAAATGTTCGCTGGTTAAATTTAGACCCGATGAAAACTTGCTTGGAGCAACATCGGTAACCTGCCAGAAAGTGCAAGGAAATGTCATAATAATAATGTTATAATAGCATATTGTAGCATACTGTAGACAAGCAGTCATCATGAAATCATCAATGAGATACCCGTAATAAGTAAGATAAGTGACCATTTTAGGGGCATGTGCATGCACATGTCGATGGAATCACGCAAGAGGAAGACAGAATCTTTTTTTTACTCTATAAGATGTTTTTGATAAGCCTATACACGGACAATCGTTTGTCATTAAGACTTGGTACCCTAAAATTCATGTGTATACTTCATCATGGCTTAACTATAGCTTTGCGGATTTGAGCAAAGGCATCCTCTATAATTCAGAAATACTTTGTGGATGCATACAGCTCGAAAACGAAACATACCATAACAATATACCAACAGATGTAAATCAATAGTCTTTGAAACCGTTTTACCTGGACAGCCACATTTGAAGTAGACGTTGTGTAAGTTTCACCTTCCGGCACTACAACATATTTCAATTGTTCTTCAAAGGCTTCCAAAATTTCAGTGACAGCGCCCTTGTTGGTTTCTAATTCATAAAGATCTTCCTCGTTAACGTCTGCAGCGTTGCTGACGATGGTCGTCATCAGTGATGTAATCTAAACGGATAAAATGTGTAGAACAAAATGATGTTATGCTAGGTTTACATTGTGTTCACGGCGGCCACGGCAGCCCCGTTTGCCCAAAACGTAGTGCACCGTGGGATTTCGGCCATTTTTTCTCCGTATTCAAGTTTTGTTAGGTCTTGCTAAGTTTTCTCATGGTCTATCATGGTATCCGTGACGGGCCGTGGGGCGAAGGGGTTGCTGAGTCCCGGAGAGGGTCCCTCACGTTTCTCACGTGCTGATCAAGGTCTGACACGTTCTGTCAAGTCTTTCTACGGATGAAACGTGGATGCCGGGCAGCTTTAGAGCCCGTTTGTGCCCGAGCAAAAGCAATCATTGTATTCTGAGACTTCCATGTCGATCGCTCAGACTCGAATGAAGCTCCCCTACCGGGCCCGGCTTTTCTGTACTCCCTCCCAGACCGTAGCACATTTTTTGACAGTTTAAAAATCTGGCCCGACATCCACGGCAATCACGGCCTGTCATGTTTGCCCATCCCGTACCCCGCGTTGTTTCACATCCATCCAGTTTTGTCCACGGTGGCCTGAAACGTGACTGCCGTGGCCGCCGGGAACATAATGTTAACCTAGCATTATATCTGGGTGTAGCTTTTATACTTTATGAAATCGTAGAACAGAACAAACACGAACTAGAAACTGGTTCAGCCCCATGAACATGATGTTCTCATTTGTGAAAAAACACCTTCAAATACACCTCTTTAATCGTGTTAGAAAATCTTTTATCATTCCGGTAGAGTTACCCATACTTGAGTATTTTCTGCACAAGAACGTATATAGCCATACTTGACAGGCTCAGTACTATAGAACAGGCCTTTACCTTTGGGTCTCCTATCTGTAGATTTGTGATGTTCTTGACGATGAGTGCAATGCTGGCAACATCCGTCTGGGTTAGTCCATCAGGGCTGCTTGTGACTGCTGCAGTTTGCTCTATCACTTTTTCTGCGGTGTCGTTTGTTATTTTACCCTGGAAATATTAAACACGCTTCATATCTTCAAACTATTGTAATAGAGTAATTGAAATTCCGACTTGAAACTTTAACACTCATCCTGTAAATTAACGGGATAACTTTTTTTAAACAGTAGGATATGTTTATTAAAAGCAAAGCTTGTAGATTTTTCATCGAGACCACAAAGACGATGTACTAGATCTTGACATAGCTAATATGTAGCCATAAAAAGAAGAACGTACAGGCCAATTTAGCGCATGATATGTTCAACATTATATAAAAACTAATTTTTATGGCCAATTTCTAAATTAATCGTGATTGTTTCCCGCACGGGATTTACTTTTTTGTCAGCCGTAAACCAAGTTTTAAAAAACATAAATTTTGACACTGTTCACCTCTAGGATTTCGTGCAAGATCTGTTCTCCACTTCTGATCGGACCACATTCAGTTTGTTGGGTGACCTGCCACACAGGTGCAAGTGAAACATTGTTTACACAAACTGCACGACCAAGTGCCTGTCCAGCTGTAAAACAATAAGAGATCTTGGTGAATGCCTTCGTACAGAAAGAGATATATGTCATCTATTTGTTACACATGGCCATTAACCATACTTGTCTACTTAAAAGCCAAGAGAACATATTTCTAAAAAATATTATTAATCATAAAAAGTAGCCCTTATTCATAGGCGTACGAGGCGGGTTGGCTGGGGGTTGCAGCCCCCTGCGGATTTTCAAAGTTCCGAAATTTGGACAGTTACCACCTCATATTCGGGCAGCGAGGTGCCCGAATATCCTCATATTAAGGCAGCGAGTTGCCCGAATATGTAATTTCAGTAAAAGTGTCAATTTTTTTTTGAAGAAAATTTAGAATCTCGAAAGTTTTTTTTTTAATCTTGAAAAGTTTTATTTGTCAGAAAACACAAAATAAAAAACAGAATATGCGTTACATTTGTTTTGCAGAAAATAAACAATCATACACATTTACATTGTAACATAAAAAAGTGTCATTTCTCTGCACACCCTCGGCCGCTCCGACGAGATCACCATCATACCGACAATAAACCGAAAGAGAGCGAGCGATAGAGAGAGAAAAAAAAATAACATCACTCTCGTCGGTCCTCGATCTATCTGGAGTCGGCACGGCGGCACCGCCGGGGTGTCGCGCAATATATAATATGACATTCATTATTATATAACAGAACACAGAACATCTAAACACCACAGCACGGAAATAAAATCCCGTATAAAAATCGTAGAGTATTTCCTTTGAGCACTTTATGCAGAAAGATTATCATACATATTATGAAACGCATAAAAAGCCTATTAATATTTTGCCACTTTGTGATATGCTTCTCAATTTTGTTTTTCTTTTTTGTTATTTCTTCTTATTGGACTTGTATTACAAAATATAATAATTAAATTGCTTCAGACTAGGAGTGACATATTGGTATTTATATCTTAAAATGAAATGTTTGCCGAGTAAGGTAAGGAAATTAAAGGCTGAAGAGGCTTGACTTCTAGGTTTAGTCATTCCAAACAAAATCTTTTCGTATGAAAAAAAAAAACAGTCGGGAATGAAATTCGACGCCCTAATACTTAGCGAGTTCCAAAAGGCTGCTGTTTTTGAACACGTAAAGAATAAATGATCAATTGTCCCCGGTGGCACCTCAAAAGTTGATATTCGGGCAAAAGCGAAAATGTGCCCTTACGCCTGTATGGTCTTATTTTGTAAATGTATTCATTTTTTGTTAACCGATAGGCTGTCCACCTGTAAAACGAAAAGAGATCTTGGTAAATGCATTGGTAGAGAAAGAGATTTATGTCATATTTGCGTTACACACAACCATTAACCCACCTGTCTACTTGCAATCCAAGAGAAATAAATGTATATGATATCCCACCCTTTTAGGTAAAATATTGCAAATCATAAAAACCCTGGATGGTAATGAGATCAATTCTTGCTTCACAGTAGATTGTGGATCACTTATGGATAGGTGCCAACGGTGCCGACTTTTGACTAGCTGATACAAATTATAAAGGTCGATAGCTTCGCCCCAATTGAAGGGTATATAAGCAATGGCGCCGAGCATGCCGAGATGGGAATATCAGCATCTTCTTCCAAAAGATTAAAATCCTCTACCATATCAAATCTCCTTTGGACATTTAAAATCATCAGCATAATCCATCTTCTCAAATATATATATATATATATATATATATACACCTCAGAGACTACGTATAACTCAATATTATACCCCTCACTTGTAAGATACTCACCCAAAGTTGTATCAAGTGGACACGTTTCAGTGGAATCCATAGATACACCAACTTCACCTTGTGGGAACGACATGTTGCCAATTCGCGCTGGGGAACAGTATTCTACAAAAGGAAAAATAATAATCTCTCAAGAGATTAAATGACATTGTTCTTATGGTCAATAGGTTTCACAAAGATTCTCGGGATATCTTTGACATCTCATACTCGTTGAACAAATCTCATTCAGTGAAAGCAGTGAATTATAAGTTGTTACCTGGACGATCAGTTACAGGAGGACCGCATTTGGTTTGTTGGGTGACCTGCCACAGAGGTCCAAGAAATACATTGTCTACACAAACTGCACGACCGATTGGCTGTCCACCTGTAAAACGAAAAGAGAGCTTGGTAGTGAATCCAATGGTACAGATATAGATTTGTGACATCTGTTTCTTACATTCAACTATTAACCTACCTGTCTACTTACAAGCCAAGAGAGATAAATGTATAGGATGTCCCCACCCTTAAGGTAGAATATTGTAAATCATGAAAAACGACCCTTGTCGTTAGAGGCACATCAAAGTTTATCCTCTTTTTTATTTGGCCAACCCGTCCTCATTTCTTTTGTTTTGATTTTGTTCTAATTTGTCCACTGGTCAAACCAGCCGCCATGATGTTTTGACATAAGTAGGCAGTAGGCAGAGGCGTCGCTAAAAAATTTTGAATGGGGGTGTGACAACCAAATTTGCCGACAAAAATGCTGCACCCTAATCTCTCCCCCCACAAATAATAATAAAAGCAAATCGCTGATGATCATACGGGCCCAATTTCCTTCCTTTTCCTTTCCTTTTTTTCTTTCTGTTTTTGTTTTCCTTTCCTTTTCCTTTTCTTTTTTTTTTCTTTTTTCTTCTCCTTTTTCTTTTCTCCTATTCCTTTTTTCTTCCCTCTTCCCTTTCCCTTTTCCCCCCTCCTTTTTTTTTGCCGACAGAGGTGGCGTATTTGCCGACAGCAATACGGTGGGGTGTGCCCCCCTCCCCTACATCCCCCTCTAGCGACGCCCCTATAAGTAGGCCTATTTATCAAAGAGACCAGTTGTTGCTTCATAGCAGATAGTATCGTTGATCATTAATGGGTAGGTGCCATCGGCGCCGACTTTCGACTAGCTGATACAAATACCGCCTTAAAGATCATTGGCTTCAACCCAACTTAAGGATAGATAATCAATGTCGCCGAGATGGTAATATCAGCATCATCTTTCAAAAGATAAGCTATCATACCAAATCTCCTTCGGATATTCAAAATCATCAGTATAATCCATCCTCTCAAATACAAATATTTCTTTACACCTCAAAGACTACTATAGTTCAATAATCATACCCGTCACTTGCAAGATACTCACCAAAAGTTGTATCAAGTGGACACGTTTCAGTGGAATCCATAGATACACCAACTTCACCTTGTGAGAACGACATGTTTCCAATTCGCGCTGGGGAACAGTATTCTATAAAATGACCATATGAATGAAGAGATTCAATATTGTTCTTATGATCATAAGTAGGATACATTTGATAAAGATTCTTCGTTAATTTTTGACATCTCATATTTATTGAACACAAATTATTCAGTGAAAGTACCGAATTACAAGTTTGGGCAGTTTTAAATGATTTTTTTTATGTTGTTACCTGGACAATCAAACTCCTGTGTAACAGGACTTGATCCAAAAGTATGTGTACATGTGAGGGGTCTGTCATTAGATGCTGCGCGATACAGGTAAGATTCTCGTACTTTACCGGAGCCATAAACAACAGCGCGAAACCTAGGATAGACAACCTGTCCATCGGGGTGGATGACTTGTTGACTTCTCAGATAATACGAACCATGACCAACTTCTGACCATCGAGTGCACATTATGGTACCATTATGCGCCTCAATAGAATACTCTTCCATCCAATTCGGCTGTTTAAGCAAGGAGAAGGGGACATCATTAGAGTGATTTTTTTTTCATAGTATAAGATGAAGTAATTTTGGATTTTGTTAAAGTAAGAAAGATTTTCAAAAATATACTTTTCTAAGTTGTAAAGGAGGATCTAACGGTTCATCTGGTGTTAGCACTGCTTGATATGGCAAATATTTCGTATCAAAAGAAAAGACTACGGAAATCAGATTGCAAGCCTATATTGTGTTCGACTAAACTATTTCTTGACGAATTCACAACATTCTTACAGATAATTAGGGCGATAGGCCTTCCATTGATACATAAATCTTACAGACAACTAGCACTGACTATCGTTTTAAAAGAGATTTATCATCAATATATCCGCTATTTCTCGCCGAATTCACAAAATTTTCAAACAGATTCACAGGTCCTACGATTTTTAACAAAACTTACAGAAAACTGGGCACCGTCCTTTGAAAGAGATAAGTCATTCACATATCTGCAATCTGCAGTAACCCCCAAGTACATGACGTCGATGGTGGTTGAATTACTGGAAAACCTGTAGACTGGAAAGGTCGCCTCTGATACAAACTGTTCATTTGGAATGACACGAATCATTGATGGGTCGTCTTTGCTATCAGTTTCATTTCCCTTGGCGTATTGCATGATGGATATTGGTTTGTCAGCTGATACAAAGTGCATCATTTGGGCGGGGATATCGATCGTGTGATAGTCCCCCATGTTCAGTTCAATGTCAGAGTTGTTAAATAAAACCGTTGTGTTTTCGCGACCTGCTATAATCTGTAGAAGATATCCTGAACGTCGTCCTGCAAATGGGCTCACTACGAACTGCTTTCCCCACGCTTTAAACGGAGCCAACTGTTCTGCTAAGTGGTCGCATGCCGTGATATATTGGGGCACATAGGAACACTTAGAGCCTGCTGACACAGCAATTGAAGCATTAGAAAGGATACGTGTTCCCGTGATATTAATGTATTGTGGTAGTAACTGAATCGATTGATAAGTAGACAGAGTATAATTTATTATGTCACCAGAATAGAATATGGTATTCTCAAACTGCACCGTTGATTTCAGATGGATTTCAATAAATGTTCTCTGATTTAGGGACGAAATTGAAAGAATACCACTTGCCGACTGAGGAGTGCTTTCAACAGCCATCAATGCTACAAAGTGTTCCTCCCCAAAATATTTCTTGGGTAGAGCCGTATATAAGTCAGAGGTGCGCTGTGCTGTATTATACACAAGAACGGAAATATCCACGTCAGATGACACCGTAATCGTAGAATCATTGATCGGTCCCGATGTACTTGGGTGAATGAAATTATTCGCCAAAGAACTTAGCTGATAATTATAAGGACTAGAGTTAGGAGGCAGGGTGACATTAAATTCTATCTCTCGGCCTGGAACAGAGATTCGAACTTCGCTTTGAACATTGCCATTCTGAATGACCACCCCAAGAGACAATTCATCATCAGTGTATTGGAAGTTGGGCATTGGAGTAAAAACGAACTTCTTTCCATTGTTTCCACTTGCATTTTCTGCCGATGTTCCTAGAGATAGGAAAATATTCCAATTAAATTATAATTTTCCCCTGAATTCTTAAACAAATATTTCATAATATGTAAAACTTTCTGCATTTTAAATTAAATGTTGGTAATGTAATTTTTATGATGTATGCTTATGCCATAGATTTGTTTGTTGGCATGTCATTCTGAAATAGATTTCAAAACTCTTTTTATTGTTGTTTTTTTTTATGTTGAATTGTCAAATGATATTGGACATCCCAATTGCATTAGAAAAAACATTAAGTTTTAAAAATTACGGCGGCATAGCTGAAACATTGTGCACTTTTGTCTAAAATTACCAAATTTTGCACATTTGTGTGCCATTTATGCGGCTATTTTCAATGAAATTATGTTATTCAGAACTTCACGAGTAAAAATCTCGTCCGTGCAAAAGGGTCGGACCTTTTCGCTACGCGGTAAGCGGTCAAGGAGGTCAGTTAAAATTCTTTCCTACATTCAGAACATTCGATGTTGCCCGGTTTCTTAAGAGTGATCGAAACTATAATTACTAGGAGGAGTTTTGAAATAATGTATTTCGATAATACAGCTCGGAGAAGAGGAAAAATAAAATGTTGGCAAACTATTATGTAACATTTGAACTTGCGCGCGCGCGTGTGTGTGTTTGTGTGTGTGTTTGTGTGTGTGGGTGTGGATCCAGATCCAACCACTGAGGGAGCACTATTGTCACGTGCAGAGCGCGTTGATAGAGAGAGTTGTGACACGCGCATAATAAGCATGCGCGTACGCGGTCTTTGTTTAAAACATGGCGGATCATGGAGCTCCCAATAGTTCCCTTTCACGTACATTCTCTATGAGAGGGAACTTTTTGAAGCTCCATGAAATGACTGACCAATCAGAAGCGACCTCCAGTGTCAGGACTCTCTGTATGGATAGCTCTGGTCACGTGGTGATGATTGAGGGGGGGGGGAGCGGGGGAATTTACTCGGTATATGGAAATGAAATGAGAGAGAACAAAAGTGGGTATTATCTTTTTTTTGTTCATCTTAATCTTTTTGCATCGATCGATGGTGAGGGGTAGTTCCCCCCCCCCCCATGCCCCTCCATCTGGACATGGTTAAGACTCTTAAATTTTCCTAAAAAACATTCATCGGATTTTTTTTTTTTTTTTTACATGAAAGATCGCGAGTGTGTCATACCGAAGCAAAAATACAATAAGCCCATATAATTTCAAAGATATCATTCTCTAGTAACAACTTTACGTTTTGTGAGTCAATCGTCATGCGGCAGATGTGGATGGTTCAATGGAAGCACGCCAACATGGTAAACATGTTAAAATCATAGGTATGCTTATTTTCTATCATCGAAAATCATTTACTCCGTGATTTCTACCCGATTGTAATTTTTTCCTTTCTAGATTTTCGTGAAGTGTGAAGTGAATGTATGGATATATATATATATATATCACACCACGTAATACTATAGTGGTCATATTGACCACTACGCGGGACGAATGCAAAAATACTAGTCATTTTCTATCGCATGTACTTAAGGTATGGGGGAAAAATTAGATAAATATTTAAAATACTTCCTTTCAAATTCAGCTCTTTAAAATCTCACTCCTACGTTAAATGGCCGTTAGGAAGAACTTCTGATATTTCCAGCAAAATCCAAAGTCAAAATCATGTCCAAAACCTAAGAAATCCCCGCCAATTTTTTTCGCGATCGCATGTTGTTTTCCTGCTGCCGATGTTTTTAGACTAAATCGGCCAAAAAAATTTGTCCACAATAAAACTCGGTATCGCATGCACATCGATCTCTACTATCGCACACACGGAAAATCGGGACTTACGTGTGCGCGATAGGAACCGAACTTTTAACGACCGAATTTTTTAGCGGGAGATGTCAGCGCTCGCGGCGATCAGGAAATGTACACGATGACTTGCGATACCCCGTTTCGCCAGAAGTGACAGTAAATTACGGATTTCATTTTTGGAATTATCTTTTCTAACATCGGTGAGTTGAATTTATTGTATTTCATGAATATGTGTCGTTTTTTGTAAATTAAATGCCGATTATGAGTGAATGTTGGTGACTTTTGTGCAGTGGTGTTTTGAAAGTGTCGAGGTGGATGACTGCCTAGAGTCTACACACTAAGTATAGTAAAGTCGCTATGAGTGATATATATATATATATATATATATATATATATATATATTAATGTGAAATTATATTTAAATTTTAATATTTTCCTTAAAGTGTACCAATCATCTGAAAAAATAATTTGTGTACAGCTAGAAAGTATAAAATCAACCTCAAAGAACTTTGTCTGGTATTCTATAGGTCAACAGTTAATGAGTATGAAAGAAATAAAGGATAACATGAAAATGCTCGCGCGGAACCGAACTCCGAGTTTGGTTCCGCGCGAGCCTTTATCTTGGGGAGCGCGTACGGGTGCGTCGAGTAGTCTACTCACGTTCGCTTTTACGCTTATAGAGAGTGTAATTGAAATTGCAATATCTCTTTATAGAATTATTATTTGAAGCCCATATTTTGAATATAGTATAAGGACATGAAACCTCTAACAAACAGAGCAAAATTATCTGTGGTGATTGGTACGAAGCACGAAAGAGAATTAAACATTTAAAAGGATTTTAGACTATAAAGTAACACTTTCATATATGGCTTGACCCGTATTCGCTGCATCAGCCCAAACTTGGTACAAGGAGATTTTGACGACACCTTTTGAAAACATAGGTGCTCAGTCATCCGTAGCAGAAAAATCATGAATGAGGTATAACTGAACAGAAAAAAATGTTACTCTTCACCATGAAATAGATTTCAGGGTAACATTGATTATAGATTTTAAATGAGAAGCTATAAAACTTGGGTATACTTTTTTTTTTACACGCACTCTATTCGAACACCTTGCAGACCGAAGGTATGAGGTGATGGTTGCCCAAATATTGGAACTTTGGGGCTACAAGGTACGGAAATTACATTAATTATCATATATTAAAAAAAAAAAGATTAAGCATAAACTATCAAATATTATAATTACAAACATAATTAGGCTCATATATAATGTGGCGAGTGCCACCTGTTCTAACACAGTAGGACACAATGTTGTTCAGTGAAATTTGAATATTCAGAATCTGATTTTGACAAGTTTTCATGAAACTGGAAATCCCATCGTTGTTTTTCATAGCTGAGTTTACGAAAAAAAATTTCATACAATGCTGCAAAATTAACGATTATGATTATTATCTTGCACGTCACTATTTATGGCTTTGTACATATATGAGATAGGAACTGGTAAAACAGACATTTCAATGCAAACATGTGAACGAGCTAGGCTGCTTGAAATGCAGTAAATATTCAATGATATTCATGACTCATGTCGCAAATTAAAATGATTAATGAAAATAATGTATGTGTAAAGGTTCAGAAGAACTTACCGAAGATGCAGAGTAGAAAACACACAGATCCCAAATGTCGCTTGAACGCCATCTGTATGCATGAAATAGAAAAATGACACTGTATAAATTATGTTGTATGTGGTTTCATAGAGAGAGATAGAGAACAAAGAGAGAAAAGTAGAGTGAATTGGGGTAAAGGTGGGTATTTAAATACACTTGCAGTTACAGGATTCTCTGGCCGGGGAGGGGACACAAGTCTGGAAATCTCTGACAAGCAAAAACAAATGGAAAGGGAACGATCAGGTTGGGGAGGGGGGGCGCTTTTTTAGTCCCAAATTATCTGACAGAAAAAAGGTAAGGGTTATTACATTTTCTCAGGCCACTTTGGGGGCTAAAAAATATTGCTGCAAGAGGCACAATAAAACAGTGTTGAATGCCTCGAGGCTGGCCTCGTCCTCGAGGCCGGTCTCGAGGCCGAATATTGCGTCCTCGGCCTCGGCCTCGGATGTCTCGGATGTCTCGGCTCGAGGCCGGATCGAGGCAGCGACAAACGCGGTCATTTTCAGTGTTGAAAATGACTTTTTATCAGCTAATATGAGAGTGAACACTCAGCCCGTAAGTAGTGGAAATGCGCGCTCAATATTCACTGATATTGCAATTCCGCCGTCGCAACGCAAAGCACAGCACAGCATGCTACTGCCGGATACCAGTTACTTGCATAGTGTAAGGATGAGATTGATGTTGGATCGTCAAAATGGGTGATTTCAAGTACGGTGTTGGAGGCTGGTGTTGGTGTTGTGAGAACACCAACACAGCCTCTATACCGAACTTGAAATCCGGCTGGTGTTGGGATTGACATCGCAAAATATTACGCATTTCCGGTAGTTCTTGTTGAAAGTTGGTGTTAAATGTCGTCTGCTGAACCGAGCTTCACGATTGGTGTTGACAATTTACATGAATTCACCCATTCGCCAAAACCAACCCCTCGGGATTGGGAAATATGTGATTTCAAGTCTGGTGTTAGTGTTGGTGTTCGGCTTTTGCACTCACTTTTTTATTGTAAAACAGTTTACCTCGATGTTATCATGCTGTTCGTGATGTTCAGATTCGCGAACAGTATCATTGGAGATATTATGTTTTTGAAGAGTAATAATATTTTCTCTTTTGATTTTTCGATATGGTTTTAGATTTTACATAATATATGATGAGATTTAACTGCAATTTCTGACTGATTTCGCTTCTGTCGTCGAGCATTTTCGCGTGTAGTTTTGAAACTTTTGACTTTCTCGCGAAGGCGTGACGTCACCAGTGTTGTATGCCTCGAGGCCGGTCTCGAGGCCGAATATTGCGTCCTCGGCCTCGACGCCTCATTTCTCGGCCTCGGCCTCGGCCTCGGAATGGCCACGTCTCGGTCTCGTTCTCGGTCTCGGGCAGCCATGTCTCGGTCTTGGTCTCGGTCTCGGCTGAGCCGGCCTCGGATACAACACTGCAACTAAAGGACACACTTTCTTTGTGGTTACTATGTACCTACGATATCATGTCAGATTGGGGTTTTCCGGGGGGCACGGGCCTCACCCCCCCCCCCCCCCTCTTCGGATCCACTACTAAGAGCATACTGTGGAAATATTGACCAATATACTACTTCAAGATTCCACTTGAAAGCACAAAGAAAATTGCAAACATCATGTCTCAGTTTCACATAGTGATAAAGGGATATAAATATTTACAGTTATCTCGTGTCAAAGATATGGCCCTAAAGTGCAATCGGTTCTGACAAGAAAATGATTCGTAGAAACCACATACAGGATATCATGAGGTTTTTTTGAGACAACGATAGTGGCTCTCAGAAACTAAAACAAATTACATTAAATGAAAAATCCATTATATCATGTTAGGAAATATATGATGAAAGATTAACTAGATATCAAAAGAAAACATTCACTTTATTGGGGGCGTCTATTAAAGTCCATTTCCTAAAACATTGAGAAATATAAGTGAACATAGTTTCAACCTATAATGTGAAGGATCCCGACCAAATTTCGGTCAAGTATAATGTATATAAACTATAAAATATGGTCTTTTTAGGATTCATTTTAAATGAGTTTAGATGGTAAATCCAACGGAGTGCTATCTACCATCGAAAATAAAAAAGAAAAGGAACTACCGTTGAAAATTGTCTCTATCCTAAGGACAATTTGTGTTTATGTTTGCTATAACACCCGAAGGCATGTAAAGTTATTGCACCTATAAGCTTGCCTCTCTGATTTGATTGTGCTTACCTATACTTTAACGGATTCTGATGTGAAGTGAACTTTGTGATACCAATAATATTTCATGAAGCCAAGATATCTATGATTTTTGATATCTGTCCTCTTCAATAATGCGATACTTTTAACAAAAGGCAATATTTTTGTCCAAATGAAATTATGAGATATTTCTATTTGATGTCTGGAGCCCTGTTTCATAAAACTTGATATCAATAACAACTGCCACATTTATGATAAATTTGTTCTTAGCCAATCAAATGCAACCATTTCAGTAGCTTATAACAACTATCGTAACTTGTCATTGATAACAAGTTTTATGAAACGGGACCCTGCTCTCTTCTTTCCAATGAGGCAGCAAAAGAGTAATACCGCAGTCACACCAACAAGATCGACGCCAGACCGACAACAGACCGAACAAAAAATTGCATTGCCATCAGTGGCCAAGAATCGGTCGGTAGGTAGACGGTCTTGTTGGTGTTGATCGGTTTAGCGGTGTGACTGTGGTATAAATCATTTCCATCTAGTTGTTGCAGCCAAACTCTTGTTTGGTTATTGAAGATGGCGGGGTCCCGTAATGCGCTAACTAAACAGTTGTCGTTTTGTTGTTTTATACAATGAGTCTAGCGATAAGATTTTCATTTTTCAATCTCAATAATGGAATCAAAACTGAAATTTGTAATTGTGATTGTAATGTGATTGTAATAAGCCATTAACCACGTTGACTGCTTTCTAGTTTATTTTTCCTTTCTTATTGTTGATGTGTACTTTCACTTTGTGGTGACAATCATCTTAACTGTTCGCTATTAGGAAGTATCAGTTGCTGTCATATCATTATCATGAATTGTTATGGCTATCAGTTTGAGAGCTTTAATGATCTCAATTTACACAAATAGTCATTTCAAGATAGGCCAATAGAAACTGTACAACATTTTGTCTTATTCTTCCAAAAAGTAATATGTAAAAGAACGACACAGGCTAGGTTGTTTTGCTGGGGGTTTTTTTCGTAATTATTATTATTATTATTATTATTATTATTATTATTACTATTATTATTATTATTATTACTATTATTATCATTATTAATATTTTTTATAATTAATGGCCCGTATTCTCGAAAGTGGCCTAAGTTAAGCCTGGCTTAACTTAGACCGCTGCCTTATGGAAGGCCGTTCGTCAACCCCTAAGTCCGGTATAAATAACTATAGTTATGTAACAAAATAAAGAAACAAAATTAGTTTGTTGCGTGAAATGAGCATTAGAAATAAATTCTTTCGTATCGGTTTTTATATTTGCATTTAATCCCAGAACTATCATGGTTTTGTAGGATTAAAAGAGGGTGACATTTGGCTCTCCATAATTCGGTGGCCTAAATCTACACACTTAGGCGGGGGCTTAAAGTTAGGCGCCTTTCGAGAATATACGGTTCATTATTATCAGTAGTAGTAGTAGTAGTAGTAGTAGTAGTAGTAGTAGTAGTAGTAGTAGTTGTTGTTGTACTATTATTATCATTATAGACCTACGATTATCATGTGTATAGGATTTTTGATTTGTAGATTGACTGAATGGCTTTTACTGAATAAATTCTATTCTCCCTGTCCGAAGACTGAATTGCGATGGTTGCATTAAGCATTGATTAAAAATCATCAAAATGTATACACTTCAGAAAATGTTATCAAGAATGGAAGCAATATTGATTAGAAGTAATAGAATCATTTTACTTGTATAATTAAAAGACAAATAGATTTCAATTTCACCTACACAAATCATGATTAAAATTTGTAAGAATATTTACATTTCGTATGACAGAATTGTTATTTTAATTTGTCATAAAAATAGAAATAATGACGAATTCACTAAGATGGAGTAAATTCTGTTGAGACAGAATAGCTAATAGTAATGGAAGGTTCTAGGACACTTACCCCCTGGACAACCACCCCCAAAATAACCAACCCCCAGGACAACAACCCGGGCCTAGGACAACTACCCCCTAGCGCAACCACCCTCTAGGACGACTATCCCCCCCCCGGACAATTACCCTCTAGGATGATTACCCCCCAACTAACTACCCCGAGGACAACCACCCTATAGGACATCTACCCCCCGGACAACTACCCCCAGACAACTACCCCCTAGGACAATTACCCCCGGACAATTACCCCCGAGGGCAATTACCCCGGGACAATTACCCCCGGACAACTACCCCCAGACAACTACCCTCTGGACAATTACCCCCCGGACAACTACCCCCGGATTCTGGGGTAGTTGTCCGGGGGGGGGTTATCGGGTAATCGTCATTTTTATGGGGGTAATTTTTCAGGGGGGTAATTGTCCGGGGGTTATTGTCCTAGGGGGCAGTTGTCCAGGGGTAGGTGTCCGGGAGGTAATTGTCCTGGGGGTGGTTGTCCTAGGGGGTAGTTATCCACTTTTTTGTGTCTGCTATATCTCCAAAACGGCTCATTCAAATGTATTCAAATTTGGTACGATGGTTATAAAAAAATATGGTTATTGTCTCAGCACAGAAATTTTTCCAACATAGTCAAGAAATGTCCTATAATGATAGGTTAAAAATACTGAAGTGGTATTCACTGGAATCAAGGAGGAAGTTTTGTTTAATTACATACGTTGTTAAGGCATTGTATGGGATTGTTAACTGTGATGTTGTCGGAGATGGTGTCTCGGTAAATGCTCGGCACTTGGACACTGTTAAATTCGTCCACCTCCGTGCGCGAACCCAGCGGTTGCATTGTTCTTTTATTCACACCTTTCCAAGACTTTGGGAAGAGCTTCCGATGGATTTACTACTACTTTTACCATTTGATCTGAGCCACGTGCCCCATCTCTCACTATAACCACGCCCCAGCCAATATTATACAATCTTCAACCAGCGCGCTTCTTTATTTTGCTACAATGAAACGAGAGATTTCCTGGAGGGTGCCTGTCACAAAGATAATTGACATTCTCCATCAAATCAAGTGAGAAGCACACTTTGTACATGGATGCACAAAGACGAAAAATGCAGGTAAGGAACTTTGGAGGCATTCGTTTTCCAAGGGTTTACATTTCCAAAGGTTTCATAATTCCCAAAATAGTATGGGGTTCATTATTCCGAACATTTATTTTGTTGCATTAATCCGAAGATTGACAGTTCTTTAAATGATAAAAGGCTTATAATTCTGATAGTGAAATTGGGTACATTATTCCGAAGGTTCGTAATTCCGAAAACAATCCAAGGTTCTATCTTCCTTTTCGGAATTATGAACCCTTTTCATTTTCGGAATTACGAATCCTATTTCATTTTCTGAATTATGAACCCTATTTTACGGAATTACGAGCCTTCGGAGTTTGAAACTTTTGATATTACGACCACTCGGAATTATGAAACTTTGGAAAAAGAACAGGTAACCGGTTTATTATCTCTTATTTTCAACAGACTTACTATTTTTCATTAAATTTTACCCTCGTGGTATGTTTTACTTTGTCAGGTAACATTTATTCGTCTGGATGTTCTTACAAATGCATTTTGAAGGAATAAGTTCAGGGGTGGGTTAATATGTGTAAAACATATTACTTTTAATGTATAAACATATAACATTTATGGTTCGTTATAAGAGAACTGGTAGGAGAAATATGGCTCTCTAAAAAATTACAGCAAATGCAGTACATACACACTCACGCGTTTGCCCTATATGTTCGAGGACAATGCATAGTCACTATACTTTAGGGGACACCTACTTCCTGTCGTTTTTACGGACATATCTGCAACGCGCATGCGCTTAAAACATCCATCCAGTCATTGCACGAATTTTCATTGTGACATTGCACTAAGATGGCGCTATTACCTTGTATGATTTCTGTCCTCAGAAAACGTGTTAAGGCGTGTGTGCGAAAATCAAGTTCTACCATTCGTCCGAGAAAATGCTTAAAAACAGTATTTCACCATGTATACGGGTAGTTACGGTAAATACAGGCAATTACTTCCGATCGACGCATATTTTTGTCCTCGGTCGTCAGTTTGGACCTCGGTCGTTGGTGTGTATTCAAGGCACAGTCCTCGGAAGTATAGCTGTGCAGGAGCACTGCACCTAACTTATAAAATTCTTTCGAAGTGTCATATCCTCGAAAAGGAAATTGTATAAGCAAACCAAAATACCGTATAGGCCTATTAATGTCTGTAATCCTCATTTCAAAATCTTTTCAGATCGGCATTTTCCACATGTTTCTTTCGATGCTGATAACTGCAGGTATGTATAATGTCTTGTTCTTAATATATCACAAATATCAGAGTATTAGTTAACAGGATACTAAATTACAAAATGGCTAAAGCATGAAATGTGCAGCGGGGGCGGGGATGCCGGTTCTTTGTATCTCAACACTTATAAAGCAAGAGAACCCGTTATTTCCGCCATAGCCAATATTTATACACACATTTATTTTCATGTTGAAATAAAATTTTATCTTGAAAACCATTAGATCGGCACAATTAGCTGTTCAATAAAGTTTAATGTAATCTATGTTAAATTAATAAATGAAACAAAGTAAAATACATGTATAAGAATTAAACACGATTCGCAGCCGACTTGGTCTTTTTTCCGACTGGAAGAATCACGACACCCACAAAAGACAATATTACAATTTCGTGTCATTGTGTTGGATCTCAATCAAGAAGAATTCACAATTCGGATTAATTCTAAATCATATCATCCTTTCGTAATATATTTAAAAATATGTAATGCCGTTCATGCTGTTATTTTATTTGATTTCATTTATTTATTTTTTTTCTTCAGATTATTCTGTCGTATTTGGCGCACAGTTCGATGCATGTAATGCTGACAATGGGGATCCCTCTCTCCTGATGCTCAAATATGTGGAAGACAAGACAAGAATGTTTCCAGACCACGGCTTTGTCAAGAAGCGTGTTTGTGCTCCACCATGTATGTATGATGTTTCATCTACCCCCCCCCCCCCCTCGTTAAATGAGTTGAATGGTCCATTACATGTATCCATTGGCGTAGATCCGTGCATTCCTTCCTTTCATGGGGGGGGTGGCTTTGTTCTCCATGAATGGAGAACAAAGTTTGAAAAGAAATTCTTGCATATTTACGCCCGTGCATGTATCAAGGTTTTCAATGTGACCCATGCAGTCGGTGATCCGACATTTCAGTGGCTGATCCAGGAATTTGAAATGGGGGGAGGGGCGCCAGCGGCGAGGGGGCGGAGGGTCCTAAGGTAAAAATCACAAACAGAAAAATTAAAGAGGGCGTGCGCCCTTGGCGCCCCTGCCTAGATCCGCCACTGCATTGGCGACAATAATATTGCTCCAGGCTTTATTTCGTAAAAGACATAAGGTCAGGGTAGGGTTACAATTGAGTTTTATGATTTAGGTTTAGGGTTAAGGTTAGGGTAGTGTATAGTGTTTGGCCCAGTTAAGAATTTGCTTGATATGACCAAGGAGTTATCACAGAACCGCAGAGCCATTGTCGCTGGAGCATGGTGGTATATAACCCCGTCTAACATTTGAGGTTAGATTGCGTGCTGATTTTAATAGTGAAAATACTTTGTTCGGTTTTTTTTTTTTAATCCTGGGTCATAGTGTACAACAGTCCTGTTTTTTATTTCCAAAATATAATGGAGCCGTGGAGTAGCCGTGGAGTAGCCGTGGAGTACAGTTCAAAACACTCTTCTTCTGACAAAAAAAAAAAAAAAAAATCAGCCGATCAAGCGTTCTTTACTATGGAGACGTCTATAGCACTTAAACTACCCATGTTTAATAGCCCATTTCAATTTACTTGTAAATTAAACGGCCAAAGTATACAGATTAGTAGGAAGTGCCTCACGTTTTGTTTTAATGATTAGAATACCCCTACAGCCGCGCATGTACTTGGCGCCCACTGATCCCCCTTCTCCTTCATCAATAATTGGTGGAACCGCCATGCGAGACAGACAATGACAAAATGAAGAAAACGTGGCAATACATTGCTCATGGATATCCAGTTTAACAACGTCATAAAATAGAAATAAAACATTTAAAGGACAAAGACTGAGTTTCCTGCTCAGACGGAATAGGTACCACTGAATCCATACCCAGACGCGCAGGAAGGAACACTCTAGAGGGCCCACCTCAATCGAATAGGGGGCCCCATCCATAGGGCCCACCTCAACTTACTACCTGCACACAACCCTACCCTACTCCTAACCCCCCCCCCCCCCGAAAAGAGCACATTTTCCACTTTTTTTCTTTAAGAAAAAACTGTCACACTTTTTTGTTTGTAGTGAAAATGTACAAAAATTGCATAAGAATTATTCGGGAATCTCACTGCAAATAGGATATTCGGGCACTTCGCTGCCCAAATATGAAAATATTCGGATCCGCGGCCCCTGTTCCTTTATAGAAGAAAGCCCCTGCCCCACACATCCGTGATCTTGATGTAAACTGGGTTCGCACAGTGTTGATAACCACTGCATTTATTAAAATTCGAGGGAGCGTATAGCAATCGAGTGAGAAAATTTAGATTATTCCTTGTTTAAATTACGTATTTTAGAGCACAAAAAATGCTGGTTTTTTTTTTTTAATTGTCTTGCCAGGAGGACCAGAAAAACTGCTTTGCCCCCTCTTTTTGCTGAGAGAAGCCCCTGCCCCGTCCTGGGGCTTTAGGGGCCTTGTAGTAGAAGATTTTGTAGAGTCAAAGAAACAATGTTCCCATTAGTCGTAGCGACCGAGCAAACAAATATTTTGGAATGTTGAGGCCTTGTATTTCTAAAAGATAGCTTTTTATACAATTTTTACATCAAAACCTTTTCTCTTCGGTATTTTTTTGGGGGGGGGGTTTTGTCTTGTGAGGGGCCCCACTGAGGGGGCATAATAGTTTATTGCAAGCAAGAAATTTTTAGATTATTGCGTGTTCTTGGTGTTGAAGCCGTCAGCTGCATTTAACAGCAAAACTGCTCCCCCCCCCCCCCCCCCCCTCCCGATAGATGGGAGCAAGCGTCTGCCACCTTTCCTCGGGCGCCTATGATAGTCAGGGCTTCTAAATGTGAGAAACATTGCATATATTAATATACGAGGGAGCGTGTCGACCGAGTGAGAAGATTTTGACTTTTAGATGCTAAAAGTTTGCATTTAACAGTTTAAGAACACTTAATATAAGCTTAATTTACATCGCTTTAACGCAGAATTCTTCCATATAATTTTCTTTTTTTTTTCATGCGAGGGTGGCCCTTTGAATGATGGGGGCAACTGCCCCCTCTGCCCCCTCCCCCCCCCCCCCCCCGCCCCCCTTCCGGCGCCTATGTCCATGATATCCCAAGTAATTATATAGGTCTAAACTAGCTAATAACTAAATTTATTTCAAGTGAAAACTGGTGTGGATTTTTCCTTTTGCTTTATGTATAATCATTGTTAAGTTCCATAAAGAAGGATTATTGTTTAGTGTGTGAAAATTAAATCTTGAGTTTGTATTTCGTTGTTTTCAGTGTCCATTTTAGCAAACGCAGCTAACAGTATGGTTGTACAAACGTTTTGCAGAAAAATTTCACTCAGCATTTTGGTAGCCCTTTTTACTGTCTTCAATATTTTAGCGATCATTTTTGCGTCTCAGTCCTAAAATAGATAATGCTATGCAAAACAAACGAAGCGGCCTTCCAATTTTCATGGGGTTTAGAAAGTACACGCCCACCCTGTCTGTACTGTTACCATAGTAACGGAGCAAACAACATGTGCATCACGGTTTGTATCACAGAGAGAAAACATATAATCGCGGTGATTTTTTTTTTTTTTTTTTTTACCATGTTTACGAGCTATATTCAAACTCCCAATGATAAATCTTAGTCGGTGGGGGAAATTAAAGAAAATTGGAATGAATACGAAGAGATTATTCTGATCATAACTATATGAATAAAGGAAAAGAGAGAAAGAGAAACTTTGCCCTATTCTTCTTTGTCCGTCCCTCTTTCTCCCTCTTTCATTTCTATCCCCTTCTCGTCATTTCTTTCTTTTCTCTTCTTCTTTCTTTTTTTCTCGGTCTTCTTTCTGTCTCCCTCTTTCTTCTATTGATCTTTTTTCTTTATATCTTCTTCATCTTTTAAAATATTTTTATCTTTTTTCTCTCTCTCTCTTTCTCTCCATTCTGTTTTATCTACTCTCATCCCCTCGCTCCACCTCTCTGTTTCTGTCTCCCGCCTTTCCTTCTCTCCCTCTTTCCCCTGCCCTTCTCTCCTGTTTCTATCGGGGTTTTTCTTTCACCCCTATCTGTTCCTCTCTCAATTTGAACTCTCCCTATTTTTTTGTCGAGAATCTCCCTCTCTTCTTTCCCAATATTCTCCCATTATTTCTTCCTATTTTCTCTCTTTCTCTCCCACCCCCCCCCCTCTCTCTCTCTCTCTCTCTGTCTAGCTGTATATTTCTATCCATCTGCTTGTTTCTCCTTACACATAATCGCAGTCTAATATCATCATCATTCTGTTTATTATTACAATTTTCAATATCGATAACGTTATTGGTATGACCATATAAAAGGTTGTGACATTCTAGTATAGCATTCCAGGGTGTATACAGCCTTGCTCCATGAATATAATCAATTTATATATCTGATATCTTCTATCTTATATAGCGCTCTTATTCGTCATGCAATAACGCTCATGGCACTCCGATGTTATTATCCCGGTTATGTCTTAGCCGCCAAAGTATAGCACTTAATGATCTGCCCAATTACACCCGGATGGAGAGTGGCAAACGTAGATTGATCAATGTCTTGTCAAAGGACGTTGGTGTCGGGCTGGCATTCGAACCCTCAACCTTATATGCATTGAAAGTCAAGTGAAGGAACCACTATACTAAGACATATGATTTTGTTTCTCCCTGTTTCATGTGTAGCTTGCTCTTCGTTTCCATGCCAACCGCACGAGAAATGTACGGAAACCAAGACAGGTTACTCATGTAGTAGGGGTAAGTAAGAATGAAGAGGAAAATGTGCATGGGTAATTTCGTTTCTTTATAAATAAATATATATATAATTATACAACTTTATTTTAGTTTTGAAATAAAAGGTAATTCCGTGTTTTTATGTGGGACAGATTCTGATCGTCACATTCATATTTTTGGAATACCCCTGGCAAGGACCGGGGACACTCGTCTTGGAATAGTTACGACCTTACAACTATATCACTCTCGATTGCACCGTTGTATTCGTCTTCTGTAGATGTAAATGGTCGCGTTGGATCTTTTTTTTTTTTTTCCCTCTCTCTCTCATAAATTAGGCAATATCATCACTGTTCCAGGCACAGCCCTGAGGCAAAGATTGCGTTTAATTGACGGACTCTCTCTACAAGAAGGCCGTGTGGAGATCCTGAACCAAAGGGTTTGGCGAAATGTGAGGACACAGCACTGGGGAATTTATGCTGCATCAGTCGTCTGCCGTTCTCTTGAGTTTCCCGCCATTATTACCACCAACGGAAAAGAGGAACCTGGTAACAACATGGCGAAGGCATCTGTGCTATATTCGAAATGATACAACTTAACTGCGAGGGAGATGAAGCAAACATCACTGGACATGCTGGATGTCGCATGATGGTGGTCGATTCTCCAGAGCACAATTCTGCTTACGTTCTTTGTGGTAGACAATATATTTACGTCTCGATTCCAGCTATTGTTCCTTAACCATGTTAACCGGTTCACACGAGGCGTCATTGTTGACGTTAGGACCGGGTCAGTGACTGGTACGGTCTTTTGCGCGTCATGAAAGTGTGATATCTTTCAAAAAAAAGTGATTGCAAAATGAACAGTGCAAACAATAATTTTACTAACTGGTGTGCGGGTTAATTATTGTCTTCACGGGCTGGATTAGCGCAGATACTGACGCAATCTAAATGACGCCTCGTGTGGGCCAGTCTTTGAAGCCCGGCTCACACGAGGCGCCATTTTGCTGACGTTAGGACCGGGTCAGTGATTGAGTACGGTCTTTTGCGCGAGACCTCGTACAATAAGCATGATAAGTGAATGCAAATTACAGTGCACACATTGCGTTTAATTACTGGCATGTGGGGAATTGCATTCACAGGCTCATTAGCGCAGGTAATAACATGATCGCAATGACGACTCGGGTGCAACGGGAACTACATGGACCATCGTACTAGAAGTGTCACTGAGTACGCCAAATGCGTATCCGATTCGAAATACCGCAGTAAACTGCAAACAATCAGATAATGATGGCTGCACACAAAAAGTTTGTGTAGATGATTCAATTTACTTCGCCACTTGTCCGTCGACGGAGCTTTTTTGACAAATCTGAAACCTTGCAACTGGTTGTGCAACATGGTAGGCGTTAAACCCGTCTCACACGAGACGTCATTTTAATAACATTGTCGACATTAGGACCGCGTCTGTGACAGACGGCAAAATGAACAGTGCAGATAATACTTGCAATAACTGGCGTATGATGGGTTAATTGCCTTCACAGACTCGATTAGCACAGTTACTGACGCAATTGAAATGACGTCTCGTGTGAGCCGGGCTTTAGTGTAACTATTTCCTCTTTCCTTACCGCCTTTTAGGTGAGGATGTATGTGCCTTCAACCCTTGTTTGAACGGTGGCTCCTGTTCGTCGCACCCATCTGACCCGCTCAAACTGCGCTGTTCTTGTAACGTCGGTTTATCGGATCACACTGCCAGTGGGAGACATCCTGCAAAGGTTATCGTGATATCGGTTTCAATGAAACCCGCATGTACGAGATCAAACCGGAAGACAGCGACAAACCCTTTACCGTCAAGTGTGACATAGAAACCGATGGAGGCGGTTGGACAGTAATCCAGGTAATACTAGTAATTCACAGCTGACAGGGTCGTCGATTCTGGGGGGGGGGGGGGGGGAGGGGCAGGGGCCACTACCCCCCCCCCTTCCCATAAAATATTGGGGGCAAACATATCGTTTTGCCCCCCCCCCCCCCCAACCCAAATAAATCCGGAGGTGTTCAATTAAATACGGAAAAATGATGGAAATGAAACCTACCAAACGATGAAATACAAAAGGTATCACACGATCAGACTTCGATATTGAGGCGCGCTCTGCACGCAAATTTTCTAACTTTCCCTGCTTCATGTAACCGTGGAGAAGCTGCTAATTATGAGGCATTAAAATCATGAAGGGTTCTATATACCTTCATTGCCCCCCCCCCCCCCCATCCGAAAAACGGTTTGACGCCCCTGATAATGCATGCCTAAGCATCATCAGGGACGGACAAATAGTCGGGAAATTTTGACAACAGGTCTTAATGACAAGAGAGGGTGAGGGTAACTAAAGGCCACCGCACACCTTACGATCGGTCTGCGATCCGATTTGTGAAATAAATCGCTATGGCATTCAATATTGGCATTTTAACAAATGAAATCTACCCTATTCAGGTTCTGAAAAGTAATATGAATACTAGACACAGGGTTTTGGTGAGCTGTCAGCTTTCTACAGAGAATAAGGGCAAAATTAGTTTCAAATCGCAGGCAGTCGTACGAATTTTGTGACGTCACTGCGACTCGGAGCCGATTTGGCCATTCCACCGACTAGAAAACTCGGCAAAGGCCGTATTATCGATTTTACTATTGTACGACTATTCAGACTCTCAATCAAAAATATTTTTCGTTTTTGAATGATTTGTCAAATGATATTACATTTTCTTCTGAAATCGGATCGCAGACCGATCGTAAGGTGTGCGATGGCCTTCAATCTCCTGAGATGGGCCATTCGGGTATGCATGTAACACGATAAAAACTACTTTCGAAAAATAAACTCAAGACAATTTCAATAGCCCTGTCTATCACCTTTAGAAATGTGCAAACATTATAATGGTGTATTACGTAATCCGAATCTGATTTCTATGGGCAGTACAATAGGCCTTTGAAATTGCCCTTGAGTATATTTTTCGAAAGTAGTTTTTATCGTGTTATGTATAGGCGTATAAGGCGGGAGGCAATGGGATGCAGGCCCCCCCCCCCCCCCCCCCGGATAATTATGGAAAATCTGTATGTAACTTCTGAAAATTGCATGAACTATAATCAAGACTATAGATATATGGCTCTTTCCTCTTTTTTTACACATAGAGGAAAAACAAAGGGGGAATATCTAGCTATTATCAAAGGAGAGACCGTTTTTAAGGATGGGGCCGGCGTATATACGCACTCTCTGTTTCAAGGCCCCCCCCAAAAAAAAAAAAAAAAAAATCAAATCATATACTGTTTGCAGTGCGTCAATTTTACGTGGGGCTGCATTCCGCCTCCCTTTCTGACTTGTTCATCAATTTCTGGATGCGCTAAAAAAACTGTAGATTTTCCCGGCCAATTTGATCATTTTGCCATTCAAATTCAATTAAGTGCATTCAAATTAACGCAAATGTCGCCCTCGGACGAATCCCTCAATTCAAATTAAGAATACGAGCATTCACATTCAACTATAGGCAACTATAAAATCATGAAAATCCCGTTTTAACAGACATGGCATAAGTGTTAGAAAAAACAATTTACATAAAGGGGTCAGTCTCTTATAATTTTTCCCTTTTTTTGATGGGGGATAATACGTTTGAGTAAGTATATAGACTTTTTATTTCCTTTTGGAGGGTGTCAACATTATTTGCCGTCTCATCCTAAAAACTTGTTAAATTCTCAACCTCATGTTGTGCTGTGTATGTTTCACCAGAAAACCAAGATTTGTCGCAAGTATCTGCATTAAGTAGATGTTTTTTTTAGTTGTCATAACAGTACAAATAATGGCAAATTCGCTGTAAGATAGGTTAGATTCGGTGGAGAAAAAATAATAACAAATAATAAAAATAAATAACAATTTTAAAAGTTTTTAAGTGTAGGCCTCATTTTCCTTTTCATCTGTTGCTTTTACTCAAATGTCAGCGTTCTTTATTTTGCTCGCAATTATTGAAACTGTTTCTGCACTTAGTTTCGTTGTCAGTAGTTTTTGCCTTGTTACTGCACAATTGTTTCTTTGAAAATGGAAATGAAATAAAATAAAATCTAAATCTACAATAAGGGGGAAAAAAAGAACTGTACTTTCACATTATAGTGACGAATCATTTCTTCTGCTATATGTATTCGAATCCCTTCCATAATATAGAAATTAATAGGAAGTATCGATTGCTATCATTTCATGGATTGTTATTGCAATCAGTTTTGACGTCATGTAGCTATAGTAGCCTCTATTCACACACATATATATTCAGGAACTACGAACTTTACAACGTTTTGTGTTATTCTTGAAAGCACGAATCAGACTATTTTTAATCATAGACCTTCCAATATGTGTCTAGGATATTTTGTATTGACTGATTGATTGATTGATTGAAGGATTTTATTATATAAATTCCATTCTCGCCGTCAGAAGATAAATTTGCGATGGTTACAATATAATGTACGTGCATGATAGAAAACAATAGTAGGCCTATGATTATTCAAACAGTTCAGACAGTATTTATCAGTCATTTGAAATACTGATAATGATAAAAAGTATTATCATTATCGAATCATAAAAAAGACGATTATGTAAAAAGCCAATGTTTATCATTTAAAATATTGATAATGATAAAAAGTATTATCATTATCGAATTGAATTGAATTGAATTAAATTTATTTATTGTCATGCACAACTGAACAGGCATAAAAATATGATAAAAATATGACATTCATTAGATTATTACTGTTTTGTTGTTTTTTAAAGTTCTGGTTTACCCGTAGAAATTGCACTGTTTGAAATATTTAATTGGTAATACTGAATTGAATTTCAAATTAAATGTTGCATCTCTTAATCTGCCTAATTGCTTTGTAATAAACATTATTTCACCTGTACTAGTATGTACTTTGTGTATAAAACCCTGAACTGTGATGCAAACATCCCTGCGGGAAAGAACACAGTGTCCCACAGTGTGTTCACAGTGTGAAACACAGTGTCAAATCATCTTCACACTGTTAAATTCGAGTGTTTTAACATTGTGAGCGAGTAAATTCACACGGTGAAATCGAACATCACTATGTGAACACTCTGTCGAAAAACACACTGTGGAGGTGTCCACATTGTGAAATCATCTTCACATTGTTAAATTCGAGCGTTTTAACATCGTGAATCACATCTTCACAGAGTCGACTATGTGAACACACTGTGAACAAACTGTGAACACAATGTGGGACACTGTGTTCTTTGCGGCAGGGATATTATTTCCATAACGACAACTGTATGCTGGTAGATACATGTACACTGTACCTTAGAGTGGAAGACAACGAGAAAGAGACACCAAAGAGAGAGAGAGAGAAAGAAAGAAAGAAAGAGAGGAGAAGTAAGGTAATGCATACATGCAAAATAACTGCATGCCAGTAGATACACTATAAATTAGAGTGGAACACAAAGAGAAAGAGAAAGAGAGACAAGAAGAGAGAGAGAAAGGGACAGAAAAAAGAAAGAAAGAGAGAGGAGAAGTAAGGTAATGCATACATAATTACATATTACAATTAATTGTCAAATTGTCAAACCATTTCCTGAAAACTGATAGGTTCAGATGTTAGCCCCATGTATTTCAATAAAAAAATATATTAATGAAATTAAATTAAAAACTATCGATAAATCCTTAACTCCAACCAACCCAAACCTACAGTCACCCCCTGTACTTCGTAAACAAAGAGGAAGAGACACAAGAAAAGAGGGAGAGAGAGATAGAGAGAGAGAAAGAGACAAAGTAGAAAGAAATACTTGGGAGGTGATGAAATTTCACTAGAGTCTTTCATCTACAGATATTGTAATTGTATGCTTTCATTGCACTTGTCAGATATGACTTCCAAAACCTATCAGTCCTTATTCTGGGCCCTCTTGCATAAAGTTGCGATTAAACGCAACTCAAAAAAATTAAACGCAAGTCCTAAATATGCGATCCTGATTGGCTTAAAATCGAGTTGCGTTTAATTTTTTGAGTTGCGTTTAATCGCAACTTTTTATGCAAGAGGGCCATGGACAGCCTAATTCTTCCAGGGCCCTCTTGCATAAAAAGTTGCGTTTAAACGCAAGTCAAAAATTAAACGCAACTTGATTTTCAACCAATCAGGATTTTGGGGACTTGCGTTTAATTTTTTGAGTTTAGATTAAACGCAACTTTTTATGCAAGAGGGCCCAGATCTATTAAAGATCAGTTCCTCATGCAGAGGGTGATTTTAATCCTTCATAATCACTTGCAACTTTCCAGTTTCCAGTCAATTTGAACACTTTTTTATTTGCTTTTGTCCTGCAACTTCATAATATTGCAGAGTCATTTACAAGGCCTAGTCAATTTACGTATTTGGCCATTCATTTTCGGAATTTACATTTCATTTTGCTATCGATTTTGTCAAAGCCTGAAAGAGTTCAAATTGAGTTATTCAAAATCGTCACCCGCTCAGCGAGGACCATGAATATTTCCTTCGTATGTTATTGTAATATGTCCATGAATATTCAATGTTACGACAATTTTTGGCCACGTACTATCGCCATGGCGCCCTGATATTAGGGTTACTTTACTTTCTATATTGAGCAACAACAAATTAAAGTGCATTTTTCTTCACTCGCTTCGCTCTCGTAAATCTTAGAAATGAGACAGTTTCAGGCAGCGAGGTCCATGAATATTTCCATAGCATGTTATTGCAATATTCAGGCAAGTCGCTGCTCTGTCGTCATGGTACCCGAATACTTGTTAGGTCCACTTTCTGTATTGAAATGAGCAACAGCAAACTAAAGTGCATTTTTCCTCGCTCGCTTCGCCCTCGCAAACCTTATAAACAAGATAGTTTCATGTAGAGAGGTCCATGAATATTCAATGTTATGACATATGATCTATCGCCATGGCGCCCAGATATTAGGGTTACCTTCCTATAACAGAACAACAGCAAAGTGCCCCCCCCCCCCTCCCGTTCGCTTCAGTTCCTAAAAACGTTATTAATATGAGTGATTCCTGGCAACAAGATGACCGGAGATATAGCTTTACATGTCACCTATTGGTGACTAATGAAATAAAATTTTGCCATTTAAAAGTACATTTTTATTTTTCTCTCGCTTTGCTAGCTCGCAGTATGTGGACTCCTACACAGTGGTAGTATATGTTCGGGCTTCCGTATTTGACCCCCTCCCTGTCAATAATTCTGACTAACCTCGTGCCCATGCCCTTGGAGGGGCACGCCCCCAGACTCCCCACCCGCCACCCCTACTCGGTCGCTTTGCTCCCACAGAAAGGTCCACTTTTTCCAATATTAACCCCCCCCCCCTCCCCGCAAAAATCCTAGTTACGAGCCTGGAGAGAAAGAACACATACTTGCGAAGAATCTGTAGTGAGTGATCTAACTTGAGATATAACATTTCAGGTAATTGTTGCAACTTGTCATAAAATCACTTACCATTGACATAATTTGGGATTATAATCATAATTTTTTGGGATTATATATAATCATAAAAGGACAATTGGATTTCAATTTCACCTACACAAAGTATCATTGACGTTGTAAGAAATGTCATATTTGGTATCAGAGAACTGATCTTTTTGTTGAAATTGTCATTATACCTCATAGACCTATAATAAACGTATGGCACCACAAAATAATAATACAATTGTAAAACATGAACACGAATAGTAGGGTACGACCACTGAACTTACCCCGAGGCCTTGCTATGTTGGGTTCCAAAATGGATGCGGGGGCAGGCCACAAATCAATTTCACCTTTCTTCAAGTTGAAAAGTATTCCTCACACCACAACAATGCTCGGTTAAGCTTTATCCGTGAGGTCCATGATTGAATCAAGGTTGCCAACAATTTACTTGTTGTGAAAACGAATGATAGAGTGATTCTCCCGTTTCTATCGAATATAATGTCAAGTCTGCTAGTAGCTAGGCCCTATAAAGCTAGGCAAACTGTATCTTTGTTAACAACACAGGTATAGGGTGATGTTCTGGGTTTTCTTCTTGCCAATCTATTGAGAGCATTTCCTCAAAGGGAGCAGGGCAGCTTTTAAGAGCACGGTCCACGAAGTGCCGTGTTTTCTCATGCTGGGGAAAAAATGTATTTTATGCAAGTACTAACTTGAACTCTGCGGACTGCGTGAAGTTGACAGAGAAAGGAAAAGATCTGAGTGGATATGTATGTACAGGGTGCCCCAGAAAGAATGCAACACCTTAGATCTGCAATTTCAGCGACATCTTTGACACAATACCATTGGTTTATTTTTGTTTTATTGTGTAGAAAAGATTTTCCCGAGTAAAATAACACCAAGGTCATCAGTTTTGGATAAGGTGTTTTGATTCTAAGGCTATTTTTGTGAGGCAATGTCATTTTATAAATTTGCTACTTTTGCAACCGTAGTCATGCTTGAAGCAGTGAGAATTGGCTTATGACGGCGGCTCCTCATAGAGTGAGCTTTTTTTGGCAAACACATGACTGCTCTTACTTTGAAAACGAAGACAAAATAAATGAAAAGGAGATTGTACGGAAGCTGCCATGCTCAAATTTCACTACATCAAGCATGACTGTGGTTGCAAAAGTAAATATTTGAACATGACATTGCCTCACAAAAATAGCCGTAGAATCAAGACGCCTCACTCAAAATTGATGTTCTTGGTGCATTCTACACGGATTTCTTTTTTTCTACCCAATAAAACAAAAACTTATGATATTGTGTCAATAATGTCGTTGCAAATTGCAGATCTCATGTGTTGTATTCTTTCTAGGCCATTCTTATAATCAAGGGTTGTTGTTGTTGTTGTTGAACTCATGTATTTATCAAAGAAAAGTAGGATACAGCATATAAAGGTAAGATAGAATATGTACATCAGTATATCCCCCACCCCCCCCCCCCCCCACGTAGACATAATTATGGCTAACTCTGCTATATATACCGAGTGTCCCCAAAAAAGCGATACACTTTTAAAGTGGCTCCCAAATATAAAATTTTATTAATTTTTTGAAATTTTTAAAAATATATATAGCTGAAGGTCTCTTCTATCAAATGACACCAAAAAGAGTCCAAAAAATATTTCATGCTTGGGTGAGCACTGCCCACTTCTGTAAAGGTCGTGAAAATTAGGTTGCGCAGGAATTCACTATCCATTTTGGCTGACATGAGAAGTTCTCCAGCTTAGAAAGTGTTTATGGTATGATGATAGATTATGATGGATATGGGTTTGCGCGGTGTATGACATGGTGTTATGTAATCAAACGTTTATGCATCCGTGATCATAACTTCTTTTGATCTTTATGGGCATCACTGAAACCGAAATGAAAATTTATTATCCACGAGCATGATATGTAAATAGATTTGTTTTCATGTAATTATTTTTCATGGAAATTGGAGGACGTTTTGCACCACTGCTAAGCTTGCAGGACACTGATGTAGACGTAGAAACAACATGGGGCGATGTGAAAAAAGCTTTTGATGAAACCTCAAAAGAAATCTTAGGATACCGAATACCAAAACAAGACAAGCCCTGGATAAGTGATGAAGTATTACAACTCTCGGAAGAACGTAGCCAAGCCAAACATGCGAAAGTGAAAGATCCAACTAAGAAGGCTAGGTGCAACTTTCTAAACAGAGAGATAAAGAGGAAAGCAAAGGATTGTTATGATAATTGGGTACAAGGACTATGTAGTAAAATTGACCAAGCCCATCAAGCAGCAAAGGCAAAAGAAGTCTACGCTACAATAAAGACTATTATATCCAAATCTACCCCGAAAATGCAAGCAGTGAAAGCCAAGGATGGTACAATACTGACAGAAAATGAAGACGTGAAATCTAGATGGAAAGAGTGTTTTGAAGAGCTGTACAACAGAGATACGTATATAGATGAAGAAACAGCTTCCAGAATTCCTCAAATTCCAAATAATGACACTGAACATGAGATCATGAGAGAGGAGGTGGAAGCTGCTGTCAAGAAACTGAGAGATGGAAAGGCACCAGGATATGACAGGATAACAAGCGAGGAGATAAAGGCATCAGGAGAAGTGGGTATCAGCATGATTCACCTTCTGCAATAAGATATGGAACACAGAACTTTTTCCTGATGACTGGGGAAAAGCTATTATCACACCCATATATAAGAAAAAAGACAAACTCGATTGCAGCAATTATAGGGGAATTAGCCTACTTAGTCATGTCGGTAAAGTAATGACCCTCATAATCCAGAGGCGAATCATATTCAAGTCAGAAGAAGTTCTATCGGAATCTCAAGCAGGCTTTAGACCAAGAAGATCTACAACTATCAACTCTTTACATTAAGTCAAATAGTGGAAAAATATTTAGAAAAGGACAGAGACATATGTGTATGTTATATTGACTTTGAGAAAGCCTTTGATTCAGTCTGCCAAGAAGGGTTATGGAAAGCCCTTGGATTCTTCGGGTTTTCCCATAAACTTATTAATCTCATCAAAGCTCTCTACAATAAATCCTCCAGTGCAGTACGAGTGAACAATGAACTTACTGACTGGTTTCAAACATCCACAGGAGTCAGACAGGGCTGTGTGATCTCACCCCAACTGTTTAACATACTTCTTGAGTTGGTGATGAGATATGCACTTGAGGACATAAATGCTGGAACAGTGATTCAAGGACAAGTAATTAATAATCTGCGTTTTGCAGATGACATTGCACTCTTAGCTGACACAGAAGAAGACCTCCAAATACTTGTCAACAAGGTCCACAGAAGTAGTTCTCTGTTTGGACTGAGAATCAACATTGATAAAACAGAGATACAAATTATTAGTAGGACACCCAAATATGCAAGTATAAGCATAGATGGAAAATATCTCAAGCAAACAACTAACTTCACCTATCTTGGAGGAATTATCAATCAAAGTGGTTCTTGTTCTGAAAACGTAAAGCATCGGATTGGAAAAGCTGCAGGTGTATTCCAGCGATTAAATAATATCTGGAAATCAGAGAAAATTAGAACAGCAACTAAAATAGAACTGTATAAGGTACTTGTTCTCTCAATACTACTCTATGGCGCCGAAACTTGGACATTAAAAAGGGTGGATGAAAATAGACTCCTAACCTTCGAAATGGCATGTCTCAGAAAAATACTTGGAGTAACAAGACTAGATAGGATAAGGAACACTGAAATAAGAAAGAACCTAAATGTAAGGGTAACCGTTGCAGACCGGATCACGCAAAAAAGATTGCGTTACTTTGGACATGTCCAGAGAATGGCCCCAACACGACTCCCCAAACTAGTGCTAGAAGGAAGAGTGAGAGGGTCAAGACCAAGGGGAAGACCTTTAAAAAGATGGATAGACTGTTTAAAATCTGATTGTGCAGGTAGATGCATAGATACCTTGGGCAAAGCTTCCTACTTAGCAAGGGAGCGGAAGATCATGGAGTGGACGCCAGCACTCAACCTACCGTTGGAGTTGACGGCGTAAGTAAGTAAGTAAGTAAGTAAGTAATTATTTATTAGGGATGTGAAGAGGAAGAATTACTCTTTTTTAATATATATATATATATAATATATATATATATATATATATATATATATATATATATATATATATATATATATATATGTATGTATGTATGTATGTATATGTGGGGATGGGGGTCTTTTCCGATAAAGATGAGTGGCAACGAGACGGAGTAAACATTCTGCCATGTATATACTCTTCTCATAGAGATTCGTATTTACATGTACAATACATGTATATAGACCTACAATCGTTCCATTGAAGTTATATAGATACATTGCTACATGCACTTCCTGGTTCATTTTTCTCCATTCTTTCGCCTTTACAAAAAGGATTGCAGTAAGAATGACTCTGCAGCAATATTGCATGGATATATTGTTCTCCGTGATTACTTTGTACCAGTCATAGCCTTGCACTTCGTGACAGCTGCGTAGACAACTGCGAAGACTCATTGTATATATATTGCTCATTAATATAGGTAACACTTAAAGGGAAATCCAACCATAAAGGCAAGTTGCTCATGATAAATGTCAAAAATCAAATTAACAGATTTCGAAAGAAATTGGATAAACAATTAGAACGTTATGAATGTTTGAAAGTTGAGAGTCGTGACAAAATTAATGCAAGTAACATATTTTCAAATTGGTGAATTGGTGAGGTCCCTGCGATGTTATATCAGACATTTTTCATTTCAACACCACCTTTATTCACAAAAAACAAACAAAAGCATGGGTGTCGATCCCCGGCTGGGGGGGGGTATATATATAAAAAAAATTGAGGTGGGGGATGGCCTGTATTATCATTCCCCCCTAAAAAAAAATATATATTTTTTTTTTGTTTTTTTTTTGAAATAATAAATAAGATTTATGATATATTAACTTAAAACTAATAATTATCCAAACTCATTATGCTTGATCTTGAAATACCATCACATTCTTTAATGATTTAGAAGTAAGGAAATAAGAAATGCCATAATTTCAATACGAAAATATCGAAGAAAATTTGTTCGCTCGCATTGTTATTTTCAATTAGGGGGTTCGGTCCATTGGCGTAGAACCGTGCATTCCTTCTTTTCATTAAATTTTGGGATGATCTAAAATGCAAGTTTTATAGACAGATTTTTGAAAAAGTACCTGGTGTGGGAGGAAGGATACCCCCTCCCACACCCTCCCCGCTCGGTCGCTTCGCTCCCTCGCCGGTCATCCCCCCAATCATGAACACGGATTGACACCCCTGAACAAAAGGAAATACTAGGTAAGTTCTGGTTGCTCGTTGGCCTATGAACAATGGCAACGTACAGGAATTATGAAATATACAATGAACAGAGAGACACATTACAAAAGTTATATAAAAAACATAAAGACGTATAATCGATATGTTCTCTTTTTTTTTTAAATGAAACACACAAATAACTTCAATACATTATGCTATCGCTGAACAGAATCTATTCTTCATCAGAGGATATAAAACTATCGTTACTATTATTACCTTAAGTAAAGCCTCTAAGGGCAAAGTTAATAAGGATCGAGTATTCCCTTTACAGTAGCACAAAGGCAACTCCCTCCCAGTGGGGTATGAACTCAGTGAAACTAATCATGTCGATTCAGGCTCTATTTTTTTTTTAGATTTGGGCGCAAACAACAAGCAGTTTATTTCTCACGGTATATACATTTTCATGTGTCGAGTGCTCGACAAAAAACCCCTGAATTTTATTTATGACTCTGAATGATAACAATGTCGATTGCTTTGGCACATTAAACCCAAGGTTACTAACAGAGCGTAATAACACCTCCTCACACGTTTTTAAAGGTCTAAGTTTATCCGATGAGAGAGCCCTTCCACCCCCCCCCCCCTCCACACACACACACACACACAATTGACTGACCTGAAAGCAACAAAAAAAAAGCCACTGAAGGAAGAAGAAATTAAGGAAGTTGAAGGGAGAAAATGAATTTCAATAGGAAGGGTTAGACAAAGCAAGAAAATAGGGTCAAACAACCATTTACAAATCAAATAATGGGTATATAATAGGCCTAGGGGAGGAGCGAGAGGGTGTTCAGGTAATGGGGATGTTCAAGTGGGGAGCATAGGTCTTTAAAAAACTCTGACAAACACAAAAATAAAGGCGGGAAAGAGCTGCCAAATTTGTTTGATAAAACATGGGGCTGGGGCAACAACCCAATGCCCCCCCCCCCCCCCGTAAAACCGCTCTTGATTATGCCAATTATAAAATCAGTACTGGAATTCCTAAGATGTTTCTGCATTTGAAAACATTCATTTTGAAGGGAAATAGGTTGAAATTACTTACTAACTAAGCAAAATATTGATTATCAATTCGGAGATTTATGAGTCTAATATTTTGGTTTACAGGTAGAGCAAAGTTCCTTTACGTTGACCAGGAATCCATTTTCTTTTTAGAGCCGTTCAGATGTTATTAATCTTAAAGATATCGCACATAATAAAGATCATATTTCTATAGTGAGCCAATCACAGACCGTGCTGTGAAATCTATAGGGTCATTTTGGTGGTCTGATCTTGACATCAATCTTGGGGATTTCCCCCAAAAAATGCTGAAGAGAATAGCATAATATGAATATATATTTGTATATTGTTAATGTACTTCCTTCTCCGTTTTGTTTCTTTTTGTTTGTTTGAAGAAGACTTTGTTTGTTTGAAGAAAATATAATGCAATAAAATATCCCAGGCGCTTCGTGAAAGACCTTTGCCCTCCATATAGAATCACTGAAGATTCCATAAAGTGACATGAATACCAGATAGAACTGGAATCTACGAATTTCATGTTTGCATCAAGTCTCTATGAAAGTGATAATATAACAATGTTTGTATTTTACTAAACGATCCATTTTGATGACATTTTTATACCTCTTATTCGCTCATCTACATCTCCATCTTGCACTCTCTCTCTCTCTCTCTTGCTCCCCCCTTTTCCCTTGCTTCTACTCTCAATCTTTCTTTTATTTTGCATTTTATCTTCCTTGTTTTCTCTCTCTCTCTCTCTCCCTCGCTCTCTTCCCAATCTCTCTCTTTTACTTCGTGAAAGACCTTTGCCCTCCATATAGAATCACTGAAGATTCCATAAAGTGACATGAATACCAGATAGAACTGGAATCTACGAATTTCATGATTGCATCAAGTCTCTATGAAAGTGATAATATAACAATGTTTGTATTTTACTAAACGATCCATTTTGATGACATTTTTATACCTCTTATTCGCTCATCTACATCTCCATCTTGCACTCTCTCTCTCTCTTGCTCCCCCCTTTTCCCTTGCTTCTACTCTCAATCTTTCTTTTATTTTGCATTTTATCTTCCTTGTTTTCTCTCTCTCTCTCTCTCCCTCGCTCTCTTCCCAATCTCTCTCTTTTACTTTGCTTTATAACTTTCTTGAGCTCTCTCTCTTTCTCCCTCTCTCCCATCCTCACACACCCTCTCACCACTCACACATCCATGGATCTATTTTTATCAACACCCTTAGAGTATCACAATCTTGATACATTAAAACACATGCACATCAAAAGAAATCTACTACATGAAGATAAAATTATCCGGTAGAATATCGTATGCACCTCTAGTGTTTACGTAAATCATCCGAATTTACCCAAAAGCAAATACTTTACAGGGGACCAATCGCCAAAATCTGTTTTTTTTTTCTGTGTTTTGGTTTCATGCTAGTATAGTCAAGGATTGTAATTCCGAAAAGATTGTATTACCCAACGTGTACAGTTAAGCGCCTAAAATGGGTTTTCATACGCGTGGGATAACGCGTATGAAAACCACACTATTGAAACAAAGGTTGTGTCTTTTTCCCATAGGTTTCACACGTTGGCAAATACAGTACCTTTTTCAAGTGACCAAAACGCCGCGTCGTTGGGAAGGGGTTCACTCGGAAGGGAATATCGTATTAAATCTACGTTGTCTTTTTAAAATTCCATCAACTTCTTTTTCTGTAGGACTTTGAGCATTCATTATCTAAGTCTGACAGATATTCGTTTGATATTTTATTTGATATCGTTGATTTTCTGAAGTGTTCGGACACTGGATGCACTACCATATCCTATACATTCAAAGTATCAGCTTCAAATGTTAAATCTATAGGGAGATATTTCAATTTAAATGAGTTTCACACTCTAAACAAAGGTAAAATGCCTTATTAATAGATTAGTGGATACACTTACATATTTGTTTTCATACAGGAAACAAGAAACCCAAGTTTATCTTTGCAGGACATAAAAGTGAGTCCTGCATTTATGCTCGTTTAATTTTTAGGGATGACATCATCTGTTGAGAGCCAGATAGGCATTGATTCTGTGTTAAATTATTTGAGTTAACGACCTTCTGGCTCCAAACAGACGATATTATGTCTTCTAATGATATTCAAACAAGTGAATGAGTAAATTACGCAATGCGTAATAAATGTCCCCGCCGGAAGTGCAGATCTGTGGAAATTAACTAGCCTGAACCTTAAAACTTCAGTGAAAAACTTTAGTGAATAAAATAATAATGTTACTGCATGCAAAAGAAGAGAATACCAACAATGCATGTATACAACTGAAATATAAAACATGAAAACATTATGAACCTTCAGCCATTTTGAATAAATTTGCATAAATTTGCATGAATAATGAATTTCAAAATTCTGTGTAGAAGTTGAGAAGCCCCCACCCAGCCCTATCAGATAAAACAATCGGAATCAAAATCCGATGTGAAATAGAGAAGTAGCATTTTTCGTCAATTTTGAATAAATTTGCATAAATTTGCATAATTAATGAATTTCAAAATTCTGTGTAGAAGTTTGGAAGCCCCCACCCAGCCCTATCAGATAAAACAATCGGAATCAAAATCCGATGTGAAATAGAGGAGAAGTAGCATTTTTCGTCACTTTTGAATAAATTTGCATGAATTTGCATAATTAATGAATTTCACGATTCTGTGTAGAAGTTTGGAAGCCCTCACCAAGCCCTATCAGATAAAACAATCAGAATCAAAATCGGCCAAGAAATGACGTAGAAGTAGCATTTTCTAACATTTGAGCACACACGGACAGACGGACGGACGGACACACACACACACACACGCACACACGAACGGAGCCCGTTTCATAGTCCCCTCGCGAACTTCGTTCGGCGGGGACAATTATTGGGGGGGGGGGGTGATTGGTCTCCAAGTGAACTACAAGTGAAATTAAGTGACAGACTCATTTCCACAATTGAGTTATTACTACTTCAGATTAAGAGAACTGAACACACACTCACAGCGATATTGTAAAAAAAAAGAAAAAAGAATAAGTCTATGTATCATACAATATATCTCTCCATTTAATAAAAAAAAAAAGTTTGATTATAAATCTTGAAAGAAAAAGGAATTGTTCATATAGTACTGTTAGGCTCATTCACCATTAGAAAATATATACACATTCACAAGCAGGCAAAGGTAAAAGTCATTATACATGTACGGTATGAGAGCAATATAAAATCAAGTAAACTATTTCTTTTCCTAATTTGAAAGACATACTATAAATGGATTTTGATTCAAATTCTATACTGAAATGATAGTCATATTTGAATGATGTACCGAAATATATCATTCTAGTCATGAATTGCATACTGTTCCAGAGCACAATCATTTTTCAGGGGGTGGCAAAGCGACAAAACAAACATACTATTTCAATAACACACTGCAATATCAGTATTTTAAAACTGTCCAAAATGTCATTTGGTTGGACTTTGACTTGTAATGACAGCCCACCACCAAAAATACATGAGCTCTTTGTTATGGTACAGTAGAAAAGAATGACCCCCTTACTTGGACAAAAACTGCATGTTTACTGAAATCACGATAAAAACTACTTTCAAAAAATAAACTCAAGACAATTTCAATAGCCCTGTCTATCACCTTTAGAAATGTGCGAACATTACAATGCCGTATTACGTAATCCGAACAAGATTTCTATGGGCAGTACAATAGGCCTTTGAAATTGCCCTTGAGTTTATTTTTCGAAAGTAGTTTTTATCGTGTTTGAAGAAAAAAAAAGTCAATACCATCCATGAAAACCATTAAGACTATGTTATGTGTGTGTATAATTGGGTTTTTACAGATTTGTATCAATCAGATATGATTATTTACGTCTGGGAACCGACCTTTAACGTCGCCATTTGAAAGACGTGACTCAGTCTCCAACCTGGGTCCGCTGAATCAGTTTATAACTTCCACTGTTAGCTAGATTACAGGCACATGCCACAACGCCCAGTTGTGGGCATAATGTATGTAAACTTGCAAGACAACAACAATTTAGGTCAATTTAAATGATGAAAGTATAAATAAAGATTGTACATACAGTAATTCCCATTTTTCCCAAAGGATATTCAAAGTGAGGTTCATAAATTAGCACATTTAAGAAGAACATAATATATATCTATAACTGAAATCATAATAACCCTACATTGAATTGCCTTACGCTACATAATCACATGAATGTGGGGCTTTCAAAATTGTTGTACAGGTATCTCTGTATCCTTGCATCTACATGACTTAAAAGGAACACAAACTCATTCATGCTGATGAACAACAATTTTGGGGGGCTAAATGTCTACATAGACTTTCTGATACAAGCCTTGAAATGAAATTCATGTCTACATAATGCAAAAGACCTACATGTAGCACACATCTCTTTAGCGATGTCAAATTAAAAGGGCGGTTTTGTTTTGTTTCCTTCCATATGGCTCATGTAACAGTTTCATGATATATGAAACTAATGGCATAACATAGTCAATTCATGAAGGGCATGTATCAACTTCAATTAAAATTACATGTTATGGCATCATTTCAGAGGGATAGGATATGATACATATAGTGACATGAAACTGAATTACAGTATACATTGCATTTGTATTGTTTCTTCCTAAGATTTTGATATTATTTTCCAGTTTAAATTTTATATTACCTACAGATTACCCTCGATATCTTTTTATTTTCAGGTTCCACTCAACATGTTTCAAAGTAGAGTGAGACAAAGAACAAATTTGCTCTCAGCCAATCAGATGCAAGGATTTCAGTAGCTTATAACAGTTGTCGGTAAAAATCACTGACAAAACTTGATGAAACGCTCCCCAGATATATTACTGGCAATTCACTCCTTGTGTGTGATGTATTACACAGCCTACTTCCCCATTTGCTGTGTACCAAAAGTACAATTAATCAATATATTCCCTTTTCTCAATTTCTTTGCGTGGAATGAACATATTTGTCATGAAATACATGTATTACAGGTAAAAAAATTTACATTTCCTCCCTACGAAATATGTTAGTTTCCTAATAGGAATCAATAAAAAAACATCACACATCATAATTGAATTGCCAAAGGGAGGTTCTCCATATCATTAATGATCTCAATTTTCGATGCTCCTAACTTCTCATTTTTTTAGTGCACACTATATTAAACTTTCACTAATCTGTATCCCTGATTTCTCCAATTCCAGTCAAGCTGAATATATCTTTAAATAATTATAATAATAATACTGGTCTTATTTACCCAGAGTAGCCTCAGCAGTATCGTACAAAAAAGTTTTATTTAGTGCTTTTCCAGTTAAGTAATTGATCGAAGAGCTTTACAGTCAATCAATACTGCCCTTCCTGAGGGCCCTGAAATTATTGTTACCTAAGCATTGCCAGGTACCCAAGCATTGCCAGGTACCCATTTTATACACCTGAGTTAAGAGAGACTAATATGGGTGAAACACCTTGTCTAAGGATGAAGCACTGAGCAAAGATCGAACCCAGTGACCTCACATATGAGAGTCAAGAGCCTTCACCAATACATTAAAACCACATAGTTTGTGACATGAAACCTTTGCGAATTGTCAAAGACAGACATTTCCACAGCAAGAAACTTTCGCACTTTGCAAAAATTTTGCGTCATGTCAATAATGGTTCAATGATTTCCAATCATGAACCTTTCGCGAATCTGAACTGCTCACGAGATTCATTATAAAATGGGCATGAAAGTTTCTGGTTGACAGTATACCAGTGTTTCCATATTAACTTTCATACAGTTATTGATCTGAAAGGCATCTACAGTTCCTCATGACCATGGTCAGGATGATCTGTTATCCATTCTTCATCGTATTCCTCCCAGCGGAGATCGGCCTTCTCATGTTTCATCTTGGGGTTGAAGAGAGCAGAAATATTCTCCACTTGGTCTTTCAAATGTGAGATGGAAATGGACACCTCTTCCTCTGAACTGAAAGTATCAAATACCTGCAAGTCAATATACAAATAATTAACAGTTATAAATGAGTAGGGCCCTATTGCATAAAAAGTTGCAATTAAACGCAGCTCACAAAATTAAACGCAACTCGATTTTCAACCAATCAGGATCGCATATTTGGGACTTGCATTTAATTTTTTGAGTTGCGTTTAATCGCAACTTTTTACGCCAGAGGGCCCTGGTAAAACTATTTCATGAGGCGAAAGATGCAGCTTTTCTATTCGACTAGGCAGTTTAATGGAATGCAACACCCTTAACCAAATTAAATATTTTTTCTATCTGATGATTGTAAAACATTACAGATGTTTGGTATTTTGTATAACACCAAAAAGGGAATTTAGGTGAAATTTTTGAGATTTGATGCACTTGCTCAATGATTCAAGTGTTGAGCACTATAACAATTGTAATGACCAACAAAGACTTTTTATTAAAAATATGCACATATGTGTATTAACATGGTTAGTCTCCCTTTACACAGTGGAGATGCGTATGGGTATCGGACATCAAATGTCCACTGATGATTCCACATGCTAGTGAATGGGGTAAACATGGTCAAACATGCAGTATCCTGTGATTTAACGTGCATTTTACATTTGAGTTTGACGAAAATTGCAGGTTAGGAGAAGCATGCAGTACATGCATGGTAAAAAAAAAATGTAGGTCAGGTGATGCACAAATGGCCAATCAAATGCCTAGATTTTTCTTTGTATTACATACAACAAAAATAACTCGTAGTCTAAGACTGTTTTAAAAATGTTTTGGTAAATATCTATTTTTTTGCAAAATACACACTATGCAGTGCAACATATGTGTATATCATACAAAAGGGTAGCATTTTTCCCCATTTCTATTTCTTTTCAGTTTTTAACTTTAATTAAAGATAATTACATCATAAAAGTATGTCATTATTTCAGGATACACAATATTTCTGCTCCTAGATTGCACCTATTTCATTTCTGAGTAGTGATGAAGTGGTACAAAATTAAAGCAAACTGTGCACCTATGCAGCGTTGTGGTCTAGCGGACAGACTGTGGATCACATGGTTCGTGGATTGCATCCCTCCGCGGCACTAACGTCCTTTGGCAGGACATTAATCTACATTGCCACTCTTACCCATGAGATAATGGGTACCTGAAAGCTAATTTGTGACTGTTTTTGCCATTGCCCTACATGCATGCATGTGAACGGTGCAAAATGGTAGGAATGCTCCCGAAGGAGAGGAGATGGTGCACACTTGTGTGCGTGCTTGAAATCCAATGGCCAGGGGTAATAATAAATAACATTGTAAAGTCTATTGAAGTATTCACATAATGCACTATATAAATGTAATATATTATCATCATCATCATCATCATCATCATCATCATCATTATTATTATTAACTATTATTATTATTATGTGGTGTACTTTTTACCTCGTTTCCAATCTTCTGGGATCCTCCAAGTTTTTGATAGGCCTTAACAAACTCCTCACGGGAGATAATGGCTTGCCCGCTGCTCTCATGGTTTGTTATCAGGTCAGAAATAAATCCCCTGGGAGAAAAGAAAAACACAGTGAGAAACAATAATAGAATAATTACAAATGATGGAGGTGCTTCAGGAACAGCTTCTGTCTCATCTTTTTACATACCAGTCGCTTTGTGAAATAAAGTGGCACGTAAAGTGCATATGACCAATCATCCATCTTTCCCCTGTCTGGAATCTTTCTAACCAGGCATGCATGCACCGGTGTGAGAATGGTAAATGCCTGCCCCGGCTCGCTAGATCCCAAATAGCTAAAAGACATTTGTCATTTACTCAGATGTGGTCCTTTGGTAAAAAAACTGTGGATTATCAACATGCCTCTACATTGTATACATTATGCAATGCATTAACTATTAGTGCATGCATGTACATGTACATCCATAATGATAAGATAACTTAAAGGAAACCAAAACCCAAGGAGAGAATCAATGTTATTGGAAAGTGAAAATTCAGAGAAGCACTTTACAAAAAGTTTCATTAAAATTGGTTAAAAAATGAGAGAGTTATGGAAGTTTGAAAATTCTTGTTTTACTTTCTATGGGGATCCTCAAATTGGCAAAATTGCTTCAAAATGGCTGATTTTGTGAACAACTCTCCATTTGTTTTGTACACAGATTTTCAGATTTTCCCCATTATCTTTCAAGGTGCAGTTAATCTCCTTCTGAGCTCAACATATATAATGGGAAAATGTATTTTACACCACATATGTCGAGTTCAGGAGGAGATTAACTGCACCTTGAAAGATAATGGGGAAAATCTGAAAATCTGTGTACAAAACAAATGGAGAGTTGTTCACAAAATCAGCCATTTTGAAGCAATTTTGCCAATTTGAGGATCCCCATAGAAAGTAAAACAAGACTTTTCAAACTTCCATAACTCTCTCATTTTTTTAACCAATTTTAATGAAACTTTTTGTAAAGTGCTTCTCTGAATTCTCACTTTCCAATAACATTGATTCTCTCCTTGGGTTTTGGTTTCCTTTAATGTACTCATGCCCATGTTATCTCTAAAATGGTATAAATAATTCAGTACAAAGGACCATTATCTGCCCATGAGTTCTTACAAGTAGTTCATGTAATTCAAGATGGTCCTACCATATCTCTTCTTTACATGTGCAACAGTTATTATTTCGTTAAAGGTTGTATCAGCATTTAGCGTAACCAAGGCATCAGTTTTCAAATAACTATTGTAAATGGCAACCTTATTCAGTAAAACAGTCTGTGAAGGAAAAAACTCTCAACATGTTGAGAGGAAAGGATCAGAAAACACACATAAAATGAACATTATATTGTGGTATTGACTAGCTAATTATTGCTAATTTTGACGTAGTTGTTCATCTGTATTCATGGGTGTAGATCCCGGGGGATGGGGGTATATATCCTCCCCCCCCCCCCCCAAATTTTTTTTTTTTTATAAAATAAATAAGAATTATGATATATTAACTTAAAACTAATAATTATCCAAACTCATTATGTTTGATCTTGAAATACCATCACATTCTTTAATGATTAAAAGTAAAGAAATTAGAAATCCCATAATTTCAAAGTGAAAATATCGAAGAAAATTTATTCGCTCTAATTGTTATTCTCAATTAAGGGGTTTCGTCCATTTTCCACGGAAATGTTTTTTTTTGAATGCTCTAAAATGCAAGTTTTATAGATAGATGTCCCTGGTGTGGGAGGGGGGATACCCCCCTCGCCGGTCATCCCCCCCAATCATGAACACGGATCGACACCCCTGTCTGTATCAACAAAGTGAGATACATGTAGCTCCAGACTTTTCCTAAGTGGATTTGCCCTAGTTATAGCATACCTGATTTCACTGGGTTCATACTTTGCATACTCGTATCCTTCCGTGTTGGCAGGGTCACGGTCAATAATGTTGGCTAATTTCTTCAGTGTTGCCAATTTAAGACCCAGGGCTTCACTTTCACATGATATTTGGTTGTCTCCGTCCACATCTAGCAGCTGTACAGCCTAGAACAAAAGTGATGGTAACTGTCATAGTTTATGCGATATATATACTGCAAAATAAGCTTCACATAAAACAAATAATGCATGGTATAGCCCTGATGGGAAATCCTATCAGTGAACTACATTAGTACTAGGTGTTGAAAAAAACTTTGGACACTTTGATCATTAATAACTAAAAAAATATACCTCGTATCAGTCTGAGGTTTTTACATTTTAAAGTTGAAGGATGTAAAATTTGTTGGGAGAAAGTTTTATTATGTTTCTCTGAATACTTTTCTTTACATATTGTTCTGAATATTTAATAAGATTTTTCACTCTTTGAAAAAGCAAGGCCACAAAATCTGTGTGTATCAATAATCAATTCAGAACACAACAATTGCCATTGTGTGATGCAGTTGAAATTCCAGAACATCTTTTTAACCCAGAGTCATGAACCATTAATGACACTGGACAGCAAAAGGTTATGGGAAATGACAGCTGTAACACACAGTGGCAATTGTTGTATTCTGAATTAATTACTGATACACACAGATTTTGTGGCCTTGATTTTTCAAAAAGTGAAAAATCTAATTATATTCAGAGCAATATTTTAAGAAAAGTATTCAGAGAAATGTCATGAAACTTGCTCCAAATAAATTTTACGTCCTTCAACTTTACAATTTTAAAACCTCAGTCTGATACAATGTATAATTTTTAAGTTATTAAGAATCAAATGTGTCTAAAGTTTTTTAACACCTAGTACATGATCCTTTAACTGCCAGAAAACAGTGCAGCCTGTACATCTGGAGCTGTACTCTTCAGGTACATGTAGAGTCAGGTTCATAGATCTAGTGTTTACTGTAACTGCCATGCACGTTTACTTATCTCCCATGTATTCATTGGTTTCGTGAATCGACGTTATCTCCTGTACTTAAGCTTATGTACATACGTCAGTTTGTGAAACCAGCGAAGATTCGTGCCCTGCACGCATGAGGTAGATGTGGGGGGACTGTCTTGGGGGTACTTGTCCAGGGAATAATCATCCAGGTATGCCTTATTTTACACCTCCACAGGCAATTTCGAGCAGAGAAGCCTGTGTATGCGTGACACAATTCAAGGGGTACTCATACAGACACACAGATATTTCTTACCTGATCTGCCATTTCAAGAAGAAACGCAGCATCTCTCAGAGCACTGTGGTCACTTTCTTCATCATCTGCATTATGATAATCCTACAAATAAAGTCATGGTATTAATCAGTCTGAGGCAAATCAAGTATTTTCATTGTAAAACATCAAAAACAATTTACTATTTACAGAATAAATTAGATTTTTTTTTTTTTAAAGGCATAGAAATGGTTACTGGTAGTACTAGTACTAGACATAGCATGAGTCTGTATAGATGGTGTTTATCTATTTATGACCATACACATCTATTACAATAACTACATGGAGATTCATTTTACTCAACACTGAAGTTGGATATAAACTTGCTACTTTTGGTGGCATACATTATTTTTTTAAAGCAGCAGCCTATTCAGCTAATCTCATAAAGAATTATTTACTGAGTGGTTTATTAAAGGGCCCATGCCAAGCAAATGCATGTTGAATTTTGTTGATTTATGATACCCTGATCATCATTTATGTGACAAAAAAATATATAAATATATGTCATATATTTTATAATAATTTTTCAGTATTTTTTCTTCAGATTACTGGGATTCACTGACAAAAAATCTGCAAAACCAACATTCCCCTTGTGACATCACTTGTCAATCACCATCCAGAAAATGTTAACATTTTAATAGATATTGGTATGTGGGATAGTCACTGTCAAGTGTTTTCTCACAATGGCATGATGCAATACACCTGCAAAAAAAAGGTAAGTGAAGGTATATTTGTAGAATGCCATTGTGAGAAAACACTTGACAGTGACTATCCAACATAGCAATATCTATTGAAATGTTAAAGTGGCAATAAACTGGCAGAATTTGAACAGCGCCAACTTATACTGATTGCTGAATTAAGATTATTATTTTGAAAATTAATTTGCATTTTATTTTTAATTTTGACAAACTGCTTGTTTGGATAATGGGGAAACTTTAAATTTCAAACTATCATTTTTGACTTGGCATTGTATAAAATTGTGTGCAGGTAAATTCTAAGCTTTTGCAAACTAGAATGGGGCATGATGGGAAAATGAGAGGCACAGACACTTATCAAATCCTGTTGAAAGATGGCGCTATTTAGGAGCTCCAGTTTACCGCCATTTTAATATTTTCTTGATGGTGACTGACAAGTGATGTTACAAGGGGAATGTTGGTTTTGCAGCTTTTTTTGTGGGGGATCCCAGTAATCTGAAGAAAAAATACTGAAAAATTATTATAAAATATATGACATATATTTCGATAATATTTTGGCCACATAAATGATGATCAGGGTATCATGAATCAACAAAAATCAACATGCATTTGCTTGGCATGGGCCCTTTAAAGTGTACATGCACACACAATGGCTAAAGTACAAGGTGGGAGTTATTTCAGTATGAATATAACACTAAGAAATGAAATTTACAAATACATGACAGGATAGTAAACAAATCTTGTTTCAAGTTAGTTTGAATTAGAAATAAAGATAGGTGGTAATGATGTCTACAAGGCATAAAAGTAATAAAGATAACAATATGGGCAATGATGATGAAACTGATCATTCTTAACGAGTATGGTTGATATCACTTACACGCCGAAGATGACGGAAGATATCTTGTGCAGTCATAAATGAATTGCTATGGTGACACCACTCCTGAATTGTTTCACTGCAAGAGAAGTGGAAAAAAAGTTTAGCTTAGCTGTTTGGTAAACTGGTCTACAGTGGGAAGACAAAATCAAACAATACATGGACTGGCATATCTTTTGGCAATTCCCGAAGTATGGACAATTACAGAAAAAGACAGCAGGAAATGGTCAAAATATTGTCAGTGGTGTGACTCAATTACAACACAACCTGTCTTGGAACCACTTCATCAAAGACTCAAAATGACCAGTTGCTTTAGGCTTGATTACAATTAACACAAGTAATGTAGTAATAACTCAATCACAGGCTCAGTATTTTGAGCCAACTAGGCATGAAGCAAGTCAAAGCGAGGAGAGGATCAAATCTCGACTTAGACCCTTGCTGACTAAACTCAACTTCGGACTCGAGTTCAACTATCGAGACTCTATTATAACACTATATGCATCCACAAATTTGAATCATTAGTCAACATCCACAAATTTGAATCATTAGTCAACGTATTAGTCAACTTCTAACAGACACTCATCTGAAACCCAGACATACTACATCTATATGTATGTAAGATTTCTGAATAAATTCTGTTAGCTTTTGTGAGATTTTTGAATAACTTTTGTTAGCTGGTTGATCTTACTTAAGCTCAAAGGGATCTGTGTCCCCCATGGTTTGTTCTGCATAGCCATCATACGTGAAGACCATCTCCATGTCACTTAATGGTGTGTAAGACAATTTGGCGCCCTCGCAGTCTGACAGATCATTATCCTTGATGCGGGAGAAGAGGAGGGAGACAGCAAGATTCCTAGAGCCATAGGAACGGACCTGGTGCCAGTAGCCTAACAGGGATAAAGAAGATAATTCAGTACATAAGTTGTAGGCCTACTAACTTCATACTTGGGGCATCGATAGACAGAGTTGCTTTAAAGACAGTTCCGGCAGTTCGATCAAAAAATTTTCGGTCTTACTATTTCCCTTGACGCACAAAGTTTAATCAAATCATCAAAAGAAATGTTTAACCTAGATATCATCTGTTTTTTTAAGTTGATCCTGCTAATCATACAGATATATTTTCGAGATTGTCCCTAAGCATAAAATTTGTATCAGGAACACTGATCTCTAATCGCCTAGTCATTACAATTATTTGTATTCTTGTCTTCAAAGCACTTCAGCAGTAATCGTAACACTACAATTGCATATATATATGCATATATATGGATACATATGACAACTTAGTAAATACATGGATAACTTGTCATTCCTTAGGCATATCAATACTAACCCCGAGGTAGAAATATACAATCTCCAGCAGTCACATTCCCATAGGACCAAGGGACCTCTGCAAATTTTGGAAACTTCACCAGGTCTACACTATCAGGGTGCAGCACAGCATACCCTCCGTAAGCCTCTGTACCTTCATCTGCTATCGGAATCATATCCTCATACTTGGAATCGATGAAGATCCAATCTTTAGTCCCGAAGTAAAGACAGTTGATTGCGTTGTCTGCATCCCTGTGAAGCAGACTCTTGGTGCCACCACTGCTAAACCACAGATTCGCTTCTAGAAGACGCTGGCTGAATGTGCCACAGGTCATGAAGGGAGGAACAGAGACCTCCTCTGACATTGGGTCAGGCAGCTGGGAGACAATGTAAGCATTGCGCGTCTTGTACGTCTTAAGGAAGTACCCAACGGTGTCCTGTCCTATCCCCTTGTCTCCCTCAGGGTAATATTCCTTCTCTGCTTTTGCTTCAATCTTCACCTTAAGGTCACTATAGTGCTCTTGGAGATAATCATCTGTCCATCGATGCGCCCCGAGTGAGTTGTTGGCCATCCCACGAAACAGTACAGGGATGCCATCGCGGGCATATTTCTCCCAGAATTCCTTTGGAGATGGAAGATCATGGCGGATTTCGATGTGGCCCTCTGGTTGTCGGTGTTTACCAAGAATTTGCAGGTGTCCTAGTAGGGAGTCTCCGAATTCCTCTGTGCCCCCAGCAAAACACAGCATCAGTCCAGCTGCAACCAGAAGGTACTGGTAAGGTGATGGCATCGTCTTGGAATCAGTAAGATGTGCATATAACATAACATTAAGTATCGCAGTGTCTTGGTTCTTCAACCTTCTGTGCAGAGTTTGCTGTTAACTTAACTTTTGATGATAGTAGATGCAGTATGAATGAAATACTGTTGTACCACAATGGAGTTGCTCTAGGATTTCATGAGTACAATAACAGCGGAGTTGTGAAGTACATGTAAATGTAGTTTCTGGATAAGATTCTGCAGGTATAAGACATACATGTAGACATAAGGATGATTATTCATGGAATCAAGCATTATCAATGATTCTTAATATAGTTTTGCCAATTATTCAAATCTATACTTTCTCTCAGAAGTACATGTACAGGTAGTTTTCAGTATTTGAAAGTCTTATATAAGGTCTTTCTGTTTCTGAACTTGGAAGTCATAAGATTCTCTCTGGTTTCAGCAAAATTACTGCAGCTAACATGTCAATTTGCAGACACCCTACATCCTATTGAACTTCCCAAGTAACAAGGAGTGGTCCCGGAGAATCTAAGGAAGCTTAGCGAAAATATGATGGCATGTAAAAATGCAGGAAAGATGCAAATGACAAAATTATTGAAAACCATAATTTTATTTCATAGAGGCAGAACCAAAATATTAGGATGTAGTCTATATACTCTAGCTATTCACCTGTTGTCTACTAAATCATCTTTCCCATCATAGGTTTAGTATAGTCAAGGATTGTAATTCCGAACAGATTGTATTACCGAACGTGTACTGTTAAGCGCCTAAAATGGGTTTTCATACGCGTGGGATTACGCGTATGAAAACCACACTATTGAAACAAAGGTTGTCTTTTTCCTATAGGTTTCACACGTTTGGATATACAGTACCTTTTTCAAGAGACCAAAACGCCGCGTCGTTGGGAAGGGGTTCACTCGGAAGGGAATATCGTATTAAATCTAGGTTTTCTTTTTAAAATTCCATCAACTTCTTTTTCTGTAGGACTTTGAGCATTCATTATGTAAGTTTGACAGCTCGACAGATATTCGTTTGATATTTAATTTTCTATCGTTGATTTTCTGAAAAGTGTTCGGACACTGGATCAACCACCATAATAACAGCAAATAACCTAGGTCTACTACAGTACTGTATGAGTGCCTAACACTAAGTAACAGTAACATGAAGATTTTTTTTCATAAGATCGCATTGACTCTTTGACGCACAATGGCAAACAAGAAATCTACATCATCATGATCATAATGATTTATTCACATCTGATTCAATGTCAATGACATGTGGTAAATTCCTGGAATGTGGAACATATTATAATATATTGTGCACATTAAACCATCAGTTGGTATGCCTATTTAATTTTTTCTTAGTCATTAGACATTAATAATTAACCTCGCATTAGTGTGACTGTGAGTGGACATTACTTAGACTAGAGTCTTATTTAGTGAATGGTAGGGGATTCATGCACTTCTTGAACTTATACACCTGGGGCCCGTTGCACAAAACTTGCGTTTGAACGCAACTCAGGAAAATCAAACGCAACTTTATTTTCAGCCAATCAAAATTGCGCATTAAGGACTTGCGTTTGATTTTTAGGAGTTGCGATTAAACGCAAGTTTTGTGCAACGGGCCATAGCATACAACTAAATTAATGAAACGTGGCTTTCTGCATCCAAAACAGAAATAGATAAGATCAACTTTGTAAACTACGTATCTTAAGATAACCTCATATGTATGAGTGCTACATACCGACATAGAGTCAGTCCCGCCGACGAGCACCGGTAGTGATTCCTACATTTTACAGCTTCACCCCCGTGTACGTGACGTGTGTACGTGTATACATGCATGGTGTACGTCATAGGTCTACGTACTCTCTGTACATACAACAACTGTATGCTCCTCGATCAGCTCATAATTAATCGGGGATTTCCCCTAACCTAGTGTGCGTGCGCTCTTCGCTCGCAAACTGTAAAGAAACAAACATATACGGCATAATATAGTCTGAGAGCTTGTCCCGAAATAGTCAACCCATTTTACCCATAAGATTTGACCCCGTAAAGTTATTTAAAAGTTATTGACAAAAAAGTTGTCAACCTGACCGTAGCCGTCGGATTTAGCCCCCAGAGCCCCCAAAATAGACCACATGCAAAGTCGGGTCGATTTCACCCCATTCCCCCCCCCCCCCCCCCCCCCTGCACCCAACTTTGTCAGTAGGAAGTAGTATGACAGGACATTACAAAACACAAAAATCTTACCAAAATTTCCGTCGGGATGGGTGTCAAACGGTCGCTAAAAAATTGGGGTAAATTTTTCCCTTTGAAGCCAAGGGAACAAATTTTGTCAGAAGGAAGATGTACATTTCAAAAATATAAAAAACTGACAAAAATGTCCATCGGGAAGGGGGTGTCAATCAGACCCCCTGAAATGCAAACCCCAAAGTGCTCTTTGACAACGCTTCCCCCCCCCCCCCCCAAAAAAAAAAAAAAAAAATCTTCTGACCATGATGATAACTCAAAAGTGTTTTATTCAATTCAATCCAAATTTTCATAACATAATTTTGAGTATAAGCCTAATAATCTTCTTGAGGTGCAGTTTGGTGTTAGTTGACTGCCAGGCTGAAATGTACTATTCATGTGTTAATGACACAGATACCAAGCAAGCTCCTCTATAATGACTCGTCAGATGGGCCATGGGTGTGTTTAGACTCCTGACAATATTTTTGGCTACTTGAGAAAGCAATACATTTTTCACAATTAATGGCTTATTAATGAAATAACCAATTGACACCAAATTGCACCTCAAGAAGATTGTTATACTCAAAATTGACGTAAATATAAGTTGAATTTAATAAAACACCTTTTAGTTATCATTGTCAGAAGGTAAGAAATGGTTTACCTTTACATACAGAGCATTTGGGGGGCAAAACTTGTCAAAGGGCACTTTGGGGTTTTCATTTCAGGGGGTCTGCCACCCCCTTCCCGATGGACATTCTACTTGTCAGTTTTAATATATTTTTGGAATGTACATCCATAGCTCTTCCTTCTGACAAAATTTGGTCCCTTGGCTCCAGGGGGGGGGGGGGGATTTACCCACACTTTCAGGGGCCGTCTGACACCCCATCCCAACGGTAATTTTTTTCTTTTTTTTTTTTTTTTTTTTTTTTTTTTTTTTTTTTTTTTTGGTGTGTTTTGTAATGTCCGGTCGTATACTACTTTCTACAGACAAAGTTTTGTGCATGGCGGGAGATGGGGTGAAATCGACCAGACTTTTGGGTCTCTTTAATTGGGAGCTCTAGGGGCTAAACCCGGCGGCTACGTCAGGCTGACAAACTTTTTGTCAATGAATAGATGGTCTAAGCCCTAATTCAACCTTCCCCATGCATTGCTATAATCCCCCCAAGCCCCCCCCCCCCCCTCTCTCTCTCTCTCTCTCTCTCTATCTATCTATCTATCTATCTATTTATCTATCTATCTATTATGTAAGTCTATCTATATATATCTCTCTCTTTCTCTATGGTGAAATGACTGATCCAAAAGCAATCGTGTCATGGGCAATAGTGTTACAATACCATGACTTTGACCGGGGACTTTGAAAGTCAAATGAGTCAAATGGAGCAGGCATCGATACGAGCCAATGGCAGTGTTGGTACGGTGTAGTGTCTGTAGCGCTAGCGCGATTGGTCTGAAGTTGATTTTGGTCACGTGATAGTCGGATAGTATATCACCTGATTGTGATTTTTCCAGTAGTATACTGGTAATACACAAGATCAGACTGTCTACTTCAGAATCCTGACCTGAGTTCTGACCAAAGTACAAAATGAAGATAGCATTATTCTTCATTAATCTAATCATCATACACAGTGTTTATTCCAGACTGACCCCTCAATCAACAAGGCCGAATATTGTTTTCATTCTGATTGATGACCTCGGATACAACGATGTTGGTTATCACGGATCCGAGATCTACACCCCGAACATCGACAAACTCGCACGGCAAGGCGTCCGCCTGGAGAACTACTACGTGCAGCCTATCTGCACTCCAACTCGGTCGCAACTTTTGAGTGGAAGATATCAGGTGAAATTGATAAACATGTTTTGGGTCTACATCGTGGGGTACTACTACTGGTATCGTGGGTATCATGGCTGGGCACTGGTTTTACTCAGTGGATCATGCCATGGATAAAATGGGGTAGCCTTGAAATTAGGCTCATTGAAGAGTAAAAACTAAAAAAGCTGACCCTCCTACATGTCCTAACAAGTTAATAATAAATTACTGTATGTAATAGTAATGGTAGTGCATCCTATTTCCGAACACTTTTCAAAAAATCAATGATAGCAAATAAAATATCAAACGAATATCTGTCAAACTTAGATAATGAATGCTTAAAGTCCTACAGAAAAAGAAGTTGGTGGAATTTGAAAAAGACAACGTAGATCTAGTAATACGATATTCCCTTCCCAGCGAACCCCTTCCCAACAACGCGCCGTTTTCATTGGTCCCTTGAAAAAGGTGCTGTATTTCCGAACGTGTGAAACCTATGGGAAAAAGACACAACTTACCCCGATTTGGGGCCAACGGGGTGACGACTGGGGATGACCAGAGAGCAGTTCCTAAGATATTATATTCTTTTGCCTCATTTTATGATCTTGTGCCGTGTTCTTTAATTGTTTCACTAGTGTGTAGAACATACTCGTAGTCCCACGCGTATGAAAGCCATTTTATGCGCTTAACTGCGCACGTTCGGTAATACCATCTGTTCGGAAATACAATCCTTGACTATAGGGTGTCTGGAGGATTTTTCTATGTCAGAAACTACACATTCAAATGATTGGATTTTTTCAGATCTTATGAAAATAGATCTACTGTAAAAAAAAATAGTACATGTACCAAATTTCCTGTAAATTCATGCCTTTATTATTCAGTAATGCTCAAAATCAAATAAATTCTTGGAAATTATCTCCAATAACCTCGCATAAGTGTGAGTGGGAAATTTTCCGCTAAATGAAAGACTCCCATAGTATGGTGGTGCATCCAGTTTCCGAACACTTTTCAGAAAATCAACGATAGCAAATAAAATATTAAACGAATATCTGTCAAACTTGCATAATGAATGCTCAAAGTCCTACAGAAAAAGAAGTTTATGGGATTGTTTATGGGATTTGAAAAAGACAACGTAGATTTAATGCTATATTCCCTTCCGAGTGAACCCCTTCCCAACGACACGGCCTTTTGGTCCCTTGAAAAGGTACTGTATTTCTGAACGTGTGAAACCCATGGGAAAAAGACACACTCCTTTGTTTCAATAGTGTGGTTTTCATACGCGTAGTTCCACGCATATGAAAACCCATTTTAGGCGCTTAACTGTACGCGTTCGGTAATACAATCTGTTCGGAAATACAATCCATGACTATAAATGAAATGGCACAAAAAATCCTGTGGGAACGAACACTTGAGCGCACTCACAGAGTGTGTAAGGTATGTGTGTATCTTTGCACAGGGCCCTGTGGAGCACTAGCAAGGTTGTCAGAGTTGGCAGAATTCTGCTTTCTGGGAGAATTTTGACCGCTTTAGCATCTAGCATTATGCTAGGCATAATTTGACAAAATCTAGCAGAATTTTAGCATAATTCTGGTGTTTTGGTTTATTTTGCTTGTCAGAGAATTTTTGAGTAAAAAGTCCCCCCAAAATGCTGATAACCTTTTTTTTTTTTTTTTTGCTTGTCATTTTTTTTTTTTTTTTGCTTATCAGAGCATTTTTGAATAAAATTTTGATTTAGCTGTAAAAGTTTTTATTTTGCACAATTTTCACTGCTCCGTGGCAGAATAGTATTTTTTTTCGCTGGCCACATTGAGCTCTAGGGGGAGGGTATTTTCAAATTGATATTGCATTATGATCTATTATTTTCTCCAAAATTCCTGCAGAATAAAATTTGGAACATTCCAAAATACCTAAGTTCTGATGGACAAGTTGATAGCTCAAGAACTTGCCGAGATGTCACTTTAAACATATTCCTTGTCAGTTTTCTTCTTAAAGGGGAATGAAACCCTGGGGAAAAATCCATTTTAATAAAAAGAGAGGATAGAGAGAAGCAATTTTTAAAAAGTTCCATCAAAATCGGTTAAGAAATGAGAAAGTTATGAAAGTTTGAAAAGTCTCAATTTACTTGCTATGGTGATCCTCAAATTGGCAATGTTGCTTCAAAGTGACAGGTAGAGTAGGACAACTCTCCATGTATTTTCTACACAAAATTTCATATTTTCTCCATTATCTCTAAAGATGATGCTTGTCTTTTTGTGAACTCAACATATGTTGTGTCAAATACATTTCTTTATGATATATCTTGAGCTAAGAAGGAGACAAGCTGCACCTTGAGAGAGAATGGGGAAAATATGAAATTTTGTGTACAGAACATATGGAGAGTTGTCCTACTAAACCTGTCATTTTGAAGCAACATTGCCAATTTGAGGATCGCCATAGAAAGTAAATTGAGACTTTTCAAACTTTCATAACTTTCTCATTTCTTAACCGATTTTGATGGAACTTTTTTTAAATTGCTTCTCTCTATCCTCACTTTTTATTAAAAATGATTTTCCCCCAGGGTTTCATTCTCCTTTAATGAAGGGATTAAACATTCAACTTGTCCTTGACACCAAAAGATAGGAAATTAAATTTCTTTAGATTCTAAAATGGCTACTATGTTGCTGAGATAGATAAAAGTACCAGGCTCTATGAAGAGATAGCATGCGTGTCATTGTGTGTGAATACACATAGTCCTCATAGGTTTTTGCACGTATTATACTTGCAAGCTGCCATTGTAGGGAGTTTATATCGCTAGCCTGGTATATGAATTATTTTTTACCTCTCATTTGTAAAATATTTCATTTTAGGAGGTGAAATCTTCACAGCATCTTAGTATTGCTAGTATCTTGCTATTTATCAACAAAAATCCAAGAAATTTGATGAAAGCTTTTTGAGGGAGTACCAAAACAAAACATTACCTTTAATTCCCTTATTTATCGGGGGGGGGGGGGGCTACTTGTCATGAGCTGGGCTGAGATAATGAAGGGAAAATGGAAATGAGGTAGAGACTGTAAAGTACTGGTATTGGACAGTTATGTGTTAGAGGAATACAATTTGAAGAACTAAGAACAACAAATTTAAACTTCTTCCACTTGCAACAGATTCACACTGGTCTCCAACACAGCTACATCCGTCCTGCTCAGCCTCTCTGTCTGCCAACCCATCTACCAACATTTGCTGATAAACTACATCAAGCTGGCTATGCTACCCATGCTGTTGGCAAATGGCATCTTGGATTCTACAAGAAAGAGTGCTTACCAACGCAAAGGGGATTTGACTCTTATTTTGGTGAGCTGGAAGCCGTAAAGTATGATATTTTACTTGAATGAACTGGCTAATTGCACTCATACATGTATTCTTGTGAAATAGTAAAAGAAGAATAGTAAATCTCCTTTTTAAAAATCTTTTTTCCCCTATACTGGACACATCAGTTTGATGGAGATGCCAAATTGTAGCCTAGGCATACATGTATAATGTATCCCTTAATAGACCTTTGTAAATACTTGACAGGGAACTCTGAATAGATATTCTTTAAATTGATTGATTAATCGATACTTTCTGATTATCTCTCTGTGTTGTTTAATGGCACTGATGATATCAGTCATATTGTCAGGCTTTTGATGGCATTCTGAATATTGCATTCATGAGTGGGCTGTATTTCACTTCTTTACACTTTTAGTTTGTTGGCATCCTCCCTTACAGCTCCCACTGATTAGTTCTTTCTCTCAATAGGCTATTTGACAGGAAGTGAAGACTACTGGACCCACCATAGGCCTGGTGATGGCCTTCTACCTAATAGCAACCACTGGCTTGGAATGGATCTGTGGGATAATGAGAGGGTAGCTTGGGAGTATGTTGGCAACTACTCTGTATTTGTCTTCACAGAGAAAATCCAGCAAATAGTCAACCAACATCCTATGGAACAGGTAATGATCAAATACAGTGAAACCTGTGTATGAAGACTGGTCACTCAAAGGCGACAAAAGTGAGTCTTTATAGGCAGGTGGCATATGGACATTCTGGTTTCTTTGATTCATGTCCCAATGAGAAGGGAAATTTTTTAATATACCCTATTTATTGCCCAATGAACTACATTCTAATTGAAGATCTCAAATTTGTTTCCCTTCAGCCATTCCTGCTCTACCTGCCGTTCCAGTCAGTGCACGCACCCCTCCAGGTTCCTAGCTCATACGAAGAGAGATATAAGAACATCAGCAATACTAACAGACGAATCTACGCTGGCATGATGACCTGTCTGGATGAAGCCATCGGAAAGATTGTGGATTCTCTTGAGCACAGGGGACTATGGGATAACACAGTGCTTATATTCTCAACTGGTAAGTTGTTATTTTTTTATTTTTTTTCACGTGGTCATGAAAACAGTTGAATTGTTGATTAATTTGTCTTAGAATGTGAGAAAAAGCATCCCTAAAAATTGTAGAGAGAGAAAAAAAAGATTGTTGTTTAGTAAGGAAAAAAAAATTGATATTGAATCTGAATAAGAATGATAAGAATTATACATGTACATGTAACATGTCCCACATTCCATGTAAAATAATGATACATATCTGGAGGAGTACATTGTAATTCCAATGGAATTCCATATCACTGTCACTGCCCATAATCCTACAACCTTTAGGACCATTTTTTGTTTTCAAAATGTAATTTTATAAGTTTTTAGTACTTTTAAAAGACGGGTCAGATTTTGATATGGCAAGCATATTACTGGTATGATGAGGATGGTGGCTTCTTGTAAAGCGTCATGCAGTATCTGCCTCTGCTGAGCGCTTAGGGCGGCTTGCTCTAAAATGTGTTGCAACTCACAAAGTTCAATATTCTTGGTAAGTGTGTCAAATTGAGTCTTTCATTATTCCATTATTCAGTGTTAAGCATTGTTATTATCGATAAGATTATGTAGCTGGTACGATTTTAAAATATAACTCCAAATGAGATCTTTCGATACGGCGCAATCAGTGGTTAGGGAGTGGCTAAACTAAAGTGCAGAGACCTTTCTTGATACCCTCTAATTCTTTTTATTTCAGACAATGGAGGTGAGGTGGCAGCAGGGGGGAACAACTGGCCCCTCCGAGGCTGGAAGAGATCCCTGTGGGAGGGGGGCATGAGGGGTGTAGGCTTTGTCAACAGTCCCTTACTCCCTGCAAGTGTTCAGGGTACAGTCAACAGACAGCTCATCCATGTGAGTGACTGGTTTCCGACTTTGGTCCACGGCATTGCAGGAAGCAGCCTCGACAACGTCACCCTTGATGGATTTGACGTGTGGAAAACAATAAGGTATGGTAGAAATGTTCTAATGTGTTTCATTTTATCGAGGTAGGATAGCAATATTTATACATGGCATGTGAAAACATTTGAACACAATTGCAAAGACTTTCAATAGGTCCATGGGTCGCTTATCTGCAGGCAATTACTTGCTTCCTTTAATAGCAGTCGCGTATTATACTTCATCATTATACATGTATCTTTTGCCTTTTGACCCTATCAGTTCCACTGCTCCATCTCCAAGGCAAGAGCTTCTCCACAACATAGACCCCTGGCCCAACCAACCCAAGGTGTTCTCCTCTAACATCTCAGCAGCTATCAGGGTTGGGCACTGGAAACTCCTCACTGGAGATCCTGGTCAGTATCATCATAGTCATGCTGTTGCCATTACTTATTGCAGTTATTAAAATGTAAATTATTGTTTGACCAATTTCTGTTAGTAACTAAGTTTATTAAGGGACATGCATCATACAAGCATTGCTTTTGATCATGCCCCTCCATGACTTGTATATTTTGGGGGGTTTGTCATTTATTTCATATTATTCAAAATTTCTGAAGAATGTTATATTACTTGTTAATAAATGTAGTTAGTTTGTGACATTGTAATGTGTTAATAAAAAAAAAAGAGATTTCCTTCAATTGTTTTTATAATTACAGTTAACTTTGCGTAAGTCGAATCTGTTGGGCCCACAAAAAAATAGTTTGACTTATGCAAAAGTTGACTTAGGAAATGTAAATAGCATCTGCTTTGCATAGTTTGGTCAAAAAAATTGATTCGACTTATGCGACTTCGAGTTTATGCAAGGTTAACTGTACGTTGAAATGGAAATAAATCAATCTAATCAAATGCCTGAATCCTGCTTAAATTCATTTTCTGCTGCTTTCCAGATAAGGATCTTGCATTGTATCCTACCAACAAACTTTCCTTCATTACTGCATTTGTCCAACTGCGGATTGTTGTATGAAACACAATCAAAAGCTGTCAGTAGCACCATATGTTAGCCTTTGTGGAAAGGCTGTTGATACATATTTCCAAAAGAAACCTCCACTTATGGGGCTCCTCGAGAAATACAGAAAAGAAAAGAATGGAGATGATTCATGTAATTAGACAATAAGATACTGTTTTGGGTTCTGCAAAAATCTCTTTTTGTACCACAGTACAAATAACTTTGAAATCATAGATATTCATATTACCATAACTTGTGGAGTAATTTCAGAAAGAATTCCATTATGTTGTTGCCGCTCATATGATCTAGCTTACCATCATCTTTTGAACTGAGTTTTCACATGTATTTCAAAGGTTGAATACTACTTGTAAGATATTCTAAACCCTGTCTTCTGAAGAGTTGCGATTAATCCAAATCGGTTGTAAGTCCTCAAATCAATCACAAATTTACAATCTCCTATAAGTACACAGTTCCGATCAATATCAAGTTGCGATCGGTTTGAATCAATCGCAGCTTTTTGTAGGACGGGGCGCCCTGTACTATTAATCCTCCTTACATTCTTCAAATGTTGTTCTCTACAGGAGCCAATAACGGAGAGTGGATTCCTGTCCCAGATTCTGGCATTACTCCTATCTACCCTCTCAAAGTCAACGGAAAGAACATGTGGCTATTCAATATCACTGCTGACCCCTACGAGTATCATGACCTCTCGACCTCTCACCCGGAAGTAGTAGAACAACTGATGGACAAGCTTAAGAAGTACTATGCTGATTCTGTTCCTGTGCAATATCCGGCTGAAGTTGAAGAAGCCAACCCTGCTTTTCATCAGGGTGTATGGGGCCGGCCTTGGCAATAATTGCAATAGGAATCAAAGATAAAGGCAGTGGAATTAACAACAGTAAATAACCGCCCATAGACATGTGTGTGAACTCTGAGTTGGGTTCCGTGCGAGCCCTTATCTTGGTGAGCACGTACGGGTGTGTCGAGTAGTCTACTCACGATTCGCTTTTTTGCTTATATAGTGTGTAATTAAACTTGCAATACCTCTTTATAGAAGTACATTTGTAATATTTGAAGCCCATATTCTGAGTATACATGTAGTATAATGACATGAACCTGTAGTACTGAGCATATGAAAGAAAAGACAGAGCAAAATATTTTTTGTGATTGGTACCCTTTAATGTATGTTATCGGTATGATGATAAATAAGATAGAGGCTGAAGTATTCTGGCACTGAGGAATATAATTATTATAACTCTAGTTGCTGGTTTGCTTATTATAAGATTTACATGCTCTTGGTTTATGTATTTATTGTACAGTAGAAACTCGTTATAAAGAGCTGAGATATAACAAGATTCCTGATATAACGAGGTAAGCTTGGTCCAGGTCTTTTTGTTCTTTTGTTTTTTTACCCTGATATAACAAGGTAATTTTCATGGTCCCAAGGTCCTTGTTAAAGTGAACTTCCACTGTACTCAATATAGTCTTCAAAGTCAGTTTCGTAGTTCCTAAGTGACAACTTGTTCTTGTCTTTTCTTTTGTATGCTCAGTACTGTATAAATGTAGACTTTATTGCTTTTACATGTATATATGTCTTGATATATTGCCTCTTTTTTCTAATAAAGATTGAATTTTATACAAAATACTGTGGTTTGTAATCTTTAATTCTGCCATTGTCTGCCTGTATGGTATTATTTTCTAAAAAAAAAATTAAAATTAAGTTATTGACATCTGGAGGGTAGTTTCATTCAAGTCTGCTCAGCAAAGTGAGACCTTTAACATTCTCATTTCATCGCTTTAATTTCTGTCTTCATCGTATTATTGTTCTTCACCAACTTTCCTTTGTCTTTTATTGTCTTCAAAATTTGTATTTCTATTTACGGAAGCAGTCCTACTAAAAGCAGCCAACAGCCGCCAACAGCAGACTTGAAAACAAATCCTGGAGCAGCCAAGAGATAAGCAAAAGGCTCCTTAGATATTGTTACATGGCTATTCTAAATATTTTGGTGTGAAATCAACAAAAAATAAGTTATTTTAGGGCCTGAAAGAATAAAATGACAAAAAAATGGATGATATGGTTGTTGGCGGCTTTTAGTAGGTCGGACTCTTGGCTTTTTGGTAAATCGATTACCTTGTTTGGCATCCTCTTGGCTGCTGTTGGCAGCTCTTAATAGGACCCTATCAAAATAATATTTTTTCATCTCCATATCATGATATGGTTGCCCTATCAGTTAATACATGTATGACTGAAAGCCCGGTGTAAAATCATTGGAAACTCGCAATCTATTAAAAAAAGTATATAGAGTACATGTACTTTTAATACAGAAGTGATACTAGCATTGAGAGAAAGACAGTGAGAAAAGAACAGAAAAATGTGATGAGAAGAGAGCCTTGTAAAGAAAAAAAAGTTTTAAAAAATAGCTCATTAAAATCTTAAAGATAAAAAGGAATAGAGAGAAAGGAGGAGATGTAATTTAAAGAATAGGATAAAGGATCAATTGAAAGTGTGTGTTCTGCGAGGTGATGTCTACAATAACATACATATAATGATAAATTTGCATATCAGAATAAAGTATGAATGAATATATATATATATATATATATATATATTACAATATATTCCTGATATTCCAATTCCTGACAGGGTGACACATTATCGCCAATAGTAGTGGTCTTCCATGAGGCACTGATAACATTGATAAGTAACAATAATAGTCAATGAAAATCCTGAATATAAACTCATATACATATTAAACAGCAACAAAAAATACATAAGAACATATATAAATAGAGTGTGTATATACTACAATAAAGGTAGTGAGTCCAAGGAGTTATCACAGAACTGTGATAACTCCTTGGTGAGCCTACTAAATCTGCCAAAGGCAAATATGCTCATCCCTATTAAAGATTAGTGGAGTATTTTTGTTTGTATGTTTTTTGTTGTTTTTTTTTGGGGGGGGGGGGTTCTTCTTCTTCTTTTTAAAGGCCTATTAGGATTCCATTACTGGAATATATTGTCCATGTAAACAAGGGGAGTGTCAGAAGCAATAAATATGTAGGCCTACATTTGTGAGAAGAAAAACAAAATCCAATTGATTTGTAGCCATTAATATGTCATATTTGTCACATTGATATTTTTGGCTGTAAGGTAGTCTAAACGAATTTCATGTTGCCATTTGTTGAGTGAGACAGTCGTGTCAAATTTTTATTTTATGAATTCTGAATAATTTTTTTTTTCTGTAAGCTGCTGATCGAGGACCATCGATCATATATCAGCAGCTAGCTAGCCACAGAACTCCTAAAGACGTAGAAGGCTCGTGCGGGTGCGAAATTGTAGCCATCGCTTGTACGTTATCACGTGATATCCGCCATCTTGGTTAGTCCTTCGCTCTCCAGATTCATGCAGTTCCGCGCGTCAACGACATTCAGTATAAAAATGTTTGATCGTTGGAATATAACACTAGGGTGATATAAAATCTTACTGAAATTGCTCGATTTTGTTAATGCTAGTATTGAAATGAACCAAGAAAAAAAAAAGAGGGAAATTTCTCTTGTAATATTTGAAATAAATTGCCAGGAGTGTTATCAAATGTTGCTTCTGGCATTTTCATGCTTATTACAGAAGTGCAGTCATCATCCACTAGCTCTTGTTGCTCATTTTGATAAAAAAATTTCTGTACTACATTTATTTACCATTTCAAACAATTTTGGTGACTGAAATGACAAGAAAATCAAATTTTGTAGCCATTTGCTTAACTTGCCATCGCCGTTCTCATGGCTTTGGCAAATAACTTTATTGAAAGCGGAAATTTATATTATTCATCTCCTGACTATGCAAGTCTTTTACTTGTAAGAGTTTGATACGAGGTGTGCTCATTTCAGTACGTTGCATATAGCCCTCAAGAAAATTCTTTTTACAGATCATTGTTATGATCCAGACATCTGTGTTTTAATTGTTGAAGGTTGGTAGGATATAGATTCCCACTCTAAATAAGAACACTAAAAATACATCAAGTTGAAGCGCTTTTCACAACTGCCAAATTGGAAGCAAGATTTAATCACTTATCTTTGCCCAGCCGATCAAATTCGAGAGCCATGAGTTAACTGCAAACAATTAAGTCAGTACAGTTCTAATTTGATGCAAAGAACTCGACAGCAAAGGATTTCTAAAAAGCAACTTTAGGGCAATTTCAATACCCTGTTCGGATTACGTAATACGTCATTGTAATGTTCACTTATTTCAAGGCAATGGACATGGTTATTGAAATTGCCTTAAGTTGATTTTTCGACTAATTCTTTGCCAAAATGTGATTTATCACGTGAAATTTGCAGCAATATTTCTTATTGTACATATAAAACACTGAATCACAATTTAGTGCGTAAGTGCTGTACTTGTATTCAAAATCACCGGCAGTCCCCAAAATAGTGGTAGAAGTTGAGGCTCTATGATGATTATGCTTTACTTGATAAAGTCCTGACTTATGTAAGGATTATCATCAGAGATAAAAGGAAACATGGCGGAAGCATGTTGAACAAACCCTTAAATCAAAACAAATTTGTAGGCCTTTTTATACCAGATGACACTGTACAAAAAGTATAACGTTATGCAAGTCATCTACATGATACAAAAGAGGAAGTATATATTTTTTAAAGTGTAGGTCTACATGAAAATGTATTTTTCTTTTGTTTTTTTTTTTTTCCGAGGGGGGGGGGGTGTCAAGGATGACGGTGAACAAATGAACTCAGGCTGCCTTCTTGAAAGAGAACTAAAAATGATATTGATAGAAAAAAAACTGTTTAATATTATCTTGAACTTGAGAGAATACAAATTTAACCTTTGTGTCTTAATTGAAAGAGAACCAACCTCTTCCCCCTCCAAAAAAAAAAAAAATGTACATGATATCAGTTGACGTTACTTGTGTATGAAAAGCAACTGAACTTCAGTGGAAAAGCCAACTCCAAAATTTCAAGTGAAGAAGGCACAAGACCATTTATTTTGATAGAGAAGATCCGATATAATATAAATAGGCATTGAGAATACACGGTCTGGTGGGCAAGTTGAAAAGATCGAGGACTAAGCAATATGGCGGCGTGTGCACTCGAGCGAATCCTCCAGCGGGTTTGACGGTTATACCGCGATCTGTGCATTGGGAATGGGTATGAGCCTTCTACGTCTTTAGGAGTTCTGTGTGTAGCTAGCTAGTGAGCGATGATATGTCGCCCTCTACGTTAATCAGAAGCGTTGCTATCGTCAACTATCAATGGTTACGGTGGTCGAAGCAAAGTCTAAAGAAAAACGGAAAAGTATGATATTTTCGCTAAATAATACGGTATGTACATGTATTACTTAGATTTTGAAGTGGTGATTGAATTTGAAAATATTCTCGAGGATCACATATGTTGAATTACAACTTTAATTGAAAATCTGGGCCTTCGAAAATGGTGAGAAGCGAGAACGAGTAACGTACGGAAACCAAGCCGTGCCTGCCGCCAGCGCGCTGGCGGGACACTCTCAGAACCATCCGTGTAACTTGATTTCTGACGCGGTCGACGGTCGGGACTTTAACTTGAAGTTTGAACTTTTCAAGATCTATGCGAGGTTATTGTAGATTTTGTTGTCGGCGATCTACGGAAATATCATGGACCTGATAAACTGTTTCACGAAGACATGATAAACGACAGCTCAATGATATTGATACTCATCGGCGAAAAAACATAGTCTATATCACAGTCCATTAGAATTATCGTCAATTACCCAAACAGATTTTTAGGCTCAGTTTTTCCCAAACTATTCGAAAATGTCAAAAATGGCAGCAAAGATGAATGATGGTGATCATACAAACATGCCATTTACATGAAAACATGTGTTACTTATGGCATCTTAGAATTTATAAAATTGAGAAAACTCGAGGAGGCTTTTGTGATGTACGAATGTAGATGTGTAAGTACATGTAAGAGGATACCGTAATTGACTAATTATGGAAAGAAGACCCAAATCGTGTTCACTATAGAGAAAATGATTAAATTAAGATATTTTATGGCCATATTTTTAATATTTATTCATCAAAAGATACAAATAATATGATTTATATCAAAGCATTACGTGAAAAGGGAAAATATAGGGAAAATACATGATAAATTGTCGTCGTTTACATGGGTCTGTATATACAGACTGTTACGTTTTCGATGCTGATTCTATGGTAGACGAATGTGAGTATTTTTAATATTAATTTCATTTACTTGTTGGGGGGTCAAGAAGCCATAAGAACATATTGTCCGTCTGTACAATATTACAATACGAACATTAGTAACACTATTTGATAAAGGAATGATAAAGGATTGTGCTTGGAGATCAGGAAATAATTGTTCTCTTCATTTACGTTTCTTATTTCTTCGCTGCCCATAGACTAACTAAAAGCTGGCTTGTGATGGCGTTCTAAAAAGATATGACAGGTCTGGAGTACCGACAAGTCACTTGTCAGGGAAGTTGTCGCTGATCTTCGCAAAGACGGCTTTGTGAAACACTTGGCGGACAAGTTGAACGACAGTGTCGAGATGTCGCTGATCTTGTCGTTATGACGGTTTGATGAAACGACCCCTAGATCGCCAACCAAAAACCATGAAAATTTCACTTGATCAATATGATACAGATCATATTGAAGAATCTGGCATGAAATTAGATATTCTATCATCCTAAAATGTAGAAGGAAGTATTTTCTCAAAATTTTGCTGATTTTAATTGTTATTGCTATTTTTACCTCTTCAACTTAAAAAGGGCGTGACCACCTCCGAAATTGACACAGCCCCACATAGTGGTGGTTCTGTGAGTGCATCTAGCACAGATTCTAAAATAGGTCTAGATCTACTAAATACATTTTTGTAGAAGAGACTTCAGTCTAGTGCTAACTAACTGTTAGATCTAACGTTAACATGGTTAATGTAGATCTAACTCACTTATACATGTACAAGATTATCTGAAGATAACCTTGTACTCCAGAGTCCAGACTAGCTTTACGGGTGAATAGGCTTCAGTAGCTCTTTTGTGTATCAGCGGGCCTTATTCCAGTCTAGATCATCCATACATGAGAGGAAAATAATTATTTAAGATTTCACTTTCTACTCTGAATCCCCAAATATTTTGGCACAGTAAGAGTTGAAGAGTCCCTGAATCAGGTAATCTAGCAAATTGAAGAATATTAAATCTTTCTTAGAGCAATTTTGTTGTCTGCTTTTGACTGCTGCAACAGTAAATGTTGGACACATTCAAATAAATGTACTTGTGCTAATATGTAAAGCTTTTTTTTATTATTATTATTTTCTAATTTTGTTGCTGTCATTGACTACATTGCAGGATTAAAGTAGAAAAGCAGGATGGAAGCCTCTGTTTCCCAGCAAATGAGTCATCCGGACGAAGGCCAGCAGCTCCAGACTGGTTTTACCACAGCAGACGGCACCACGCCATTCAGCTACACAGACCCTGAATTTCAATCACCAGCCGCTGGAGGGAACGGCTACCCTGCCAGCTTCCCACAGTACTCCGCCGAGCCACCACCATCTTCTTTCCAGCAGGACAGCGGTTGGCTGGATGCCAGTGGGCTGGGGTACAACAGCGAGGAAGATGCCTGGTCACAGAGTGATGATATATCTTTGGTTGGGTAGGTGTAACCATATCTTATATTGTGGATCAGAAGGGGAGGTTAAATGCCCCCCCCCCCCCCCCCCCAAATAAATAAATTAATTAAAAAAAAAAAAATAATAATAATAATAATAAATAAATTTTAAAAATAAATAAATGAATAAATAAAAAATTTAAAAAAAAATTTAATTTTTAAATAGAAATTGTTCTCATCATGAATCCAATGATAGAACAATTTTTTTTTTTCTTCAAGGCCTTTTATAACACCTTGTTTGGTTTGTTTGTTTAATTTTGGAACAGATTTTATACATCTAGAAAATGTTTTAAGAGAAGATACGCAAATCGGCATGTTGATCCTATCACATATTTTAGTTAGCCAAACTTGATACAGTATTACTAATATGTCTTGAGAACTTGGTATTGCCATAAAGAATTGAAATCAATTTACATGATCAAAGCAATTATAAATATTTCCAGGATAATGATTATTTATGAATGATTCTTTCCGCCTACATTTAATTGCTCTTTTGCCCAGACCTGAAGAAAGCCTTCTTGATGAAAATGGTACCAAGCCCTCCCCAACTCAGAAGAAGTTCTCAAGAGATGACAAGCTGAGGATGCTAGCTCTCAGACGCCACTTAGATAACTTAGACAGGCAGCTTCTGGATCAAGAGAACATAGTAGAGACCACCAGGTAAGACATACATGTACTGTTTGGAAGGTTTTCCTTGTGCACTGCGTTACAATTTGCTTGCACCAGACTCAGTAGGATTCCCACTTAATGTTTATATAACTTTTGCATGCAGCAACACTCTGGGCTCACTTGGAAATTACTCAGTTTTCCTATGAGCGATCAGAGAGGGTATAGTCATGGTTTGCGTGAGACATTTATGGTGCCAAATTTTCCTTACTGTATGGTTTATCTAAAGTTGAATATTCATAACCATCAACATTCTGTTTTAAGGTGGTCTTCCGTTGCAAAATATACTGTGTTTATAATTACGTACTTCGTAAACTTGTTTAACATAATGTTGATAATCAATTACGGTAAATCTCAATTCTTCTAAATCAATTTTCGCAGGGAGGAACTCCAGAAGTGCAGGACGAGCATTGAAGCACTGACTTTGGAACGCGACCACGTGATGATCCAGCTTGAAATATGTCAGAGGGAGGGTGACTCGGCAAACATGTACCGACTGGAAAACAAGTTAGGCAAGCTGGCTAGAGAGCTAGGAGCAGAGGGGATATTGGAAGCACAGATTGTGGATAGACTTGATAAGGCAGAGTAAGCGAATGGCCCATATTCTGCTTGATATTAAACAGTACATTGAAGCTCAATTTAAGTTGACCAAAGCAACAACTTAGACCATAGTCATAAGTCCCAATCCCTCTGATAAACTCAAATAAGCTGAGCTTGCATCATTGATTAATACTTATATCTGTGTACATTTATTACTTGTCATTACATAAAGAGTCATTAGATTTGAAGCTCTACAAAATTTGAAGAAGTACTACATTCATTTGAGAACAAGTCAAGGATTTTGACTGGACTCAAAGCAGTGCAGGCATATGAAGATATTGAAGCTGAATTGATCTACTTGGCATGTCTGTTGAGAGTTGAAAGTGATTGGCAGTAGTGTTTCATTTTGATATAGTCCACTTTAGAGAGTGCAGTTATAAAAATTGGAATGAAATCGCCCTTTTGCTTCTTTGTTGTGACCAGATTACAGTTGTCTCGGTTTGATCTTGATCGAGGAAAGTACCTTCTGGAAGAGGAAGAACTTCAGAAGAAAGAAGCCAACCTGGAACTGGAGAGGAAAGGCAATGCAGCTAGGCGAGCACAGAAGGAAAGCAAGTATCTGACACAGGCAGAACAGAGACGAAAGATAAGAGAAAGGTATGTTAATTCAGGTTGCTTTGGTTGACTAATGAAACAAACAGTGGACTGCCACAGTCGATTTTAATCACGCTACAAAAACCAGGGTGTTAATTCAACACCATCTCAGTATCAAAATTGGGCTACACCAGATAAGTGTTAAAACAACACCAGTTTGATATTGGGCTACACCAGATGAGTAAACACCAGATTTGATTCGAAACTAGTGTTTTTTTAACACTTATCTGGTGTAGCCCAATGTAGATACCGAGATGGTGTTGAATTATTAAACATTGCACATGTTCAAGGTGTAGAACATAATACTCGAGTTAATGTGGCAGTCTTAGGTGTCAGTCTGCAACGAATAAAGAGTTAATATATGATTAGGGGTGATTAACCCTTAAGGTGCCACAAGGTTTGTAAGCGTGTATTAAAATAAAGAATTAATTGATTGGCTTTAGGTCATTTTTTGTTTTTGTCTATCTTGATGAATTAAATTGTAAGTTTTCCATGATATTACACTTCACAATTTATGAATTCATCAATACAAGCATGTGTTACATTAAATAATTAATTGATGGATTACAGGTCATTTTTGTATTGTCTCTCTTGATGAATAACATTGTAAATGCTCCATGATATTATTTCAATCATTTTTAAAACATGACTTGGCAGGGATCATATAGAGGCCTTGATGGAACATGATCGGAAGCATCGTCAGGCCTTGAATGCTGCTAAGAAGAGCCAAGAAGTCGCCTCACAGTACCTCAAGCAGTCTCTGGCAAAGTAAGTCAATTTCTACTGAGCAACTAGCATAACCTTGTCTTCGCCCTATCACTACCATGCCCCATGCCAGCTATTAACCCCCCCCCCCCCCTCTCTGCTTTGTTTATTTTTTGACAAACTGGAAAAAGAAATGTATAATGTCTTGCAAACTGCCTGTGAAACAGATGTAAACAAGTGTCAAAACATATTAGACTGATCAGATGCATTCACTTTACATCAATAGAATAAGTTATGAATGAGATGCACTCTGCACAGTACAATAGGCAAACACATTGTGAGGTTCCATGAGCAATGCACTGGATATGAGCTTATTATGACCTCGGCAGTCCATCTTGAGCGAATGAATGGGCATAAATGTTGCATTTTATGGGTCACTGGGCAATTTCTGAATGTGATTTTTTGTACATTTTTCCACACAGGTATCGTCAGGAGGAGGCTGATGAATTGGAAAGAGAGAAAGCTCATGCCGAGAAAAGAATGGGAACTCTGCTGAAACTCAAGCAAGATATCAGCTCTAACAGGGTAGGTCTAACATACTTTTTTCAAAGATGTATTCAATACCTGCGCCCAAGTTGCTGCAAGGTATCCAACTCAAATAACATATGCGTTATTATATCCAACTCGAATAAAATGTTCTCAATAGCTTCATATTTATGTTAATGCTGAAAAAGAAAATCCAGGTTTTAAATATGTATCTAGTTGATGATGATGTCCTTATGCTATGTGCATTGCTTAAAGGCACACCCCAGCCAATGCCTTGGAAAATTGTTTGATTAATTAGACTAGGAGATCCCAGATTTTCTTGTAGAAGTATAAGATTTCTTTCATTATGTATACAATTATGCACTAAAGAGTCTTACAGTTGTACATTTTCTTTTATGATGAAATTGTATTGATTTATTCACAGGAGAATCTGAGAGCACTGCAGGCTCGCAATCGTTATGAAGCTAAACTGGAAAGGAAAGAATCAGAGAAGGAGAGAGCACAGCTGATTGACGGAGGAGAGAACTCAGCTGAGGTCATGCTAACAAAACAGAGGATTGAGGAAAGAGAAAACAGTAGGAAGTGAGTAGAAGCAAAAATAGTTCATCTGATGATGATATTAATGCATGTAATAATATGGTCAAACGTGTGTAAAGACTGTTCAAGGGAAACAAAAAAAACTGTGGTTGTTATATACAGGTCATCTTTTATGTGGTGGTCATCAAAGCAGGTTTCGCTGTATCTGCATCTTGTGAGGGGATATTGTTCATTGGTGTTCTGATATTGTATATATTATCCTGGCTCTAGCCTATCTGTCATTACAGTTCTGGAAACATTAAAGGAATTCTGCCATTACATTGCTAGAAATATTTAAGGAATTTCCTTTCATCAAGTACCCATTTACTATATGTGGGTGGAGAGTAATGTGTAAAATTCCCTTTTTAAAGATATGAACATTTTTGGTAGCAATTTGAAATACAAAATTATAGGATTTCTGTAAAAGTATTGGATCATGTGAAGGGAATGAAATTATTGTCTAGTACTTCACGAGTAAAACTTTCTATTATGTAAGAATGGCCCTATTTATATGTTAGTACTTCTACATGTAAATCATATATATCCAAGTATATAATAATGCCGGTGTGCCTCAGTACAAAGTTCATCACACTTGATGTACATGTAGTACTGTATAGCCTTCAGTAGATAAGGAAAATGCTAGGTATCATTAAATGGCAATATCTGTCTTCTGTCCTCATAGGAAATATCTAGCCGACCAACACCAGAAGCAAGCCAAGCTCCTCTCGCACATCCTGAACGAAGAAAAACAGATGAGGAAACGGCAGAAGATGTATCCCCACCTCTTTGACGATCCCCAGCGAGAGAAGTCGTTGAGGGTGAAGCCACAAAAACGCAAGTCTCCCACCATCCTGCGAGAAATGGCGTCTCCCGTAGATGATTACGGTGACATGGTCAATGATGGTGGAGAAGGAGAGACTGAGGGGAACAGAGAAGGAGCCATTGTAAGTTTCAGACCATTCATTTATAAATTCATTCATTTATTCATTTATTCATTCATTCATTCATTTATTCATTCATTCATTCATTCATTCATTTATTCATTCATTCATTTATTCATTCATTCATTCATTCATTCATTCATTTATTCAATCATTCATTCATTCATTTATTTATAAATTCATTTATTCATTCATTCATTTATTCATTTATTCATTTATTCATTTATTCATTTATTCATTTATTCATTAATTCATTTATTCATTCATACATTTATTCATTTTGGTTAATTGATATGTCATCCTTACAAAATGAGTCTAGAGACTGATGCATACAAATTTTACACAGTCATTGTCTTTTGTGGATTTTTTTTTTTGGGGGGGGGGTGCAAATTACATTAAAAGAAAATATTTCAAATATCAAAACTGACAACAGCCTTTAAGAATATGAATCAAGAATATGAATTATTTAGACTATTGGACTTATCTTATTATATTGTCATATATTGTCATGTACTGTCTGCTAAGAGCTGGGAGGGCAATTATATCATATCACAGTGGTACTGACTTTATTTCTCTCTGCACCAATATCATGTTATGTTTATGTCTACATTGCATATAATGCCAGTGGAAGGTCAAATCTCTGTATTGATAATAGTAATTATGATAATAATTGGATTTATATAGCAACTGTAAGGCACTGTCCCTAAGTCTATGAACAAATCAAGAAGAATTGTAGAGGTTTGTTTTCACATGTTTTTTTGAGAAGTCAAGTAAAGTACTATGTGTTAGACATGGGTAGGGATTTCGTTCCAAAGGCATGGGCAATAGATTGAAAGGAATTTCATAAGGACAATAAAAGATGACTTTTTAATCTTGAACCTTGAACCTTGAACCTTTAATTCGTAATCGACAGACCATCACAGAGAAGATGACTCAAGACTCCTCAGATGAGGAGGAGGAGGATTTCTTGTATGGAGGGTCCTCCGGCATAACCATGGCGATGGGCACAGTGGAGGATCCCATCAAGGAGGATCTAGCCAAACCTGAGTTTGAAGGACTGTGGAATAAACAGCACAAGGCCTACAAGGTGAGCTTCAAATGAATGTTCATAAGTATAAATGCATTTGAACTGACAGCATGAATAAACACATTAATATTTATTAAGGATAGTCAAACTAGAATTTTCAAAAGGTTGTGGAATAAACAACACAAAAGTTTGATATGAGCATGAACTGAAGATTTAGCCATGCTAGAGTTTGAAGGAGAGTGTTGGACTCTCTTGGCATCATATTTTTCTTTGATTTCCATTTTATCACATTTACTTCCACTTTAATTTTTATGAAATTGATTGTGCTTAAAGCTTGGCTCGACACTAACATGCACCCAAAATCTAGGTCTAGACCCCCCCCCCCCATATGAAAATTTCAATGTACAGCTCAATGCATACATACCCTAAGATGTCATTCTGGACCCCTTTTGAAAAAAGTTAGCGTAGAACCCTGCATAAAGTTAACTCATTGTGTGCAAAAAATTTATGTGAATCTGTTTATTTGAAGCGTTTGATATCAGATGCATTTATGTATTTTCTGTAACATTCAGTTTACTCCATTTCCATTTTCTGGACATAAAATTGGATTTCAACTCGACATTCTTCTTATCTTGATTGTACTGTTGTTTTAGATTCCTAAGGATGAAGAGCAAACCTATACCCTGAACTACCCCAGCAAGATGGAGAAAGAGATCATGGCCGCAGCTCTGGACAAACACCGATCAGGCATCGTCAGGAAGCAGATCGCTGCTGGTAGGGAATTCAAAGGATGTGCCTTTGTCAGTAAGCCTGAGATTGTCCACTTTAAGGTAAATTATGATGTTAGGTCACTTATTCAAAGTCATGTACATGTACTTTTTAATGGTGATTTGAAAGCCTCTTCCACATATGTGGTGGTATAAACCGCCTTTAAGAAACCGCAGCAGTAAAATCAAAGCATTTTAAGTTAAGATGAATGGAAGATGGAGGTAGAAAAAAGTAGCTGTGCACAACAAAGGCTCTCAACTTACTTACTTGTTTGTGCGTAATAATAACAATTGTCAAGTGTTAGTGTCATTTTATTTTGCCACATTTTTCTTTATATGTGTTTACCATGTCATTGAACGAGGCCTAACTTTAGATATTGTCATTGTCAGAACTGTATCAATATGGAAGAGCGTTCTAGGACTGAAATGACTTATTTGTTCCCTTAGGTTGTCAGAAACATAAGATCCTTTAAGTGTTCAAAACATGTGATCGTGGAAGGAAGTCCGGAGATTTGTCTGAATTAGAGTTTGTCAGATAAAATGCTGTTAGCATCATAAGTTTGTTTGAGGAAGGAATGTGAATAACTGGTTATTGACATACATGATACATACTTGTGTAATGCTGATGCTAATGATTGTTCATTCTGACAGTAAGCAAAATAGTTTTAGTTTATCGACAATAATACTTTATTAATTATCTTCATACATAAAAAGAATCATTATCAATATGTAGGATATTTTTAATTCTGTATTTTTGTATGTTCATTCCAGGATTTTGATGTTGGTAAGTCGTACAAGAAGCGTATCATCCTTACCAATATCTCCTACAGCGTCAACTTCTTAAAGTATGTGGATCTGTCAGAGCATCTGAAAGACTTCATTGATGTCCAGTGAGTCCTATTAATTGATATTTGGTCTTGTGCATGTTTGTCTTGTGTTTCTGATGAAAAACTTTTCTATATTTTCTGCAAGTTTGATATATTCTTGGTTTGGTATGTGATGTTGCTGGGAAGGTAATCCAATGGCTTTTCTCACTTATTACAATAATCGAAAGAACCATATGGGGGAAGAATTTAAAACTTGGTACAGTATATGTATTTGGTTAGTAAAGGGACAGGGTTAAGTCCCTACCACATCTTTGGCAAGACATTAAATCTACATTTGCCACACTCGACCCAGGTGAAGTAAATGGGTACCAAAAGGAAGAAACTCATTGAATTTCACAGCGCCTTATCAGGGCAGCAAAGCTTTAACCAGGTAATGATTTTGCAAAGCTATTTAGAAGTACATACAGGTATAGTGACGTATAACATGATCTGCGCTATAAGAACATATATATTATTATCATCATTCCCAGCATCATCATCATCTTCTTTTTTTTTATTACCAGGTTTGATCCACCTGGTCAGATGTCAGCTGGAATGAGCTGTGAGATGCTAGTCACATACAAACCAATGGTAAGATACACCTGTGCACAAGTATAAACCATCTTAGTCTTGACAATAAGTGGCATGTTGTGTGTGTATTGTGCATGTCAGTGAAGAGTTTTTCTGCTTTGAGAAATTTGATATTTGTTCATTAATTTAAACAGAGAATGTGTTTTCTTTCTGGATGGTTTCAGATCAATGAAGATCTGGATGGAGAGGTACAGTTCCTGGCTCAGACGGGTCCATTCTGTGTTCCAGTGAAATGCTCCACTAAGAAGTGTGATGTAAGTCAGTCTTCTTTTCTTTACCCTTACAGTGCTTTCTTCAGTTCTCCCTTCCTTCCTTGCCATGGGTGGCAAATTTTGCCCTAGAATCAGAATGTTTGGACTAAGAAGGTCTACAATTTCTTCCAGAAACAGTGAACATTTTAATACCTCTATTGTAAAGTTTGTATCAGTGGTAAATATTCTATACCTGATTTAGCAGTGAAAACAAAGCATTTTTAAGTCACATCAAATTTCACACTTCTAAGGTCATTCTTTATAGCTGTGCAAAAACTTGATGGCCCAGACCAAAGTGCATAATGTGCAATGCTTTCACAGCATTTATGTTAGTGCTGGTTTCTGTCTTGTAATGATTATTTGTCTTTGAATTTTCTTGTGATGATAGCTTTCCAGTGATGTTGACTCGGTGAACTTTGGCACACAAGTGGTAGGAGAGACGTTGAAGAAGACAATCACTCTCTTCAACAAGGGAGCTAAGGGATGCAACTTTGAGTTCATCAAGACAACGGGTCAGTCGAATAGGATTACCGTCAAGAGAGTATTTGCATAGTTTTGTCCTGCATTATATTGTTAAGGATGCAGAGGATAAATTGTATGTATGGGCCCTCGTACAGCACTAGTTTGTAGATGTGTGAATACATGTATGTATTGGCAGTGTGCAGCACGATTAATCAATCGCCCCCAAATCGCTGCTTTAAATGTATCAGAAGGGCATGGAGAATCAGTGGAAAAATTGTTCAAGATGAAGTGTTCAAGTATGCTTTCAAATTTACATTGCTACGTTTGTTGTCTATTCATTATTTTGATTTAGGGCTCATTTTGTAACTTTTAAAACGAAGGTATTATATTGTATTCTCATGTACATTGCATTTATATGTAGGATGCTTACAAATACTGTACGTAGGGTTTATGTAGACTTATTTTGTCATCTTCATTTGAAGGTCTGAAAGCAAGGACAATAACATCAGCAGGTACATCACTTGGAAGACTGGTAAGATATCGTGGTTGTACATTAAGAATGTCATCACTTCCTCTCACAGCCATTTTAACTATATATATAAATCAAAGAATAAATCAAAATTCAGCAAGGCATTTTGACAAGCAATTATATTATTATTTTTGGTGTACATCATAGCTTTTTACTGACATGAACATTTCATTGCAATAAAAATTCCTAAGCTTTTTTTCTTTATATACCATTCATATGCATGTAAATTTATTTTTTGTCACAAAAAATTATGTAATCTAGGCTTGAATTGTTTGTTTTTCCAGCAAATGGAAAACTCATTCTTTGCAAGACTGTTTAATGATTGTAATTATATGATTAAATCTAATCTTGAGTTCTAGTTTTGATTCACATTTTTTAGGAAACTGGCTTAGATCATAAATTTTAATCACTTATAATGCAGTAGATGGGTTGTGATAATGATACTACTACTACTACTACTACTACTACTACTACTACTACTACTACTACTACTACTACTACTACTACTACTACTACTACTACTACTACTACTACTACTGCTACTACTGCTACTACTGCTACTACTGCTACTACTGCTACTACTGCTACTACTGCTACTACTGCTACTACTGCTACTACTGCTACTACTGCTACTACTACTATTACTACTACTACTATTATACTACTACTACTATTATACTACTACTTCTACTACTACTACTACTGCTACTACTACTACTACTACTACTACTACTACTACAGTGAAACCTGTCTATAAAGACCACTCAAGGGAGACAAGAAAAGCGGTCTTTATGAACAGGTGGTCTTTATAGACAGGTTCCTTTAATACATGTTTCAATGAGAAATGCTGTTCCAGGGAAACGAAAAGTGTGGTCTTTATAGACAGGTGGTCTTTCTATACAGGTAGTTGCTAAAGCAGGTTTGACTGTATTATACTACTACTTCTACTACTACTACTACTATCACCATCGCCACTGCTGCTGCTGCTGCCGCTGCCGCCGCTGCTACTGCTACTACTACTGCTACTACTACTACTACTACTCATAATAGAAATTGATAATAATGATGATGATGATGATACCAGATACCCATTTACTACCCCTGGGTTGAAAGTGGCAATAATGATGTATTAACCCTTTCAGGACAGGAATTATTTAAGGGCTAAATTGATCACATTTTGATCTGCAAATTGGCAACAGTAATATTTTTCTTATAGTGCTACATGCTTCTAATAAGCTGAAATGTCTTTGAAACAATATACATGGTTAGTAATTTCATCGAAAAGTTGAAAAAATTGCCAATTTTGATAAGAAACAGTGATTTTGAACCTCTCAATGTGTTGCCAATTTAAGGATTTTAAAGCTTGTTCTTCTTTTTTAAATTCCTGACATCAAACGCAATATGGTCATGCAACAAAAATTGACATAGTGTGTGTAGAATTTTTTTCTCTTTCTACTAATGCATCTGGTATATTTTTTAGAGCTCTGAATAAAAAATTATTGAGCCAAACCACAAAATGTGGTCAATTGTCTCGAAAGGATTAATGATGCTTGCTTGATTTCAGACCACGGCTGAAGAGACTGTAGTGGAAGTGGAAGTGAAGGAATCTACACCAAAGAAAGGCAAGAAAGGCAAAGGCAAAAAGAAAGATGGTAGGTGTATAATGGATGACCCGACATTTGTGCTGCCGGCATTTGCTTTGGGCTTTATTTTGCAGTAGAGGCTAGGGGTGCAATTGGGTTTGGGTTTAGGTTAGGTTCAGGATTAGGATTAGGTATATGTAGTGTTTGGCTCAGGGTTGAAGTTAGGAATTTGGTTTGGTGTAGGATATTAACTGTGGACGAATGATGAGTAAGATGGTATGAGTAGACAGAGGTGAATCAAAATTGTGGAGGTCCTTATTCTTTAACTTTGGTTTGATCGTATTCAAAAAACGATTATAAAAAAAACTCTTTGACAGTAAAAAAGAATGGATTTTAAGGCACATATCCAAGTTACGTTTTTACATTTAGAGCACAATTATTTCTTGCGTAGTGCAAAGTTGCAAACTCCAATTACGAAACTGTTCAATATGATTTACATGGCTGTATAGAATCAAAGAAATTAATGAATGTATTACAGTCTGCAGGTCTGATTAATAGAATAAGCAATTTCACTTGGTTTTGGTACATGTACTTGATTTGCACTAAAAACTGCAGACTACATGTATCTACTCTGTGTTTCAGTATTATGTGCATTTATTCTAATATAAATAATAATCTTTCATTTTTTCTTCTACTTTTACTTCATCATTTGCCTTAAAAGATGAGAAAGCCAAAGCGAAACCCAAACCCAAACAAACAGCAGAGACACCAGTGGGTGAGACTGCATCACCTAGAAAAGAAGAAAAGAAAGAGGAAGAAGATAAAGAGGAAGGAGGAGGGGGTGGAGGAGGAGGTGAGCTGTTAGATGTTGATAACCAGGATGACAAACCCCTTGGAGACAGGCAAGCATTGTCAGGCCGCAGCAAGAAATCTGTCGTCATTGCAAGAGAGGATGACGGTGAGCATGAGTATCAAATAGTTTGGAGTCGAGACCATCTGGATATTGGTATTAATCCTTTAACCCTTTCTGTACCAACTTTAATCTTGATCATTGCATTTTTTTTCTCTTGAAGATTATCATATGATGATGATGAAAATGATGATGTTGACAATGTTGATGATGTTGATGATGATGATAATGATAATGATGATGTTGACGATGTTGATGATGTTGATGATGTTGACGATGTTGACGATGTTGATGATGATGTTGATGATATTGATGATGATGTTGATGATGCTGATGGTGTTGATGATGATGATGATGATGTTGACGATGTTGATGATGTTGATGATGTTGATGTTGATGATTGATGATGATGATGATGATGACGATGATGATGATGATGATGATGATGATGATGTTGACGATGTTGATGACGGTAAACATAATGTGAATATTTGTTTCATTGCATAATATTTCTCTTATCCAGATGATGATGCTATTTCTGTGGATGATGATGATGACCTAGGACCAGGAGGACTGGATGGGATGAGGATAGGGGAGGTGAATGGGGGTGAGATTGGACCCTTCTCATCCATTAAGTTAGACATCATCTTTGCTCCACACACTCCTGGCAAAGTGGATGTGGATTTTGAGATCAGATTTACAGATGAAGACTCAGAGATGGTAAGTAGTCTTATCTATTTCTTCCTCCCCATTTCGTCTTTTTCCTTTTACTTTTGTCCTTTATATAATATTGTTTAGATCTGTTGTATTTTTTATTTACTCTCATGATTCTTGCCTCTTTTCTATTATATTTTCGTGTGAGATTAAGTTTTCTTTGGCATATTATGTCATTTTGAAATCTTTTGTCTTTTTGTTGTTAGATTAGCATCCTCTTATTCTGTTATTTCTGTTTATACTACACTGTAATTAACTCTAAAGTTGTAGATATCATCATAATTAGAAAAGGCAATTCCAAAGGAACTCATAACATTTTCACCATCCACAAAATCTTGGTTCCAGTTATTCTTTGAACTGATTTTGCAACTTTTTTTTAAAGTTACATTCATGTAGTACCTACGTAGTACATATCTCTAAAGGAAGACATTCAAAATATTTAGGTGATATCATTTCATTGAATCGGTCATATATTTCTTTTCTGACATAGATTCCCATCAAGGGCTATGCCACAGCGATAGACGTCCCTGTGTGGGTGGAACGGCAAACGGTAGACCTCAAGATCTGCATGTTTGACCGCCTCTATCAAGATGCCATCGTTGTGAACAACCGAGCCACCACGGCACTGCGTCTGCTGTTTGAGGTGCAGAAAGAACTTCGGAACTACATGGAGATCCTGCCCAAGACAGCCTACATCCAAGCACAGTCACAGTTTTCAGCTCAGCTCAAGTTTCTACCAAGGTAGGGCATTGTAAGGTTGATTGTGGATTTCAGATACTGTTTATATGCTGTTTTTTCATGAGGGTTTTATTTTTAGAAATTTTTGCTGTAGTTCTGTAGGATCACGAATTTATCAACACCAACAATGACCTTGCAATGCATTTGTAGGAACATGTAGCCTGTATTGATTATTGTGAAAACAACTCGGTGAAATATCTGCGTCCCTGTGTATCCTAAAAAAAATATCAGCTTATAATGTAATGAACAAAAAGGGAGAACTTGTTAGTTTCATGTTACAGCATTTAATGAAATGACGGCTCTGAAAAAGGTTTAATGAGCTCATTTAACAGAATCAACATATTGTAGTCTTCAGGAGAAGGTGGCTGTTTTCACCACATTAACAGAAAAAGGGCTATAAAAAACTGCAGCAAATGTGAAAGTGTAACCTGAATTCATATTTTGGGGGTGACCAGTGTGATAATTAAAATGAGTGACACATTTTTTCTTTTAGTATCAAGCCTGTTCCTCTAGTGCTACATATTGCATTCCAATCTAGAATTGGCAAGCATTGAATGGAGAATGGAAATTCTAACAAATATCAATTTCCACAAACTAAAATGTATGAAAAACATGCCAATGGTTATACATGTATTACAATTTGACATTAATGAAATAAGAATGCTGTCTATTTGTTTTAATTGTTTCAATTAGTTGACTCGAATGTTGAATTGCAGTTCAACAATGATCACGGTATGTAAATAGACAAGCCATGATACAAAATGATTAAAAGAAGTATAAAAATCGTCTATCAGTAATGCTCTATCATTATGTCCTCTTCAAGGTATAGTAACCCTTAGATCCCCTACTTTTCATTTGGCTAAGATTCACCCGTTTTTTTTTCCCTTTTTGACATGCTTGTTTTGACAGACATAGTCTAACAAAGGATGCTGCAGATTTCTTTGATGAGGAGACCGGTGTCCTTGAAGTGCCTACTATCATCAAGGTTGCTGATCAGGTGGGTAATCAAGATATGGTATTTACCAGTCTTCTACAGTGTCATTTATTTATCCTGCTTCATATTTTTCCATTTAACGGCCAGAATTCATAAAGGAGGTCCATTTTGAGCAGTATGTTTTGTATATCCGGCACAAGTTCCTGGATTGTGAGACTTGGAGAAATGTGCTGTCATGTTGCTGGCTGGTACAGCAAGCGGGGCTACACAATGGATTTGCAACAAATCACGACTCTCTTATTCATGATCTTTCTTGTTTTACGACTGTTTACAGACTCGTCCTGTGCCATTCACCATAAGTGCCATCGTGACCAAGTCTGACTTTGAGTTTGACGTGGAATCCATTGACTTTGGCTACTGCACAATCTACGAGTCTGTGATCGCCACCGTCAAGCTAACCAACACTTCAGTCCTCTCTCAAAGATTTGGATTTGTCAATTTACCAGATGTGAGTAGAAGTAGATTATTCTTTACAATTCCATGCTCAAATAATACTACAAAGCCTTGTTTACATATTATGCTGTAAACCATCGCAGCAAAATATAAAGACAAAGCTTAAAGATAAAGTTGAGTTCTGGTCATGGTATTACATTGTGAAAGAAACCATCTCAAAGAAACTGGGAAAGGTTGATCATGTCTACACAAGAGTTGGTGCATACTGTGAAGTTTTGGCATGAACAAAAACAATTAGAAATCTTGTTCTACATTTTCTTTGGAAATCGGATCACACACCGATCGTATAGTGTACGTGTGGTGGGCTGTAAGCGCACAGCTGTCTTGAATACTGTTTATGGATCTTCTCTCTTGAAATACATATACATGTATGTAGAGCCCTATGTTGTGATACGTGCTACATGTACTGTAAGAGAATTATTACTTTTGCAAGCTTTTTATATCATTTACAATAATATATTTAACGAATGCTTTATGTTATGTTATAATATGTTATGTATAAGTATTGGGCTAGGTATTTGAAAATCAAAGCCTTACTCCAAGTCCAAGGTACTGGCATCCTGACTTGGTTTTGATTATTGGTTACTTCAGTTTCAAGACTGGTGCTCTAGTAAAGTCCTGTGGTGGTATTCTGAGATTCATTTTATCTCGGATAAAAAAAAAAAAATGATTATCTCGGTAAGATAAAAAGCGCATAATTTTTTTTTAAAAATTTTAGCGGTATTTTATCTCATTGGGACCCGCCCATTTTATATCCGTTATCCAATAAAAACTGTTGTTCTCACTTTTAGCATGCTCAACCAATAGAATCTCTCTCCTTGGTACAGAGCGTATTGCGTCTTTACTCTGTAACGCATGTTTTAAAGCTCAAAACGTGTTAAAGTGCAAAACGCGTTTTTGCTGCAAGCGCTGGAAGAGGGGGTTAAAGTCACACTGCTATCACGCGTATCAAAGTGCAAGGCACGCAAGAGGTAAGAACGTGAGATAAAATATGAGATAAAATCCGAGATAAAATGTGGTCTCAGAATACAGAAAGATAAAATAAAATATTTTAGAGATAAAATGGTGCTCAGAATACCATTCCTGAGCTACATGTACATTGTTGTATTGGGTATCCACAGTATAATAGACTATTAGCGTCATTCAGAGTTGTCTTTATCGGTACATTCTTGAGTACCTGTTTCAATGTTTATATTCTTGTAGTTCATCGATGTGCAACCGAATGAGGGCTTTGGAACTCTGCTTCCCTTTGAGACGATTGAGTTGGACATCATCTTCAGTGCCAAGAAGGCTAAGGAATACAGCTTTGAGTTGACATGCAAGTCAGGCATCAACAGGTGTGTGCAAAATTTATATTTTATCATTACACGTACCTCAGCTGTTGTCTATGGATATGTGCACATTATGGTTGTAGCTGTTATTATTATTAATAATAATAATAACATAGAGTATTTGGAATGCGCAAACTCCACCTAGCTAATGTGCTTAACATTGTCGTCGTTGTTGTTCTTGTTGTTATTACTATTACCAGTAATATTACCATTATTCTGAGTATTATTAGTACTATTATTATTGTTTTTATTATTACCATTATTATTATCATTTATTATTATTAATTCTTGCAGAGATTTCAAGATTTCCTGCAGAGGTGTGGGAGTGCACCCTCCTCTCGATCTCTCACACTCTGTCATTCACTTTGCTGCTACCGCTTTGGAGGATAACTCCATCACCTCCCTCTACATCCTCAACACCCACACCAACGCTAATGAGTTTACCCATCCTGTGCCCCGCATCGGCAAGGGGGAGATTGCACCCGTTGGACCTACATCCTTTGAGTTTGTGGTACCCCAGGGAGCCCCCATCTCCATTTCTCCCTCAGTGGGCACCCTTCAGCCTGGAAAGGTAGTGTAACTCAAAGAGAAGGTTTAGTTCTGCTATAAGATGGCAAATAATTTGTGAGCTTTCTCATTCTTTTTATTCTTATGTGGAAGAATGTCATATTAGCAATGTCACATCAAAAGGATTATTCTTGAAATGGACCAGTATTCCAAAAGATCAGAAATTTTTTGAAACGTTGGGCCACATTCTGATGCTACATTTATCTGTTGTCACAGATACTATTATCTGTGGGCAGTGCTTTTCACTATGTGTGATTTTCAGCAAGACTGCATCAATTCGATGATTGCAAAATCTTACCATAAACACTTATTATTATTAATGTTTTTTATGTGATATTCTCTATACAAGACAGGAATATCATTACGTATTTAACTATCATAATCTTAATTGTCATTATACTGCTTTGTCCATACAGAAAACATGCATCTCTGTCAAGTTTAGTCCAAGCCTTCATGATGATGAGATTAGAGAGGAAGCTGTGAGGTTGGTGACACGCAACCAAGAAGCACAAGCTAGGAAAGAGTTTGAAGAGGCACAGCTCGCTGCTAAGAGAATTGCTGCTGAAGCCGCTGAGGTAGGGCATGCATGTAGCCTGAATCTCTGTATATTTGTGGCACCTTAGGCTTTACCAAATTGGCAGTACAGCTTTGAGAAATATATTTCCTATTTTATTTGTTTGCATTGTGGTACATACACAACCAAGAAGCACAGGCTAGAAAAGAGTGTGAAGAGGTACAGCTCGCTGCTAAGACAGATGCTGCTGTGGCTGCTGAGGTAGGGTAGTCTGCAGGCAGGAGTCAAAGATAGATTATATTGAACATGTCGTCAAGACTGTCTGACCTATCACACCATCCTACTGTAGTAGTGCCTGCTCCATCACAAGATATGACTGTTGTGATGAATCAGCACTGACAGTTATTCAGTATTTAATTTGTTTTGATATTTCTCATAAATGCAATTTATTCAATAGTTATCACCGTTTTTATGCTTTGTATATATTTAATCATTTGCTGTTTATGTATACTGTGATAAATCTTATATTATGCAAAATCTGCGTGGTATTATATCTGTAATCATTTTGTTGCTTAAAACCAAGATATTAGATAATTATGTGTTGAAGTTTCATTGCTGTATTAAAATGGCATGCATGTACAGTGTTTAATTTCTGCATCAAGTATTTAGAGTTTGCAAAGTTTGCACAGTAAACTGCTTTGATAAGAAAGATGTCATATTCATGTAGTTGCTTTATGGCGTATGATAACCTCTGTGATGTACCTTATGCACTGCACTGCCAAATCTGACTTGCTTGCATGTACACTACTAGTATCTTCTTATTTGCTTCTCTCCTTCCTGCTCTGTTAATGCTCTCTTCCCTGAATGCTGCTTGGACTGTAGGAGGAGGAAAAGGTAAGAGCTATGTTCCACTTCAGTTTATAGTCAAGAGCAGTAGTAGCCTCCTATTGCTTTGTGCATGCTTATTCAACATTGTTTGCTGTTATGGCCTTATGAGCATTATTCTACAGATACAAGATACATGTATTTATAGAGAATTCCACTTTCTGCAGTTTCACATTGTTCACATAAATATTGCTTTATAATTATTTTGAATGATCTATTTATATTTTTGTTTATGGAAGCAATGCTCAAATATGACTTTTTGGGGTTATCAGTGGTACCCTTTTAAATATGAAATGTCTGTTCAGCTTTAAAGGATGACGTTTGCATGAAATACTCACTATTACCGCTAATTCTTGTTTTCTATATTGGAGAATACAGTTTTACAGAAATTCAATGCATATCATTAAATCCAGCCCTCTTTGACATTTCTTACAATTCATTTAAAATAATTTCTTTGTACATCAGTTATTCCTGTTTTCCACTTGATTGCATTTGCAGAAGGGTAAGAAGCCTGTGAAGAAACCTGCTCAGAAATCTGCAGGGAAGAACAAGCAGGGCAAGGGTAGCGCTGGTCTCACAAGACCACGGTCTGTGGTCCCACCCAAAGCTGAAGAATTAAACCCAGTGTGAGTATAGAGGACTCTTTTCAAAACTGTTAGAAATATGTGTAGGGATGCATGAAATTTTCTTGGATGTACTGCACCAAGTGAACTGTCATTCAGTTCTTTCAAATCATGCAGTTTCAAGAATATGTATAGACCCTTTCTAGTTACTATATGCTAATATTTTCAAATATTTGTGACCTTTTTTTATGAGTTTTTTGTTTTGTGATAATAACTCAGGCTACATGTATTTACAATATATGTTCACAGATGCATTGCCAGTCTTTTTTCGCATAATGAAAAGCTGTGCCAATAGACTTGATTTATATAACTGTTATAATGATATCTCTTAATCAGAATATACAATATGATAATTATACCAAGGGTGGGCGATAATACCTTGGTGGAGAAACAGATTTCATTATCAATTTTACATCCAGTAAAAAGTGGAATGTTATCTTTGTGATTCATACATATTCATACATATTCATACATATAATGATATCTCTTAATCAGAATATACAATATGATAATTATACCAAGGGTGGGCGATAATACCTTGGTGGAGAAACAGATTTCATTATCAATTTTACATCCAGTAAAAAGTGGAATGTTATCTTTGTGATTCATACAGGTCTGATGACTATGCCTCAGGAAAGGCTTCCTTGCTGCGACAGTTTGAGGGTGATTTCAGCAGCTTTTCTATACCTTGCTATGTGGCTTCCGGAGAGCCTGGTGATCCTGGGACCCTACCTTATGAGTGAGTTGATCAAAATTATGTCAATCATTGTGTCAGTCAAACTCAATATTAAGTGAGTCTAGTGTATGAGCAAATTAGGCATTTATTTCTTTGAAGACGGGTTCGGAAGTGCACAGCGCGTGGACTGCAACTATTGACTGCAACATTACAATTATGTGTTCTTTTGACACTTCTAGCCTCTTCATTGATATACCCCTGACAGAAGTAATTGACATATGCAGACAATTGCTTTTTCACAGTGACATTGAAGGGCCATCCGTTTTCGAACCTGTCTTCAATGAATTAATGTTCGGTGCTACACACAACATACATGTAGAATGTAGGAAAACTTACATTCTGTTGATGAGTCAGTACGTCGGTCAAACTCCTGGTACTTTGTACATTATATCAAGCTAGTCACTCAAACTTTTGTGAGGCAGTCAAACTTCATTGAACCATCAGTCAGTCATTTAAACGTAAATGTCCATGTACATGTAGCTCAGTTTCGTAAATCTGTCAAGTTAGTCAGATTAGTGCCTGAGTCGGTGGAGTGGATGACTGGTAGGGCCCCTCGACTCACCGTTCAGATACACCACGTATCAGCATTTTGCCATTGAGTAATTTACAACTATATTTTTTTTATCTTATATCTTTCAGTGTCCACAATACCTTGTTCCTGGAGGTGCACTGCCCCACTGTTCGTCCATCCCTTGTGGTCATCTCCAACCATGGCCGCAGTGTAGTGGACTTCAGTGAAGTGTCTGTAGGTCAGAGGGTCATCAAGTCTATCACTATTCAGAATGTGTCTCCAGAGGCTGTGGATGTATCCTTAAATCTTTCTTCTGTTTCTTGTTATGTTTGTACCCTCTCTTTTAATTACATTTTCATTGAATTTAGACATGTTATAAAAATCATTGCAGACAATGGTTGAGTTTTGATGGTCTTTGCTTATCATCAGTGTCTGTAAAAATGCATGCATATATGTATCTTGTAAATGTCAAAACTACCAATGAAGTAGTCAGTGGCAGTAAAATGAATATCTGTGATATGCATGTGCACCATTTCGTTCTCATTACTATATCTATTTCTATTTTGGAAAGGATGTGTATAATATTTCTTTGACTGATTTAATATGATATAGCTAAGCAAAAGGTAACCAAGAATCAGTGCAGCCTCTGCATTGATGTTGAGTTTGATGTATAAGTTTGTAGATTATTACAAGTTTCTCATCATATTCTCAATATCACTTCATCAAAGGCATATGTAGGGCTCCGCAGTCCACACTAACTCTTTTTCACAATGAGTCCTGATTTTAATTGTTAGGGTCTGTATGTAAACCAGAAGTCTGCAAATTTCTCAGTGAAACATATTCCTCTTGTCATTGACTCATGGAATGTGATTGAATGTGTCGCTTAGACTATATCTATTTTGTGTAATTGGGTTTTTGCAGATGTGCGTCATTCAAAACTAATTTTTCAGGTTTTGGCACCAACCTGAAAGACGTAATTGTTGTGTTAGACTATATATTCTCATATTCCCATCAAGACTAGTCAATATAACTATTACCCAGTCAGCTTATTGCTGTTGACTCCTTGACTATAAGATATCAGCTCCAATCATCTGTTCTTGACACTGGAGGTCCATTCTTGATGTTGAATGCTCTGCGTAGCCTGGCTCCAGATGAAACGCACACCATACTGGTTGCTTTTGAACCTATGACAGCTAAATTGGTGAGTCTATGTAGACACAATTTAATCATAATTTTGAATGTTGTAGCATTCACTGTCATTTTTAATATGAGGGTGTTTGTACTCCATTATTGACTGGGTCATTGGATAGAAACAGATATAGAAAGGTCTGTCATGTTTGTCACTTTTTTATAATTCTGTGAGTTTGTAGATTTAAAGTCATTAATTCTTTTGCATTCTTATGATATGATTGATTTATCTCATTCTATGAAGTGCTGGATGTGATGTCATTCCTTTTCACTGTTATAAAATGATTGATTTTTCTAGTTCTATGAAGTGCTGGATGTGAAGTCAGGAGAACACACGCTAGGAATCACCCTCAAAGGTCATGGCCTGATGCCAGAGGTCAAGCTCTCTCTTGCCGATGACCAGCTGGACATGGGCTATGTCATAGCAGGAGAGGAAGCAGAGGAGACCTTCAAGGTATGATGGTTGCTTACAGTCTTAGACAATTAGAGGTGTCTTAGTCAAGTGGCTGCAACACTGGACTGGAAGCTGGAGGTGATCTGACATTTGCTCTGGCAACAATTGCACCGGGCTTTGTTTCGTCAAAAACAGAGGGTTAGGGTTAGGGTTTGCAACTGGATTCAGTTTAGGTTTAGGGTTAGGTTTAGGTATTGTGTTTGGTCTATGGTTTAAGTTAGGAATTGTGATTATTGAACGTGGAGCGATTGTCGCTGGAGCACGTGCCGTACAACCACCAGGAACCCTCGGCGGCCATGTCAAGAACCACATCCCAAAGGCATCTTTGTACTTTCTTTGGTATTATCATTTTGTTATCATTTATCCTTTGCAGCTGGAGAACATGTCATCTTTTGCAATCGACTACCGCATCCTGATGGACAGTCTGTCCTACCACAAGCAGCTTAGCCAACGTGAGCTCCCTGCCTTCATCAAGAGAGACACCAAGAACATGGTAGGACCTGCTAACTTTGATGGAAGGAGCGTCTTTGACTGTACTCCCTCTGATGGCACACTTCAACCAGGTGGGTGACATCCAGACAAGTCCATGCCATGGGTGAAAAATCTCGCCAAGAATTCAAGTGTTGAACAATGCGTTTAAACTAAGAAGGTCTACATTATTCTTCCAAAAACAGTAAATTTTCAAGTACATATATCCTTTAAAGATTATTTATGCCCAGTTTATCAGTGAAAAAAAGCATTTTAAGTCAAAATTTCACTCTTGAAAATCAATTTTTGATTATAGTAAAAAAATTTGATGCCCCAGAGGCAGTTAAAGTTCTTCGCATTTTCTTGTTGAAATTTTAAAAGGCAAATTGTAATTGTATCATTTTTGTACATCTAATATACGTGTAATGACACATTGTATATATGGTTATTATTATATTTGCGCAATATTTAGGACACATGTTGCTTGTCATCTTGAAGTTGTGTGTATGCATGTACTGCTATCTCTTTCACACATTACACATAACACACACTCTTGCTCTCTCACTCTCTCTCTGTGTCTCTGTCTTTCTTTCTCTCTGTCTTACTAAGTCTTTTTCTTTCTTTCATTGTAACTCTGCATAATACTCTGTGCATCCATTGTACTCTGACTTTAACACAGAACTTGATTTTATATAATTTGCAAATTAATTTTTTTCTTCAAATTTCCATTCTGTAGGGAAGAAGGTAGAAATCCGGGTTCTCTTCCGACCAGACCATGCCAGCAATCTCTACTCTGATGTGGCGCGTGTGCAGCTCTTTGGTAAGCAGGAGGCCCATGCCATCCGTCTGAAGGGTGTGGCCAAGACTAAGGTCATGTTTATGGAGGGTCATGATGAGATCTACCCCACTGTGGAGTCCCTCACTCTCCTACCAGCACCGGAAGAAGAAGAGAGTAAGCTACCCTGATTTTTCTTAAGATTTAATGCCCTACCCCTACCCTGTAATGCCACCTCTGGTTGAATAATGCAACGGTCATTCCGAATGTTCGCTGAACCCAGCCACACAATATATACTGCCACATTGTACCATATAAAGTGCATTAGGACACACAACCTGTAAACATACAGATGGAACCTTGTAAAAGCATGTGTGAATTGGAACTGACCCAAGCAGGAGTTTGGACCACATTTTTCTGAAATCTCATTTTGAATTTTTTATCACTGTAAATCTGGATTGTCTTGAGGCCAACCAAACACAGCATGTGTCTCAAGTGGGAAGCTTCCCATTATGAAACCAAAATTTGAAAGAATGGTCATCAGCAAATTTGTCCCCTTACCAGTATAGCTCTTTAATGCCTTTCTGGTTTTTAGTAAATATATACCATTATTACTCTTGCTGTAACACATTTTTATTTTCTTTCAGTTGTTGACCCCAAGGCTGTGCCTCCCGCAATCCCCACCTTACTGAGTTTCAAGGCTTTGAGTGTGGAGAAAGAGATCAAGCCTGCTACCAGGCAGCTACACGTTGGTTGCATCAAGAGTACGGCAGCTAGTCAGAAGAAGGTTAGTACCAGGTCCACTTTTTGTGCTCCGCCATCTACAGACAAAATATGCCCTTCTGAATAGTTCATTTACAAGATATGCTTCATTTTCCACATCTATACCTGTTGAATACTGAATTCCGTGACTTCCATGGGCTTACTACAGCAACTGACAGGTTCCCATAGGCAGTGGGTGAACTGTCAATTAGCTTCATTTTGTTTTAAAAACTGTGATAAGCTTTATTCCTTGTATTGCATTATGGGTTCATACAATCGTATTGTTATTGATTATGCAAATTTCATTTCCTTTTCAAAAATGTAGGATTCTCTCCGATTATCACTAATTATTCATGTTCATTTGCTTTTCAAGAATGGATAATTATTTTGTTGAAAACATGGAAAATGGATTCTAGTTTATTTTGTTGATTATCCAAATTTATCAGCTTTTCAAAAATGGAAAATTTATTCTTATTACTATCCTATTATTATTGCTTATGCAAATCTATTTGCTTTTCAAGAACAGAGAATTCTACTTTCACAGCATGGAAAATGGATTCTATTTCATAGTTATTGATTATTCAAATTTATTTTCTTTTCCAGAGTGGAGAATTCTTCTTTGACAACGTGGCAGCTCTAAGTGTACAAGGCTTCCAGGTTGAGCCACAGCGAGGCATGGTAGAAGCAGGCAATACAAAACCTGTTACATTCACATGGACTCCACCTAAAGGACATGATGTGAGTAGAATGAAGAAATGAGAAATTAACATCTTCTGTGGACACAGCTAGAGATTAATAAATTAAATGCAAAGTGACTGTAACTGTAAAACTGTAAAATCAAAGACTCCTGGGCCCTGATTCATAAAACTTGTTATCAATCCAAAAAAAAAGTACAATGATTGTTATAAGCTTCTGAAATCCTTACATTTGATTGGCTATGAGCAGATTTTTCATAGGTCTGTGGCAGTTGTTATTGATAACAAGTTTTATGAAACATCCCACAGAAGTTTAACTGGAAAAGGTTTAGGTACATCACCGATGCGAGAAAATCAGTGCTGAAGGCTAATCAGCATGAGGTTGGTGACCTGGGACCTGCAATGCCAATATCCATTACACTTCTTTACACATGAACTTGAGGAGACCAATTTTTAAGTTATTATTATCATTATCAGTGATGTGGGACTGGACCTACATTTATACCCTTGACAACAACAAAAAATCAGGAATATTTAAACTAGCAAAAGTTTCAGATTAACTGTCTTGACCAGCCTAATCAAAATTTAGGAATGCTGCAAAAAATCCATGGCCATTATATCTTATTTTTTGCAGATTAGGAATCAATATTGGTTGTCCCAAAAAATGTTTTAATCCCTCATGGAGGGGAGGGGGGGGGGGGGATTACAGGTAGTTTTCTCTTATAAGCGTTTCAGATATGCACTTGCAAATAGAAGATGAAATGGCATTTTTGTCTTTCCTGCATAGCAGGAGCGAGACATAAGGCAAGACAAAATTTGAACCAAACTGACAAGAAAACTCAGTCTTAACCTCATCAATACAAAAATTACATTGAGTGTACATATATCTTCACCAAGAGAAGTTGGTGTGGTGGGAAAAGTGAGCTGCGCTGAGAGGCCTATTAAGCTCTGTTAACCCATAGCAGTTCAGAGTTTTTAAAGGTTTTAATAAATCATCTTTCTTCCTCAAATTGGCATCAATTTTTTTTTTCCACTCCTACATAGTTAAAAAAAATGAAAAAATGTATATTAAATGAACCAATGCGAATAAAAAATACCAGATGCAAAAAAAAATTGACAATTTGTTCCTGAAAATAGTGATTTTCAATTTGACACTGCGTTGCCAATTTAGAGACTTTGATTATTCACATTTAGATTTTTCTTGTTCAAGAATGGCACTGGTGACAGCATTGAAAATGGACTCAAAATTTTCTGTGATTTTTCTCTTTCTGCTCATGTATAATGTGTATTCCTAGCATTCTGGATCAAAAGATAATGCAAGAACTTCTCTAAAACGAGACACTGAACTGCTATGGGTTAAGAGCTCATTTCTTGTTTTTGACATTCAGATCAGTATGGTCTGGACAGAGCATAGGCCTACTGATCGAAATGTCGAGAACCAAAAATGAGTAGTAAGTAACATGATGTAACCCTGAAAACTTCACCAACAAGTTTCTCCATGAAAAATCGCTGAAACTTCACTCATAAATTCATTTTGTTTTCCTCTCTATTCCTCTCTACAGCCTAACCTTCCCATTGAAAGCAGCATCATCATCAACCTCAAGGGAGACGTCCTGGAAAGGTACAACATTCTCCTTAGAGCGTTGGTGGTTTCGGAGTGATTCTTCTCTTCGCTCAACTGGACGATAATTATTAACCCGTTGAATACCAAGCCTGAGTTAACTGGCAGACCTGGGGCAGACGTCTATGGAAATGTGTGTTATACTAATATGAAATGGTATCCAACAAGTTAAAGAGAATTAGGTTCAGCTGTTGCAAGGCTACTCTTCAACTACATGTTAGAAGATCACATCCTTTTCAAGTTGCAGTGTAAAGGATTATTATGGAAGTTGACTTTCAGTTTCCTCATTGGTATCTAAACTCTAATGAAATTAAAACCAATGACTTACTTAAAACTTTAGTCCCATATGTGCGTACAGTATTTCTGTGGTTATAATTTTCTCAGTGCAAGGGTTTTTTTGTAACTTTGTCATTTTGTTGGTCCATACACAGATGTGGCAAAAAGACCCATATTTCTGACACTGAATAATTAACCCATGCAGTGCTAACAGAATAATGTAAATGGAATTTCCAGTGACTTCTGTTCCGTCTTTTTCATTGTTCATTTTCATTCAAACACGAACCCACTTTGAATTTCAAGAAGAAAATCATGTTTTCCTTTGACCAATCTTAGCTACAATATCAACATTTAGACTTGTTTAACTGTATGTGGAACTTAAGTGTTAAAGACAACTTCTAAACAGTTTCCCTGAAATCCTTAATATCACTACAGAGGTGCTCAGTATTACATCATATAGTAGAAAGTTGGTTAGAAGATCATATTCAGAGATGTTTGATGCCTCTGAAGAAATAAAATAATGACGCTTCATGTATGTGTATGTGAAAGCCTTCAAATGATTGTCTGGCCAATCTTGTTAAAACAAAGACCTTGAATGGATATGTATTGGAATTCTTACATGTATGTCAAATTCAGATTTTTAAATTAAAGTACATGTATATATATATATTATTTTGGGGATTAAGTAAAATGATTTAATTCTGCTGCCATGTTTTGTGGCAAGTTATTTGCAATGTTAGCTTGCCTTTAAGTTATTAACAAATTTGATAGTTATACCGATGCTTTGATAATCATATGTTCCGGGTGGTTTGAATGTAGAAGATTTAGCTTATTCTTCATTCCTCCTGAGGAGAGATCATACTTGATAGGTTTTTAGCAAGTTAAATACAATATGAGAGTTTGTATGATTAGATTTTGTAATAGTTTGAATTTTCTTCAGTGACAAAAGGCCTGTAAACAGATACATTTGAAAATACAGACTTCGGCTAAAAATAAGAGTGCTGGTAATGATGTATAATAAAAAAAGGCTTAAGCAGAGTTTTGAGTAATGAATAAAGAAAGAGAAAGATTTGGAGCTAAATTGTCCTGACGCATATATGCTTAACACATGGTCTCTATATATGTACAAAGGAGAGTCATGATTTTCAGTAAATGCAATTTCCAGCGTTTCGAAGTGAGAATTCATAACTGAAACTCAAAATTAGATTTAAAGGCAATTCCATGGTTACTCTGTTAACGCTTTGAGAGGTTTTGAGTTGCATCTTAAGCTCCTGTTCTCTTACTACAGGTGTAATAGGTAATTGAGTTTTCATTTAACAATGCACCCATATTAGAGTACTTAAATGCAGTATCAAACTTTCAGAAAAAGGAACATACTTTCTGCCAACCCTGCAAATGTACGGTTACTCACGTTATATTATTTTTTTCTTTTAATGTAACGTGAGTAACCATGGAATTGTCCATAAGACAAGTTGACAGTTTTGACTTTGGGAGGTTCTTGAAGGTAGTCCAGAACTTTTATGATTGCCTTGGGGATTAAACATCTATAAGGTGTCATTCTACAGTAATTCTAGTAGGCAGCACCCACACAAAAAATAGTTATCATAACTCAATTTATGACCGCTTTTTTTTTCCTTGGATGCATTTTTGTTTCACAGTACATTAGCACAAAGAATGTAAGTATTGTTTAAGTGGTAAAATGAAATGGGATGTTAGAATTAATATTTCTCTCAATCGTAAAAGGAAGCAATGAGCTCCAAAAGGGATTAAATACAACTGCATTTGTATGCGATTCAGATTTATAGATGATTTTTTTGCTTTTCAGGATTTACTGTACATAATTGTGTATATTCCAACCCGTCCATTGTATTTATACATACATGTATATGTATGTACATTATATCAAATATCTATCATTTGCAAGATATTGAAAGTGCTAAATGTATATTTGTGTGAGTGACTTGTGTATATTTATTAAATAAATTTGATTGAAAATTATTCCTCATATACAAGTGAATTTATGTTTACTGTAAAGTGGGAACAAAGTACATTTAGTTCTCTATGATTTAAAACACTGAAATGAATTTGCTATCAGTATATTAGATTTTTTTAAAATAAGCAATATTTGCTCTCGGTAGCCCAAATTTGCCTGCAGAGTCTTTTTCTAATTTAGGTAATTCATCATCTAAGCTTCATAATTCCTTGTATACTATTCTCCAAAAATTCCTTGTATACTATTCTCCAAAAGCAAATACACATATGAATTCCATTATCCACATCAAAAGACAATCCAACATTTATTGTGTAAAATTCTCCAATAAATTCTTTCAATCAACCTACAATGCCCAAGTCAATGAATAATCAATGAATAAGTACAGCAGCATAAAGGTACATGGCAACATTTGACAGATAATAAAATGACTTGTATCCAAAATACAGGTAATTCATCATCTAAGATTTATAATTCCTTGTACACTATTCTTCAAAAGCAAATAAACATATGAATTCCATTATCCACATCACAAAATGATCCAACATTTACATGTATTGTGTAAAATTCTCCAATAAATTCTTTCAATCAACCTACAATGCCCAAATCAATGAATAATCAATGAATAAGTACAGCAGCATAAAGGTACATGGCAACATTTGACAGATAATAAAATGACTTGTATCCATATTACAGAACACCCACATATTAATACATGAAAATACATTAAAATAGATATTTCCCCAGGGTTTCATTCTCCTTTAAAACCCCTGATGAAGCAGAGGCCTGAAAATTGCTTGGGCGAAAATTGCTTGGGCGACAATTGCTCCAGGCTTTAATTTATACAAGAATTTGGTTACTGTAGGATATTGACCATAGAGCAATTGTCTCCAAAGACCAATCTTTTCAGTGTTAAAGACCATAAGTTGAGTTCTGGTCATGCGATTGCATTGTGAAAAAAAACTGTCTTAAAGCAATTAGAAGAGGTTGATCATGTCTACATAAGAATTGGTGTATACTGTGAGGTTTTGGAATCGTCTAAGTGAAAAGAAATTGACCCGATCTTGCTAAAAAGCGTATGTGGGACTGCACACACACACACACACATGTGGCATGAATGTTCGGCCTAAACACTTCAACTTTTTCTCGTCATGCATATTTCGAATATGAGGGCATTTGAAGAGCAATCCTTTTCAGGGAACATTTCTACTATGATTTTCTTGCAAACTGACAGGAAAGGAATAAGAAACCTCCCAAATTATTTTTCACCTTTCCCAGAACTCAACCTTCTCTTTAAATGTACTAGAAGGATCTAATATATCTCTTACATAACATTGAAATAAATATGACACAAAAAGTGTGTAGAACCAAAAACGAGTGAATAGTAATAACTGCAAGATTCATGCCACTTTCAAAGGTCACCTGAAAACTGCAATTTCTCAAGTAAAAAAAAAAAAAAGACAATCTATTCATAAAACCAACTTAAAATCATTTTGCTTTACATTTGAAGTTGAAACGGATCCATTTAGAATAATACACTGGGGCATGAATGCACACAAGGGAATGTTCGTCACAGGCACAGCAATGGGAGGTATATTGTAAACATTTACTCTGTATGGAATATGATATCTGTCCTCTGAAAGTTACTAATGTTTAAAGTTCAATATCTACAGAAATCCCATAGGAAAAAAAATGTAATGATGTCCTAATAATGCAAAATTATCTTCATATAGCAACAAATTAGACCATGTAAATGCAAAACGGCAGCAAAAATGAAAAAAGGTATACATGTAAAATACACAGATTATTACTTCAAAGTGATGGTCTTGGGCCTCACTGACATACAATTACAGCAAGTGGCCTTTCACTCAATCAATGAGAATCAAAGATTAATCTAACAAAGTAATCCATGCCACAAAAAGGTATGGATACATTAACCTTATAGTCACTAAAAGGCCCAGGACCGCCCTTCTTATTACTCACTGAACCGCCTGTGGACTTTGACCTGTGTAACACTACAGCAAATGTATTGTAGGGGACATTGGGCGCTGAAATTATGTGTTTGCTATCTTTACACATAAGCCATTTAGAATCCGCATTTAAGCAAGGCGTTACTGTGGCAAAATTTTGGGTACAGCAAAGAGTTTATGCTGTAAGATGGTTTACTGAGACCAAGTTGAGTGAGTAAATGACTACAATACACGTAATCCTTAGGTGCTAAGGGGTTAATGTACATGCAATTACATAATCAACCATGTTTGGAATTTCCAAGGGTCAAATGATATACAAACTACATACATGTTTGCAATGTCAAATGCCAAAATTAAAACGGGGTGATCATACACAAATTCTTGATTCAATTCAATATTCAATATATCAACTTACATTATATCTTCAATTTACACTTCAAATTGTATTTACATCGGTTCCATCTGATATAAAATCCGAGTGAAATGTGTGGAGCTAAAATACTACAGTGTACAAGATGGGCACAAGTTGAAGTACATTGTTTAATATAAAACTTTTCACTCCCGATCTAGACATCAGTGTAGACCTTTATACTATGTATTTGCAAATTAATTCAAGTAAACTCCATATACATGTATATTCTTTCATTTTCAAAATCTGGAACACTTTTTTACACTTTATTAACCAGTACAAAACATTTAAGGAACATTATCCTTTACATACTTCGGTTCAAACAGATTAAAAAGGAAATTACTCCATACAATTTACAGAATCATACCCATTTAGAACTCTGTTTTTGTACTGTTAAGTCATCAATGTCCAAAGGGTAAAATAAGCTTTTCTAGTGGCACAGCATGGGTGCAGATATTGAGGGGGCACCTACATCATTGGGGAGCAGGGAGCACAGTCCTACTCGGTGGATGAAATTAACAAGGTCATAACAATGCCACTGATTAATGAGGATGTGCTGGAGGGGGTCAAAATGTCATCTTTTCAAGTTCTCTTCCCCTCTCTCTTTCCTCTATACTTTTTCCCCCCAACATTTGATAGAGGGTGTGTGCCCCCCCCCCCCCATAGCTACGCCACTTTGCTTTTCTATCATCCAGCATAACCACACTTTCATTTCTTACTGCAAAACAGAAATCTGAATAACATCATCACAATTTAACTCAATCCAATTTAACAAATTTACCTCGATCGAATGGCACAATAAAAGTCGCACTAAAGATTGCATAAATTCTTCAGGTTCATCGCCATATACAACATGTACGACAACTGTTAACAATAAAATCTCCCACTATTTCTTGGGAAGAATAACCTGATATCAAAGCATTGCAAAAATTTCTTCAGATAGGCACACGATCACCACAAGAGAATTTCTCTGATACTGGTAATATTTTTGGTATAATCAAAGTACTGATCAAGAAAAATCACATGAGAAACCAACACAAAGAAGGTGAGAGAACGTTCTTGTAAAACTGCCTGGTTTGCCCTCCTAGATGATTCCGTAATTCCACTGCAGGAAGTTCTTTTATTAAGCACCGTTCGATGTATTCACTGGGCCTTAGATTCTGCTGCAACTCTACAAGGGAGAAAAATCGACAAGGAAAGAAATACGAATTTTTTTAAAACTACAATGTATAATAATAGTTTTGCAACTAGACTTTAATTTACAATGACTCACTAAAATAACCTGTAGGATTTCATCTTTACCGATGTAAAGCTCAAGAGCAGTTTTGAGTTTTGGTAAGCCACCCCCCCCCCCCCCCTCTCCCTCTTATATCACTTACATGTACATCTTTACTTCACCTGAGTTTAGAAAGACAACTACAGATAAAATGCCCTGTCTCAGGAAAGTATGGATTTGAATCCTCAACCTCTTGATTGAAAGTCAAATGGATGAACCACTTTACAACAGTGCTTCCATATATTGGTCTGGAAGGTTGCAAGTACTTGTAGCTGTCCGGATATAAACTACTTCTCCTCATAAGTGGATCCACCACAAAAGGAAAGGAAAAAGGAATCTGCAGCCCCCCCCCCCCCACCTTACCCCTAAAAAGAGAAAGTTATATAGTCACTATACATTATCCCACCCAGGGATCACAAACTTTCATGGTCTTCCCCACCCCCCCCCCCCCTCCCAAGTTCTGAAAATGCTCAGTCCTGAATCTACGTTTGCCTCCATTTACTTCAAGAAAATTATACAGACGCTACCAATTACACCACCAATGGATCAGAGATTCATGGTTCCAACCCCTTTTCCCCCCCCCCCTCCCCCGTCCCGTTGTGGCAATGCTCAGTCCTGAATCCAATGTTTGCTCCACTTACTTTTGTTTGTCACTACGTAGCATTGGTTTAATGACCAGTGGGAAGAGAAGAATCCATCCAATAAACCAGATATGTCCAATGTAGTACATTGAGGCATAAACCTGGAAGAAACAAAAACAGTCGTTTGATTCATTGGCCCTTATTCTGAACTCCAGTTTAACTTAAACTGCGGTCTAAGCGTGGTTTAAACCGAGTCTAAACCTGCCCTTTAAACCAGTTTTAGACAAGATGAATGCGACTGTGTCTCCTATATGCCTCCGCCTAAATTCAGTTGATGGCTCAAACTGTTCTTGAAATCTTGTGATAACCGGAATAAAAAGCCTCTAATTACATGTTAATTGACCTCTTTGACATTTGACATAACACCTTATAACCCAAATGTCTGATCACTTTATCTCCTCCTAGTCATGAATACAAAATAGTTGAGATATGGTGATAACAAAGGTAAAAAAAATTAATTTCACATACACCTGTATAATGACCTCTATGACCTGTCACCTTTGACCTACATGAACAAAAATCTAATCAGTTCATCTCATTATGGTGATGCATACTAGTTCCAAGTTTGAAGTTCATGGATCAAATGGTTCTTGAGATATCACACTGAGGCTAAAACCGCAATTTCTGAATTGACCTCTATGACCTTTGACCTACATTTCCCAAAATTTAACCAGATCGTCTTTCTATGGTGATACATACTAGTACCAAGTTTGAAGTTCATACCTCAAATGGTTTTTGAGATATCGTGTTTTTAAACAAGGCTAACACCTGAAATTTCAGAAATTGACCTGTGACCTTGACCTTTGACCTACGTACCCTAAAATCTATTCTGATCAACTTCCTATGGTGATACATACTAGCACTAAGTTTGAAGTTCATACCTCAAACGGTTCTTGAGTTATCGCTAGAACAAGGCTAACACCTGAAATTTCAGAAATTGACCTCTGCGACCTTGACCTTTGAACTACGTACCCCAAAATCTAATCAGATCGTCTTCCTATGGTAATACGCACTAGCCCTAAGTTTGTAGTTCATACCTCAAATGGTTCTTGATTTATCGCTAGAACGAGCCAAACACCTGTAATTACAGAAATTGGCCTCTGTGACCTTGACCTTTGACCTACGTACCCCAAAATCTATTCAGATCGTCTTCCTATGGTAATACATACTAGCCCTAAGTTTGTAGTTCATACCTCAAATGGTTCTTGAGTTACCGCTAGAACGAGCCAAACACCTGAAATTTCAGAAAAATTGGCCTCTGTGACCTTGACCTTTGACCTACGACCTACGTACCCTAAACTCTAATCAGATCAACTTCCTATGGTGATATATACTAGCACTAGATTTGAAGTTCATACCTTAAATGGTTCTTGAGTTATCGCTAGAACAATAAAGTGGGACGGACGGACGGACAACCCGAAAACATAATGCCTCCGGCACCACCTTCGGTGGGCGGAGGCATAAAAATCACATTCTGAACTCCGGTTTAAATTATAACTCCAGTCTATGTGTGGTTTAACTTTGTACAGAAATTTAGACTGCACTTGGGGTTTAAGTCAGTTTTAATTAAACTCTGGTTTAACTTGACTAGAGTTGAAGTTAAACCGGACTTCAGAGTACAGGCCATTGTGTTCAAATGATTGACTGAGAGTCCTTCATGCACTTTGCACTACCTGTACACAAACAAAAAAAGCACTGCATGCACACTAATTCAGAATAAAGTTATGGCAGCATGTCTCGAAATGCAATTCCGTTATCGGAAGTCAATTTTGAATTTAATTAAATTAGTATGTACATGTATAACCAACTTCACTAGTTGCACTGCACTGATTACCTCATTAAACAAGCTCCATTTGCTAAGTTGAAAGCTGAGAAGAGCATAGGAAAAGCTGGTCATGACAAACAGATTGCAGATCATCAACATCAAGAAAGACACAATGGGATTGGACCATAAGAAGTCAAATCCAAGCTTTTTCCACATTTTCAGCCACTAGAGAGAGAGAGAGAGAGAGAGAGAGAGAGAGAGAGAGAGAGAGAGAGATAAAGCAATAATGCACAAATTTAAGAAATACTTCCCTTACAAATAGATCCATGAAACTGTTCATTCTTTCTTCTAAAGCAAGATTTTTAAACACCTGTCTGTCTCTAATTAAAGTCAACGTTACATGTACAAGAACGTAGTCGTTAATATATATATATATATATATATATATATATATATATTAATATACATGTACATAGTTTACATAATTTACATTATCCCACTGCCTACTGCATTCTTGCATTTCCATTATGCTTTATACAGGAACCACCTGGTTCCAGTAGCCGAAGGGTTAATGTAATATTTCATACTTTACAAGTCAGCACTCTAAACCATGCAAAAAAAGCTTGATAAAAAATTGTCATGTATAATCATACATGCAGGTGCTACAACTTTTGATTGTATCAAAGTATCTAACATCAGTTTACTGAAATCAAGTCATTCTAGGGATAGCTTGCAACATCACTTTCCAGTATATACATGTACATGTATGGACAAAGTACCATGCTCAAGCTATATGTACATGTTCATGTACTTTACAAGTTCCAACAAATATTTTTGTGGTCATGGATCCTAGCTGTTTCAAAAGTTTGAAACATGTATCATATTTCTACTGGGACACAAAAAATTGCACGCAATCAGGCTCTTACCAGGGGCATCGATTATGGGGTGGTGGGGGGGGGGGGCAGTTGCCCACCAAAAGAAAATATTGGGAGGGCAAACATATCATTTTACCCCCCCCCCCCCAACCGAAAAATGAATCGATGCCTTTGGCTATTACATCTTTAAATCCAGTATTTCTGAGCTGAATTTTTGGATATTTTGTTTCTTGTTAGTGTTTAATAAGCAATGTCTTACCTGCTCTTCAAACGTGAGAGTGAATAGCTGAAATAAGAAGCAATGAAAATAGCCAATGTAGACACCATGCCACAGAGCTAGAAACATCAGTGTGATGAACTGAGACATCTGTCTGTTGCCCAAGAATTTCATACGCTTATACACGCATCTGCAAGGAGATTACAATGTGCACGTAAGCATACAATAATAGAAGTCGATAGTAAAGGCATAAGAATAGAACTGGGTTAATAAAACGTAATTCAATGTACAGTAATGGTACAATATATCTGTATTCCATGCAATATTGTTTATGGGCCATTTTTTTTTTAAAGGTTCCCTTTTATGAAATAAATGGTCACATATGTGACATCTTATTTGACCTCAATGCCAGAAAATCAGATTACATTTTATTTGATTTCTTTTATATTACAGGATTTTTGCATCAAAAAAGATTTCCATTTCTTTGACAAGACAAAAAATTATCTCCCAACCATAATGTTTTCACAGAGATTTTATAAACGCCCTTTTTAGACTGGTCACACACGTGACTGATCCAATTTTTACTTCTAAAAGAAAAGAATGTACACTCATTTATGGAAAGTCAAAAACTTGCACTCTGAGGGATTTACATGTATGTAGGTTTGAATACCAATAAGTCAGACCCCTTTTTGTGCGAACTAATTTGCTTGACCTAATTTTGACCTCTAAAAGAAATTATGTACTCTCATTTAAAACAATTACCCTCTGTCTGTGGGGGGGGGGGGGGGGGGGGGGAAGAGTGTTCTTTAAAAATCCAAAAATGAGAGACTTCTGATACAAGATAAATACTGAAAAATTAGGTTTAAATTAACTATTTTTCAGGATTTTAGTCACACACGTGACTGAGAATGGCCCTTAAATGTGTTTTTATAAATCATGAATGATATTGAATTATGATGAATTGAATTGGACCCTAGCTGCAAGTGATATGGCAAGGGGAATGATAATTCTAAAAATAATATGAGCAACATCATCATTCAAAAAAGGCCGCTGAAATTCAAGGATAATTTTTTTTTTTTAAAATCAGTTTGCCTCTTCCTATGCTAAAAATGGGGAGAGGAATCTGTCTTTCGAACACTTCTCTCTCAAAATTAACTATTTTCTGATAAAATAATGCCTCCGGAACAACCTTCGGTGGGCGGAGGCATAAAAAACCTGTAGTTTGAAGCAGGGAATATACTTCTCACTGCTCATACCATACATTTCAGGCCAAATTCACTAATGAAACAACTCATAAGTCAATATCCAACTCTTGAAAGTTTATTTATGCCATATTCCTAAACACTTTCAGTTCATGTTTACATCTGTAGCGGTTATACTTTAATACTTCTTCTTTTAAAAAATAATGAAAAAACACTCATTCAACATTCAGAAAATGTATTGATTGGTAACAATAATGCAAGCCTTCTTACCTTCCGGCCCACTTGCTGGTATTGATATTGTAGTTCCCCACCAAGCCTCTAAAGTTTACTGCCGTCTCAAGGTCGTAGACATTCATGTTGGCACTACCTTTCCATTCAGCTTTGCCTTCTGTATCCAGACCACTGTAAGCAATGCCAGTCATGATACAAACACCCTCCTAAAGATGGATAGAAAAAAATGGTCATAATGATGACTCAGACTGCAAAGTGCAAGTTGAAATTACTTCCATAATATCTTTTACATAGAGATCCTTTTTCTTTTTCTTTCACATACATGCAGATAAGTAGAAAATTAATGAGAATTGAATCATAACCCAACTCTAAAAGATGAAAACAATATATTGTCTGTTTGAAGCCAGAGGGGCGTTAACTCTGTACGAAAGATGGAGGTTAACATCCTTCTGTCTCCAAACAGATGATACAATGAATGGGTATGGTATTGCGATGTAGAGGTGGACCAAAGTGAATTAAATATCACTTTTTGTTGTTTGGAGGACCTAAGAACATTCTGCCCATAATATACAAAATGTACATGTTTCCTAAATAAAGCCTGAGAGAAAGGGCACTCATGAGAGAACTGGTAATAAATTATATTCAGTATACAGCAAATGTAGGAAAGTTATCCCCACATATATCACAGTTGAATGACTCATTCGCCAATTTCATTCAAAATTTCACAAATTACACAAACTCATGACGTCTATCTGAAAATTCACAACGTTCAATCAAGGATCAAAGAAATATATGTACTGACTATTAAAAACTAAGGAAGCCTTACCGAGAACAAGAAAACACCTCCATATCTAGTTCTGTAAGCTGTCCCCCAAAGATACACAGAGAAGAGCTTGTGCAGAAGACTCTGATTCTATGTGGTGGATAAACACAAAAAAGAAAATCACAATTATTACTGATGGAACAATTGCAGTGAGGAGACGAAATGTAGAATATCACATTTCAAGCATATTATTTGTACCATTTTATTTTCAAAATCTTATAGAGCATTTTAGCAAATTAAAGCTTTCACAGCTATGTTGAGATTTAATCTACATTAACCCTTTCGAGACAATCGACCATATTTTGTGGTTTAGCTCAATAACTTTTGATTCAGAGCTCTAAAAAATATACCAGCTACATGAGTAGAAAGAGCAAAAATTTCTGTACAAACTATGTCCTTTTTGTTGCATGACCATTATTGCGTTTGATGCTAGAATTTTAGAAACAAGAATAAGGTTGAAAATCCTTAAATTAGCAACACTTTGAGAGGTTCAAAATCATTGTTTTTTTTATCAAAATTGGCAATTTTTTCAACTTTTCGATAAATTCCTAACCATATATTGTTTTCAAGATATATTACACCTTATTAGAACCATGTAGCACTAAAAGAAATATATTATTATTGCCAATTTGAAGAACAAAATGTGATCAATTTAGCCCTTAAATAATTCCTGTCCTGAAAGGGTTAAAAAGTGGTTTATCATACACTGTAAAATCCCATTGTTAGTTGTTGCCTCACAGTTAGCAAATCAACAGAAATGGTACATCAGTTAAAGGGAAATCCAACCTTAATGGCAAGTTGCTCTGAAAGAAAGAGGAAAAATCACAGAAGCAGTTTGGTGAAAGTTTGAACGAAATCGGACAAGCAATAAGAAAGTTATGAATTTTTGAAAGTTGTAATCACTATGCATATGGGAATTTCAAATTGGCCGAATAGGTAATGTCACTGTGATGTATCTGTGGACAACTCCCCCATTCGCTCTAACACACAAAATGACTAAAATGTCACTTTTTTCCAAAATGCATTACTCATTAGGATTTTTTCGTTCATGAGGACCTATAACAATATGGTATCTCCAATATATTTTGAGTACTGCCCCGAGGGTAAAAGCACCTCGAAGAAAACCGCAAATTAATGATATTTTTGTGTTCGACAAATGGGAGAGTTGTCCACAGAAATGTCACAATTGACTCACCAAATTGCCAATTTGAGATTCGCATAGATGTAGTGATCTCATTTTTCAAACATCCATAACTTTCTTAGTCCTTGTCCGATTTCTTTCAAACTTTCACCATCCTGTTTTTCTTATTTTTCTGCTTTCACACAAATCATCTTATTACCAAGGTTGGATTGCCCTTTAATGCGGAGCGTGGCCAATTTAGCACAAGAAGAGGGAGTGATCAAACATGTTAAATGTCTCTTCTTTTACCAATCTATCGTACCAGTACACAGCAAAAAAACAACAACACAAGATTGGAAAGGAATTTAGCTCAGGCAAGCTCTAAGAGAGTGCAAGAAAACTTTGAAAGAGCTCTGTTGAAAAAAAAAACCATTAAAATTGTTGCATGGAAATCTCATATTTACTGTCAAATCCCAAAAGAGCTCTCCTGAACGAAAAGGTATTTTTCACACTGCGTGTACAGCGTATATCATGTCTATGTATCATGGTTGACGTATCTACATTTTTAACAATATGATAAAAAAAATTAATTTGAAAACAACCCTACCGTAAACTCCTCGGTCCTGAAGTGTGCGTCAGGTATCATGATATTGAGACAAATTCCAATGAGGACATAGAGGGCGCCAAAGCAGAATCGATTGATGGAATAACGAACGTTGGACGGATGCTTCTGTTCCCATTCGGGAATGAGGCCATTGCTGGTGTAGTCGAGATAGAGCCGCATGGAGAACTGATAGATGCATAAACAGAAAATAATGAGATATTGAGAGAGACGTAATGCCATTAACGTTAGTGACCGTACTGCACCATCAAGTTTACAAACATGTACAGTGTAACAGATAAGATTCAACAAAACAATTATTGTTTTATCATTGCATGGCATGACAGGACTTGTTGACAAATAACATCGTTTGTACAGTTGTATGAAACGAAGACAAACTGTTTGAAAATTTCCAGTGTGACAAAAAAAATTTAAGTAAAAATTATGCATTTTTTTTCAGAATAAGCTACCTGATAAAAATGTGTTAAATCCACAATTTACTAACAAAAGTAGTGAAACATAATCTCTACAGATGTATTGAAAAAATGTACACATACATACCTGAGGACCAGCTAGGAACCCCCCAAAGAAGAGACAAAAGCCACCCATCTCTAGTAACGATGGGGCACGGGTTAAAAAGTACTTCTGTTGCTCTGCACTCAATTTATCCTGATAAGCATTTGACAAGAGAATTACATGACTATATGAAACACATTCGTAGATACAATGTAGCAAATTACAATTCCTTTAACCCTTTACGGTCAGTTCCATTGTTACACATGTTTTTTAGTTGTTGAAGGGTCATGACTCTCATACAGGGGTCCAGGGATCAATCCTTGCTCGGTGTTTTTATCCTTGGACAAGGTGTTTTATCCTTATTTGTCCCTTTCAACCCATGTGTATTAAACAGCTACCTGGGTGCTGGGTAATAATAATTGCTGGACCCTTAGGAAGAGCAATATTGATATTGATGGGGCTATTATTAGAAAACAGGATCACATGATATGTTTTTTCTTTTTTCTAATGCATATTCCTTTCATACACAAAACTTTTTATTAGAAAAATATATCGAAATACAAATGTTGCCAATTTGAAGAGAGAAAAGCTGATCAACTTAGCCCTCGGCTCACCTTTGACTTCTGGCCATCATAGAGGTCAAGTGCCACTCCCATGACCTTTAGCACCATGATACAGTGGGGTGTATCCCAGAGAACATCATGTGACCCATCAGATACGGATATGGTCCCGATAAGGAAGTATATCTGTGGGGGAAAAGTAGAGGAGGAAAAATAAGACAAGGGCCTCATGCTACAACCATATAGGCCTATGTACATATGGAAAAATATCCAACATGCCCCCCCCCCCCCAGAATGAAAAGTTACATTTGCTATGTACATAACGATCCAGGAATCAAGTGGTTTTCAAACATTCTAGCATCCCTTCCCCCCTTTCAGCAGCCAATCATGGATCTGCTTTTGCTTCATCATAAAAGTAGCCAAAATATGATTTTACATGTATTTTACTTGTCAAATTCTAAACTATAATTCAAGAGGACAAAATTTGAAATTTATGAACGAAAACTCATTAATCATTCATTCATTCATCAGGTGCGTCCCGAGGTTGGTGGCTATGCACTTCAATCTTCGATCATAAGATCTCGTTCTGACCTCTTCATAGCAAAGTCCAGTCCACTGCTCTATGTTGTCAAACAAAGTGAACAATATTGTCTACCTCTTTCACATTTCCCTTTACATGTGAATCTAAATAACGATTACTATGCTTGAGATCAAAGGGAAGGAGATAGTGCTTCAGGCAAGTCAGCAGAACATGTAGCACAACTTTCCTGTCGCTTTTCAATTCAAGGAACACATCTGGCCAATCAAACATTACCTTTCCCCTATCTGGTATCTAGATCAGCAGGGCAACCATACAGTACACCAAAGGAAGTAAATGTAACATGGATGCCTCTGCAGGCTGCTCCAGCAACCTACATGTACAATATAGATCCCAGATAAACGAAAGATCATTGATTGGTTGATCAGATGCCTTCCTCTGTAACAAAAAAAAAAAGCACAACAATAAAGACACAAAGTTTTTGCTAAGATGCCTTATTACTCACCATGTTGTATAAAAAAGAAAGTACCACTGATGTTAAACTGCCCCCACTCACGACCAGAAGAATGTAGTTGACAAAAACAGTGATGACAAAATGTAATGTCTGCATCCCTATGAAGAAAACAAAAGAAACCACTTCATTTTTAAAGAGTACCAATCACCAAAAAATACTTTGTTCTGTTTGTTATGTCGTTATACTATATTCAAAATATGGGCTTCAAATATTAATTCTATAAAGAGATAATTACACTCTCTATAAGCGTAAAACCGACTCGTGATTAGACTACTCGACGCACCCGTAGGCGCTCACCAAGATAAGGGCTCGCACGGGACTAAACTCGGAGTTCGGTTCCACACGAGCATTTTCATGTTATCCTTTTTTCCTTTATACTCCTTAACTGTTGACCGATAGAATGCCAGATTAAGTTCCTCGAGATTGATTTTATGCTTTCTAGCTGTACACAAATTATTTTTTCAGGTGATTGGTACACTTTAACTTATAGGAAATCAGGAACTTTTGAGATATGACATTTTTCTGACGATATTTGTAACGAGAAAACTTTCACGAATTGCGAAAATCCAGTACTGTGGCAATTGTAATTTAATGCCTTTAAGAACAGGGCATAAAACTTTCATGAATCTGAACCATGCATGAAAACATCTGGTTTGACAGTACTCAAAGGCAATTCGAGCGATCGCCAATAGGGTAAAAATGCCCGGATGTACCGTTTTTGGCGAATTCTCATTCAACTTCCGGGACCTGTGTACTTCCGGTGTATACGGATGCTAAGTTACAGTAACCGCGGTACACACTTCAGGAATTTTTCTTCAAACTTATCTAATAAAAGTTAAGGTAATCGTAGAATTGTCATGGCGAGCGTTTCTCAAGACTTCAAGAATATGACCGTTATGCAGCTGAAAGCTTTTCTGACAGAAAGAGGCATTCCATGCAACGGAAAACGCAAACTCGAATTGGAATTGCTAGTACGGAGAGCCGCTGAATGTTACAGCGTTATTGAGCCTTGCGACCGGGAGGCGTCCGGCAGAAAGCGACGACGGGTGCCGCTGCGGACGGCTCTGTTCGAGACTTAAATGACAAAGCCGTATCTTGGAAAGCTGATTTGAGAGGTTATGCACGGCCGCCGGGTCATTCACCGACCGGTCAGATTCCGGAAGTAACTAGGTCACAAAAGCTGTCCCACATTGCATTGCAAACGCACCCCGATACCTGCATCCGGGCATTTTTACCCTATTGGCGATCGCTCGAATTAGTGCGTACTCATTTTATACTTGTAAACAAAACCTCAAGACAAGTGTATTCACGTAATGTACATTTGCAAGGAACCACAGAGTAATTGTTAACTTTGTGCTACTGTGAGGTCTCCAGATACATACATATGTAATACATTTCGCTTACAATAGAGCTCTACAGAGGTTTTTAAAAATGTAAGGGGTCATTTTAAGGATATGAAAATATTGGGTCCTGCTATATTACCTGTCAATAGGAAAGAATTAGAAATCCTGCAAGGCCAAATTAGGAATAAAGTGTACAACTGCATATCTACATAAAGCATACATGTACATACATGTATATGCTTTCACATAGAATTTTTCAAACAAGAGTAGAATCTAGGACTTGTAAAATTAGTTTAAGGCCAAAAATAAAATACAATGTAGGAACTATTCCTCTAACAGTAATGGTTGGCAGGTATATTTCTGACTTCTAGAGGGTTCTTTGCCCTTACAGTGCTGTTTGCAACTGCTGTAAAGCCCTGTTTTTGATAATTGTACCCCATCAGTATTTGATTTGATATGCTACTAATGCCTGGTTATCATTAAGTTCATACCGTAATTTATCAATTCTTGTATACTCTACAATCCAGTTTTAAAGCTAAATATTGCAATCATATCACAGACATATTTATATTGACCTTTAAGCAAGAAAATTGCGCACACTGCAAAATTTATGTATCAGCAAAAAAGACTAAAGTCCATGGCTCAAATGATTTAACAGATACATGCATCATCATACAGAAATTGCATGGTTACAAATGTCATGTAAATTAATCTCTGACCTAGCCCCTAATCTAAGAAGATCATCTCCTAACAGTGATGCAAATATCAAATTTAAAGTTCATGACATAAACGGTCCTTGCAAATTGCAAAGGCCACTGTAGTATCATAGCTCTTGAAGAACTGACATCCCTAACACAGAATGCCTCCAGAATAAATACCTTTGGGGAGGCACAGAAAGTAGCATCCCATTGCTGAATGTTAAATGTTAATCCACAATAACTCTTTCAATCAAAAAGGGCATTTCCTCAGAGACCATTTCTCCCCCCCCCCCTTTTTTTTTTAACCACAGCTCTCTGCTCCAGTGTATTTTTTCATTTCACTATTGTACATGTATGTAGTTGCATGCATTCAACCATTTGAATTTATATATTTTTCTTTAAATAAATTGCATCATAATTCATTTTATTTATCTGTACTTGAACATTATATCATACACTACTGGTTCCCATTGGAGAGAAAGAGCAAATGGAATTGCATCATAAATCCACTTTTTTTCTTCCTACCTATACTCATAATGTTATACCCTTACATGATCATAGTGGAGAGAAATATGGTCTTACATCATAAATCATTTTTTCCTACATGTACCTGTACATATACCGTCATGTTATACACTACTGGTTCATATTGGAAGGAAAGACCATATATGGTCTAGCATCATGCATAATCCACTTTTTTTTTCTACATTTGTAATGTTATACACTACTTACATGTATGCATTCACATTTGTATAGAAATAGCATAGTCTTGCATCATTTATCTGCTTTTCTACCTGTAGTGTACATGTACACGTATACATGTACATGTACATGTATAATTTTAATGTTATACACACTAACACTACTGCTTCACACTGGAGAGAAAGAGCATATATATGGTCTCGCAAAATAAATTCATTTTTTCTACCTGTACTTGTTATGTCAATGTCCTAACACTACTGGTTCATATTGGAGAGAAAGAGCATACATCTCCAGTCTTGCTTTACAACTGTTTAAAGGTTCCCTTTTATGGAATTACAAAGGAACTTCAATTAGTAGACTTTTCTACTGTGAATCCAGATCTGTCAACCATTTTACCTGAATTCCATTCATTAATCTGTAAACTTGAAAATAAAAAATTAATTGGGAACGCCCCTAAAAATTTTGGAAATTCGGTCGAGCGATCGATGACGTCATGTGACGTCACAATCAGAATGCTTGACTCCACGCAAGCTGAAAGTGTGTGTGTACGCTATTGAACTTCATGTAGATCCTAGCTTCGACTTCGTGCCATTACAGCCCTTCATTTTAGTTTTTTTTTAATCCTATATCAACGAACGATAACATCTTCTTCAGACAGAAGAAATAAAAGAGGAATTAGGGGCACGGCCGTATTTGTTTGAACCAGACATGTCGGATTCTGATTATATGACAGAGACGTCCCTGATTTCAATAACGGAGAAGATATCGACGGGAGACTTGGGAATTATAACTAGTAATTCCTTTTGATAATTAGATTGCCGATTAAATTTTAATTTACGCACATCCACCAATTATGAATCTTGTTTGCGCTTGCAAAATGCCCCAGTCCTGATGAGGCTGAGCTGATAGCTGATCGAGGCAGTGAGCTCGACGTGCGCAGGTGTACACGCCGTGCCGTTCGGTCGTTCGCCTGCTGACCCTGCCTGGCCTGAGCTTGGGTAGGGTTTTACTGGTGCATGGGGTGGTAGCGTTTTGTTTCTAGTAAATTCTAACATTGATATCCAGAAAACCCTTAGCTCTCCTGTTACCTTGCATGTTTTCATTGTGCTGCTATGAATAATAAGTACCGGTAGACTAAGTTAGTGTAGGTACAGTGATAGTTGATCAATATATATGATCAATAGATACCGTAGATCAAGTTTGATTTAGGGGATGGCATCTTGCTTCAGGGACGGCCTCTTCTTGATGCCAAACGCCGCATGCAGCCCCGTACTATCGAGGAAGTCCTCCGCACAAATGTGCTCGGAACACACGGACACTGCGGTCACTCGGCCCCTTCCAATTGACGCGAGTTAGTTTCACTTTTGAGGTCCATTTTCTTCTAATATTTGGGTCTTTGAGGAATAAATGTAGACTTACACCCTCCTTTGTGATGTTGCTGCAACCTGCAAAGACACAGCGTTGCGGCATACTTCGATTTAGAGGTGGTTTTCGAGGTGGTATATAACTGCAAGTTAGTTTGCACGCGTGATATATGCAAGATATTGTAAACAAGCACCGGCGATGTCGGTTTGTGACGTCACACGTCAATCATGCTCGAAGAACGAGAATTCGGGGTTTAAAAGGGGGCGGAGCTTAGCAGACTCGTTTAGGCCTGAATACGTGGGGAAAATATTATTTTAAAAATATTCAGATACGTATTCATTGCAAACGGATGTCATTTTTCAATTTAGATGAGTATCATGTACAAAATAACAAGAATTAGAATTTCATAGAAGGGAACCTTTAACTTTAGCCAGTCCAGGATAACAAGTGAGTTAGTGGTAGGGGGTAAAGATGTACCCCTATTTGATGCATAGAATATATCTTATGGAACTATGAATAGATATTCCAAACACAAGTGTGCTTTACAAATTACAGATTAAGGATATATATTCTAGAAATTAAAAGACAATATCAAGAGACTTCATCATGGTTTAATGGTGACACACTACATAAATACTGTATATATCCACACAGAGGAACATGTACCAAAGTGAACCAGTTACATTGTAAACCCTGATGACTCCAGGGGAATTTCAATGTAAGAACAATACCAGCTACATCACATGTAGGCTGCAAGTCAGTGAATCCATTGTGTCAAGTGCCCATGAACCAAGGTGCTTTATACAAAGAGTGAAAAGACACAATGCTACCCAAGTCCATCACTCTATTATTCACTTGTACCCCTTGTCCTTCCTCATACATGTACATGTACTTAAATATTAAACAAACTACAGACACACATGGTACTGGGTAGGTAGGATGGGGAGGGGGGGGCCAGTACTGCTAGGGGGGTTGTGTGTCCGGACACTTCACAAAAATTTGCCTGTCAATTTCGCCGTCAGATCTTACGAAAAACATGCATCAGGTAACACTAAAATCAGTGAATATATGCAATTCACATGATTTTCAACCTATAATCCTGCCAAAGATTTGTGACAATTTGCATGAAAAGTTGTTCAATTTATTGTTAAAAAATGACCTGTCCGGATAACCAACCTGTCCGGACACACAATGTCTGGGTACACAACATGAAAATTGACTAAGAACACGAGTAATACTCAACATAGGTTATACAGTGTACAATAAGAACACAATGCATGACACAAAATAGGCAATCTTAAGCTACCTGTAATTTTACTAATTTATGTTTATTTTTCTTCTTCTTTTTTTTCCTTCTTTTTTTAATGAGAATTCAGAGACTATTAGACTTCTTCTTGTTACTCTGTGTATTAATGTACACATACATGTTAGTACTTCTTGGATTTAAATACTAAAAATTACACTTGGCCACTGAGGGAACCTACATGTACATGTAACTATTTCAAAGGAGAAAATAAAATATGAAAGAACAAAAAGCTAAAAATCAATTTTCACACTATATCAAGAGTCCATAAAGTGTGCTTACCAAAGTTGAAGTATGATATAGCCAATCCAAGTATAATGTAGAACAGATGCTGGATGTTTGATGGAGCATGGTATAGAATGTTTCTGGGTATGAAGGCAAGTGGGTAACCTGGAATAAGAAGGAGAACAGTGATAAAATCAAATGATTAAAATGACTAAAGTTATATTTTGGGTAGTAACAAAGGTCAATTTTATTCAATTTTGTTGTAGAGTGAGAGATCTATTTGCCCGGGGGGTTACATCTCATTGAGGCCTGTACGGCATCTGCGTCCATGAAAACGAGTACCATAAAAAGGGTTGTTTTTTCACCACCAGACGAGTAACTTGGGGATCTCACTTAGGGTATCAAAAACAGGAAAGTTCTGAAGAAAAAAAAAAAATCCCTGTTGAGGATCTAAAAATCAGAAATTTTTCATGGGTTTGCCAGAATAGGGTATCAAAAACCTCTCGACTTAAATCCTCGTTTAGGGTGCTTTTCAGAAGGTCATGAACGTGGATGCCGTACAGGCCTCAATGAGACATCCCCTCCCCCGCCCCCCCCCCCCCCCCCCCGGGTTTATCTGCAAGCCTATCATACTAAATACAAGACTTTAATGCAATGGTCACTCATACTAAGTGTAACATAAATATTAGATCTAACTGTTAGATCTAGTAAGTACTAAAGTAGAATTTTTATCGTTAGCAAAAAAAAAATATAGATCGATGTAAGCTGTTGTATCTCATGATGTCGCCAATTTTTCTAGCTCAGAATCAGACAGTACATGTTGGAAGAGCAAGATGGAGCCTATGTGTGATTCAAGATCTCATAGAGAAGACATTTTGAAGAAATTAAAGATGATTTTTCATCAATATGTGACTTGGTTCGAGCAGAAAAGGTTGAGGCATTTTGTTGATTAACTGCAGTCCAATAGCGCATGGGGCATACATGTAGATCTAATTAAAATGCAGAATTTAATAAAGTATGCCTGAAATTGACAAAGCGCATCCTCATGTTTTGACATAAGGGTGCTGCTATTGGTTAAAGGGCAATCCAACCTTGGTATAAATAAGATGATCTGTGTGAAAGCAGAAAAATAAGAAAAACAGAATGGCGAAAGTTTGAAAGAAATTGGACAAGGATTAAGAAAGTTATGGATGTTTGAAAAATGAGATCACTACATCTATGTGAATCTCAAATTGGCAATTTGGTGAGTCAATTGTGACATTTTTGTGGACAACTCTCCCATTTGTCGAACACAAAAATATCATTAATTTGCGGTTTTCTTCGAGGTGCTTTTACCATTTCATCATGATCAACCATATAGCACCATTGATATCATCATCGATCATCATAATCATCAAAGACATCATCATCATATCATCATTATCAAGATAATAACATCATCAAAACAATTATCTTCATCAGACATCAAATATCATCATTCATCAAACTCATCATTCATCAAAAAAAATCATCAAGCCAACATTTTCTTCTCTGTCCGACTGCAACTTCATCCTTTAACACACACATGCGGTTCCCTTTTGAAATTCGATCTGTTTATACAAAGCGCCTTTCCGCCCAATGCCGCCGCGGTATATGAAAGGAAAAAAGAAAAAAGAAAAAAAAAAGGCGCATACCTTCATTGGCTGGCTGGCATATGACTTGTCATGACTTGTTATTAACGGACCGCTCATGAAATGACGTCACAAGCCCAATTTTATGAATGAAAATGTTAATCGCGCGCACTGTAGACATCCTTTGCTTCTCACAGCCTTGCTTTTCACTTTCGCATGAACAATGAAGGATATTATTTTGGATATATCGTTCATGTACTCTTAATCTGATTTCAGTAATTGGTAACTTCTTTGCTAAAGTTTCAGGATATTGTGACAGTGTCAGATCGTGATCGTCGATGTTAAAAATACCTGTTTAATAGTGTACGAGTTGTGAGATGCCACGTGCGAGTGTGGAGCGACTGTTGAATATGCATGAGTTTGTAAACTTTACGCCCGTTAATCGCTCATAGACTTATCGTTCACTGCAAAGAAGGGGGAAGGGAACTAAATGCAAATTATGTCATGGGTTCAATGAACCAATGAGCAGTCTCCGAATAGCGGCAGTGAGCTTTGCTCTCTGTGTATACGAATGTGTAAGGTTATGTTTCACAGTGAGTTGAACGAATCAAAAGCGCATCACTGCAATGGTGCGCTAGAGCGCTACATGGATTTTTTTTACATGTAAATAGTAAATGGCTGTTCGACGTTCATCTACCGCCTTGTCGTGTACATACATAGGTGATAATTAAATACTCATTTTCGGGTATCGGTTATCTAGTATTTTGACCCGGGTCCCGAGGCTCTCGGGCGGGACTCGGGTACCCGGTTTTTAGTCCCAGCCCTAAAAATGAGATCACTACATCTATGCGAATCTCAAATTGGCAATTTGGTGATTCGATTGTGACATTTTTGTGGACAACTCTCCCATTTGTCGTACACAAAAATATCATTAATTTGCGGTTTTCTTTGAGGCGCTTTTACCCTTAGGGCAGTACTCAAAATATATTGGAAATAACATATTTTTATAGGTCCTCATGAAAGAAAAAGATCCTACTGAGTAATACATTTTGAAAAAAGTGACATTTTAGTCATTCTGTGTGTTGGAGCGAATGGGAGAGTTGTCCACAGCTACATCACAGTGACATTACCTATTCGGCCAATTTGAAATTCCCATATGTATAGTGATTACAACTTTCAAAAATTCATAACTTTCTTATTGCTTGTCCAATTTCGTTCAAACTTTCACCAATCTGCTTCTCTGATTTTTCCTCTTTCTTTCAAAGCAACTTGCTGTTAAGGTTGGATTTCCCATTAACTAGTCTTCCACATCAGTCGTTTATAATAAATTAGAATAATGAAATATCACCTATTTTCTAACTGAATGTGGAATTCAATTTGCATGTGTTTAAAAATATATAATTTAAAAATTATTTTCTTCATAATTAGCCTTCATTTATTTCCCAGAGATCATTTAAGGAGTTAAACGACTTGGTTTGTCAGGTAATATTTAAGGAGTTAGACGACTTGGTTCGTCACGTTATATCTTAAGATGGAAGTCTATCTGGCGCGCGCGCCAAACGTGAAATTTCGCCTACATCAGACATTACATTACATTACATGGCGTTGGAATTGTTGGATGATCGTTTGTGCTAATATCTCGCACACGTACCGTATATACTTTCTTGTTTGACAGGCTTATCTCGAATAGCCACAAAGTGCGAGATATTAACACAAATAAATTTAGCATGCCACGTCGGAACCGCCCAGTGTTGCACTGCCTTGTAGTCCGTTCATCTACAGCGCACATTCCGTGCCCATCTCGCCATCTTTGTCATGCTAATCGCACAGCAAAAGCTACACGTGAACGGTAAGTAAATCCATATGGATGTCGCCATAAATTGCATTAAATTATTTTTTTCATGTTTCTCATGATCTGATCTTATATAACCTGTTCTCTCGTCACCCCCAGTCTTCATCCCGTTGGACTTGGCCCCAAATCGGGGTAGGTTGCGTCTTTTTCCCATGGGTGACACACGTTTGGTAATACAATACCATTTTCAAGGGACCAAAACGCTGCGTCGTTGGGAAGGGGTTCGCTTGGAAGGGAATATCATATTAAATCTATGCTAGATCTACGTTGTCTTTTTCAAATTCCACCAACTTCTTTTTCTGTAGGACTTTAAGCATTCATTATGTAGGGGTCCAGACAGCCCGACCAACAGACAGCCCGACCAACAGACAGCCCGACCCTGGATAACCCGCCAACCTACCCTGGACAGCTCGACCCGGTCGAGTTATCTAGGGTGGGGTGCCTCGCCGGACAACTCAACCCACTTTTTGTTCTTCAATTTTTATGAACTAAATTCAGTCATTTTACAATGAATTGTCATTTAAGTGATAAATTATAATTATATGTATATATTCATGACGGGAAATACAGCAATTGTGGACTTTTTGAGAGTTGCGATGAAAAAATTTAAAAGGGTTATTTTTCCCTTGCATGCATGGTCGAATCCGAGAGGGGGTCTGAGAATAACGATAAGGACCAACAGCCAGAGAGGCCAGAGGTAAGTTGATTTTATGCCCCAAGAATCACTGTACTGACAGAAGAATATTTTATAATATAGTTATCTTTACATTCAATATAAACTTTCCTTTCCCTGGGTAAGGGTTTTTCTGCTTTAGAACTATTACTAAGCTTGAAAAATGATAAATAGTTCATGCAGTGCATCAGACGACACCGCGTGTCTGCCAACTCCAGGGCCAGACGAGCAAGCGCCGCCGATAAAGGCGCCTTCGGCCTCGGCGGGGGCGCTCCCTGAAGTTAGTGTTTGCAAGCCTATGGTGTCCGATCGAACTATTTATCATTTTTCATGTTCAGTAATAGTTCTAAATCAGAAAAAACCCTTACAAAGGGAAAAGAAAGGTTATATTGAATGTAAAGATAATGTTCTTCTATCAGTACAGTGATTCTTGCGGGGCATAAAATCAACTTTCCTCTGGCCTCTTTGGCTATCGGTCCTTAACAAATGTTCTCATTGCAAGGGGAAAATGACTCATTTTTATTCTTTTATTAGGGTGTCTGAAGTCACACTGAAAAGTGTCAGCTTAAAAACGTGCTGATTCAGGGGGGAAAATGGCACAATTTGGGGGGGCAAATTCATCCTGTTATTAAAATGTGATCTGAATTAATTTTTATCTCATATTTGGAATGTATGAAAAGAGAAAATCCTGGACATTCTTTTGACACTAAGGACAAGTTTTTAGGCTCACTAGAAAATTAAAATAAGACTTGTGTATATTCAGAATGCCATTTCCCCATGCGTTTCCTATGAGAAACTGAAATTTCTGTTTTACACAAATATTGTCACTTTTTCGCAATTTTGCAGTGATCTGATATTCAAACCTTGAAAAAATTCATACCATTAGAAAGATTGTAAAATCTATCTAGTCATGTAAAGGACAAGTTTTTGACCTTACGTATAAAGTTGTAACAGGTCTCGGAAGCTCAAAATTGCATTTAATAAGAAAATAATTTCTTAACTACATAGCCTATGGCAGGAAAAAGCTGAAAAATGGTCTGATTTCATTCTCTTATTTTGCAGTAATTAACCGGAATTTTTCATAAAATATCATATTTCTGTCAGTTTGATGGCTATTATTTTTCAAATCCAGAAAGAAAATTTAATATTATTTTGAAATAAGTGAAATAATTTTTTTCTCCAGACACACTACTTTTATTGCAACTCAAAAAGTCCACAGTTGCCGTATTTCCCGTCATGATTATACATTTAATTATAATTTACCACTTAAATGGCAATTCATTGTAAATTAAAAGGACTGAATTTAGGTCATAAAAATTGAAAAACAAAAAGTGGGTCGAGTTGTCCGGCAAGGCACCCCACCCTGGATAACTCGACCGGGTCGAGCTGTCCAGGGTACGTGGTCGGGTTATCCAGGGTCGGGCTGTCCGTTGGTCGGGCTGTCCAGAAACCATTATGTAAGTTTGACAGATATTCGTTTGATATTTTATTTGCTATCGTTGATTTTCTGAAAAGTGTTCGGAAATAGGATCCACTACCATATGCGCGTCGAAAGGGGTAGTAGTATAGTCAAGTATTGTAATTCCGAACAGATTGTATTACCGAACGTGTAAAGTTAGGCGCCTAAAATGGGTTTTCATACGCGTGGGATTACGCGTATGAAAACCACACTATTGATACCAGGTTGTGTCTTTTTCCCATAGGTTTCACACGTTCGGAGTTGCGGTACCTTTTTCAAGGGACCAAAACGCCGCGCCGTTGGGAAGGGGTTCACTCGGAAGGGAATATCGTATTAAATCTACGTTGTCTTTTTAAAATTCCATCAACTTCTTTTTTTGTAGGACTTTGAGCATTCAATATGTATAGTTTGACAGATATTCGTTTCATATTTTATTTGCTATCGTTGATTTTCTGAAAAGTGTTCGGACACTGGATCAACCACCATATGGCAAGGGGTAGTAGTACTATGGTGGTTGATCCAGTGTCCGAACACTTTTCAGAAAATCAACGATAGCAAATAAAATATATCAAACGATTATCAGTCAAACTTACATAATGAATGCTCAAAGTCCTACAGAAAAAGAACTTGGTGGAATTTTAAAAAGACAACGTAGATTTAATACGATATTCCCTTCCGAGTGAACCCCTTCCCAACGACGCGGCGTTTTGGTCCCTTGAAAAAGGTACCGTAATTCCGAACGTGTGAAACCTATGGGAAAAAGACACAACCTTTGTTTCAATAGTGTGGTTTGCATACGCGTAATCCCACGCGTATGAAAACCCATTTTAGGCACTAAACTGTACACGTTCGGTAATACAATCTGTTCGGAATTACAATCCTTGACTAGGGTCTATACTATCTAAACAAAACAAGCTACCTACGCACCCCGCAAACATGGCAAATGACATTGTTCTTGCTCTAGATCTAATTTTGATGAGATTTTTTTATACATTTGCTCTTTAGAATATCAGGAATAATATGAAATTAAACATTAGAGGAATATTAAAGAAATTCTTGTTCATTTTCAGGTCAAATCTTAGGTGCACAGACATAGGGCTCCCCATCATATAAAGTGCCTAGTTAGCCCGACCCGGCCCGGCGCCCTACCCATGGGCCATGGGTAGGGCGCCGGGCCGGGTATGGCCGGGCCGGGTATGGCCGGGTATGGCATGGCCTGGGCCATGGCCATACCCGGCGCCCTCTCGAAAGTTAGACTAAAGTTTTAACTTTTAAAGAGTTAGACTCTCCTTACCAAGCAGTACACTTATGAAAAAGCGCATAGCTGAATCCGAAAATCCCACTACTTCAGCTAATTCATGAATGGTTTTGGCCAAAAGGCCCAATTCGTTGGGAACTCCTTCTTCTTCCATGTTGATGCCGGGTCCCGACCTATGGTCCCGACACTTTTGTGACGTCGACTGCGCGCGCTGAGAGCTGAGATATATATAGCTAGCTAGCTCTCTAGCTAGCTCTAGAGCTAGTGTACAGCTAGCGCATCGCGTAGCCTAGGCCTGCGCGCCATCGCCATGCCAAACGCCAGCGCCCGGCCGGCCGGCCGGCGCGGCTGCGATATCGCTTTATTTCCCCATCCAGCTCTCGGTATGGTCGGCCCATCGATGGGAAAATTTTCAATGGTAATATATCTCATGTAATCCTATCAGAAGGGGAAAGATAGGTGTGCATTTTGATCAACGGTTCATTTACAATAGTTCATTATCATATGGTTAGACTTCTTTTAAAATATCTACAATCTATATCAAATAAACAAAAGTAAAAAGAAGCATCTTATAATGACTTATACTAAATTCACATGGCTTTAAGAATTAAAGGAAAATTATAATCATAAAACTACAAGAAAAAAAAGTAATCATAAAACTACTTACAAGTCCAGGATGATATCTTGATCAATGTATGCAATCATCAGCTCCAAATGGATATACGATAATTATTCATAAATTTCTTTAAATCCTTTAATGAGATTATCACATCCATTAAACTATACGACGATAATGTACAGATGGAAAACAAATCTAGATGGTCATTTTCCAAATACAATTTATATTCTTCACCCATTTCTTTGAAGAAGAAAAAAAAAAAAATAGCGTGCATTCCTCTCATTAGTTCCTCAAATTTCATACCATCTTTTTGAGAAAGTGCCCCCAAATTTTTTTTACAAGTGATCGAGGAATCAATTCATAAAATAATTCCTTCATTTTTTTAAAGTCAGTGATGTAGCAAGACCAGTCTTATAATAGTAATCTTTTTTTTTTAAAGTCTCAATCTCGGTCTCGGTCTTGGACTTATGAGAACTATAATGGGAGATGAATATAACCACAAGTTTGTCCCTCCACTTTATATCCTCAGGTCTCAAATCCAACACTGGTAATGATATGATGCAAAAAAAATAGAAAATCGAATATCAAGCTGATAAACACGTTTCGTGAAGGTAAATAAAGTTAAAATTTATGTCACGTATGAATACATAGAACAGCTCTATGTGGGATATCTACCATATTACACTTCCCTCTTTTACTTCCCCAGTCTCTCTCTCTCTCTCTCTAACACACACAACACACTTGTACACACACCCACACATACAATAACTATATCCTCATATATTCCTCTTACATGTACTTACTATATGCCCTCCCCCACCCCCTTGCTCTCTTTCTTACTCTGTCCCTCTCTTCAAATATGTAAACACATCACAATGAAAACATATCAAATCAAAACTAGACAAAATTATATATCTACTTGCATTATAGATTTATTACTCTTTAAATCATAACATACACCTTTTTTTCCATTACACAAAACACAAATACTAAAACTGAACATGATTACACACAGGCCATTACAAGAATCAAGATATCATGATCTATTTGTTTTTGTTTTTTTCTCTTATTTACATCATAATACAATAAATCAAACATTTTGACAGTCAGACATCATCTCTTTCAAGTCTTTTCTTTAAACTAACATTCTTAATAAGGCTGCACTTGCTATTTCATGATCAAGATTATAAAAGATCTCTAAAGCCAGAGGAAGATGAACAAGAATGTTTATTTTCATGTGAAATGTCACTTAAAACAAATATACAGAGCATCCCTCAAAAAAAGTTAACAGTCATAAAAAGTTCCCCAAATAAATATTACACAATATTTGAAGGAAAGTTCTATACCGGTGGATAGCTTAGGGTCTCTTCTATCAAATGACATGAAAAAATCTGGGGATATTTTAAACTTGAGCGAGCAACATCCAGATTTGACAAGAATTGGTGTTTGTTCTGGCTGGTATGAACAAATTAAAAAGTTGACAGTTGGAAAAAGTCTGCTCAAATGTACATTTCAAAATTTGTTCATGAAATTTTCATACCTGTTTAGGGTTCTCTTCTATCAGATGACATCAAGACATCAAACAACATTTTCCACTCGAGTGAGCAAAAGCCATTGTTGTGAAACGGTGCAAAATGCATGGTTGTGAAATATTTGTATTGGTTCTGGCTGGTATAACCCTTTCGAGACAATTGACCACATTTTGTGGTTTGGCCCAATAACTTTTGATTTAGAGCCTTAAAAAATATACCAGATGCATGAGTAGAAAGAGCAAAAAAATTCTGCACATACTGTGTCCATTTTTGTTGCATGATCATATTGCGTTTAATGCCAGGAATTTTTAAAAAGAGGATAAGATTGAACATCCTTAAATTGGCAACACATTGAGAGATTCAAAATCATTGTTTTTTTTGTCCAAATTGGCAACTTTTTCAACTTTTCGACAAAGTTCCTAACCATGTATATTATTTTCAAGACATTACATCTTATTAGAACCACGTAGCACTAAAAGAAAAATATTATTGTTGCCAATTTGCAGAACAAAATGTGATCAATTGAGCTCTTAAATAATTCCTGTCCTGAAAGGGATAAGCAAAGATGAGAATCTTGAAAAGGCTTAGAAATTTTCGTATTCTGATTATCAATAATCTTTTTTTTTTCTGGGATGCACTTTATAGCTAAGGCAAATGTACAGTCCCATCTTTTCACACTTCATTGTTTTAGAATCCCATAATAACAAAAGTTATTTCTGTCACACTAAATTTTGTTAAGCTGCCTAAATTGTTTTGTCCTGTACTCTTGTGGGCCGTCTTTAGAAGTTTTCCTGTATTACCTTTAAAAAAATGATTTTAAAATATACAAACACTGCTCTTCATCAAATGGTGTGCAGGTAGTATGTGAAATCGTACACGCCCAGGAAAGGGGGGGGGGGGAATAGTTGGTTTACTTATGTTGGTCAGCTCATAGCCCAAGTAACTGGATTATTCAAAGCACACATGCACAAGGGAAAAAAATATTTCAAAACATCCTGGCATTGATACATAATGGTGCAAACTAGAAGTGAAAAGTAGTGTTTTATGGAAAATAACCAATCTGACAATCTCACAAGTTCTTCTCATTCCTTCTCTTTCAGATATTATTGTATTTATCAGTTCACGTGTATTTTCTGTCTTTCATTCTTTGTACAATGTTCTCTTTCCAAGTTTGTGAAAGTAAAAAATACAAGCCTATGATTACAACAATCATTATTAAAGAAATCCCAACAGGAAGTTGTGTTATATACTTTTGAACTCCTACGCCTTTTCATTTGAAATATAAATGCACATAAAAAGAAATTGTGTCTCAACAAACTGCCTATTGGTCAAAGTATTTGCTGACAAAGTATGTACATAAATTTACATCAAAAGTCATAGAAAAATGGTTAATACATTCTCTGAATACTATGATTCATGAGCTCAAGTCAAGTTGTCGAACTAACCTATAAATATACAGGCACCTTCTCCATAGGTGTGGCTTAATTTCGTTTCAATAGACTATGATTAAGATCTGTACAATAAACATTTACAAAGAATTTGTATTACTTTTCTTTTACAGACATCTAGTTTAGATTATATGCCAGCGAGTTGAGTGCTACATCAGGCAAAGAGCTGAGGTAAAAATGTTGTACCCCCCTTTCTCCCCTCCTGTCACAAAGTCAGACTCTTCTGAACCCAATCACATGGAAATTGATGCTTTCCACTAAAGTCTGTATGTAGAATATGGAATAGCATCAAACCATGTGTTCCTCCAGCTCTCTCTTATTGTTTGACTGACATCCACAGTCCATTAAATGTGGGATATTTCTTTGTAACATCTTACACACTGTATGGAGAGTAAAATGTGAAAACATTTCCCTTTTGATATGGCGTCAGATAACACAGCGCTTCCAGAAGACTCCACGATAACTAATACTGTGTGATAGCAAAGGGACTCGAACATGATTAGGATCACAGAAAAGTTCTGCATTTTGACATAGCCAAAAATAGTTCAATGTGAAAGTATCACATTGCAGTTCAGTTTTGTAGACTGTACTAAGAACAACTTCATGGACATTTATGAAGAATATAGAAAAAAAAATTCATTCTATTCCTCCTCAAAACAGATGTTTCTCCAACCCTTTTACACCACGTGAAAGTTTAGGTACACGTAATAAGAATTACAATATTTCAAGGAATGAATTGGTACTGTAATTGTATAGTTCTCAACCTGCATGTGATGAACATACAAGTAAACATGACTATCATACAAAATGTATATTACAGGAAAAGAAATTAATAACACTACCAGGCACAAAGAGTCTTTGACTTTCATTATGTGTAAATCCTGTTTATTAGGGAATACATTAAACGAAGTGTGCCATTTGTATGGTTATTGTTTTGACTTACATTTGCCCATTGATCAGTCTGCAAATGAAAGATGTATGATTTGATAAGCATTTCTCTAACCAGTTTTCACTACAGCCTCCCTTTGTACACAAATGTCACTTCACCGGTTTTTACGTTTAATCTTGGAAACAGTACGCTAGATATGGGGTGGCCTCTCTGACAACATTTGCCTCTGTATCTGCTCCCTATGGAGCTGTTCTGCTACCGGGTCACCAATGATACCATGGGGTGGAGCAAACATGCGAGTATGGGGTACAGCACCAGGGGGAGGGGGAACAGGGCTCACCATGGAGTGTGGAGGAAGGGGAACCGGAGCTGGTCCAAAGGGAATGTGAGGTTGTACCATATTAGGGTCACCTGAGGGGGGTATGAGGCCAGACGGAGGGATGTAGGTATGGTGGATGTGTTCTTGGGGATGGAAATGTAGGTGCGTGTGGGAGTGGGAGTGGGAATGATGATGAGGGGTAGGGATTCTACTGGTAGGGGTAGGGATACCAGGATTCACCCTAGGGTCCAGCCTAGGATCAAGCACATGCTCTGAGCATGGGCTGACTCTAGGATCTATCCTCGGATCTACTCTTGGATCTACCCGAGGGTCAATCCTGGGGTCAGCTATCATAGCCATACGCTCTGAATGCAGGCGCTCTGTATTCAATCGCTCTGCATTTGCCAGGTGTTCACCACTTGGAGGAGGACCCATCAGATGTCTCTCCCTATCAACTGCATGAAGGTATGCAGCAGCTGCAGGATGCATGACAGGATGGGGAGGTTCAGCAGAGTGGACAGAGCGAGCCTCACGCTCACGGGCTTCCCTAGCTTCTCTCTCACGAGCTTCGCGTGCTGCCTGTGCTTCCCGGGCAGCCTGAGCCTCCCTGGCAGCCTGAGCTTCTCTCGCTGCCTGAGCCTCCCTTGCAGCTTGGGCTTCCCTAGCTGCTTGGGCTTCACGAGCAGCTTGGGCTTCCCTAGCAGCCTGTGCTTCCCTTGCTGCTTGTGCCTCACGTGCAGCCTGGGCTTCCCTTGCAGCTTGTGCTTCACGAGCAGCTTGCGCCTCACGTGCAGCCTGTGCCTCACGTGCCGCTTGCACTTCCCTTGCCGCCTGTACCTCCCTTGCAACTTGCACTTCCCTAGCAGCTTGTACTTCTCTCGCGACAACAGCCTCCCTAACTGCCTGAGCCTCTCTTACTGCATGAACATCCCTAGTTGCTTGAACAAGAGCTGCCTGCGCATGAGCAGCTTGTGCTTGAGCCTCTCTGGCAGCTTGGACGTGGGCAGCTTGGACATGAGCTGACTGCGCCTCCCTGGCTGCTTGCACGTGAGCGGCCTGAGCATGAGTTGCTTGGGCGTGGGCGACCTGCGCGGCATGTGCTGCCTGAGCAGCATGGGCCTGCTGCACAGCTGATGCGTGAGCAGCCTGGGCTTCCTGCGCCATCAAAGCATTGATGGGCACCCCATCCTGCCGCATCCCGTACATCTGCTCGTAACCCATCTTCTGTCGCATCTCCATCTCCCTCATCTCCATCTCTCGCATCCCCTGGTACTCCCTCTCTCTCAGCTCCTGTATCTCCCTCTCCCGGAGTTCCCTTTCCCTCATCTCCCGCTCTACCAAGTCAATCTGTGCATCCCTGTTTCCCATCACGTATGCAGACTCCAGCTGGTACCGCAGGATGGGGTCTGGTCCAATCAGGTTAGGCAGCATGCCGGGTGGCAGGTTAGAGTGAGGCCTGGCATATTCACTGAGGGTGCGCAGGGCTGGTGTCTCAGGACCAGGGTAGGACCCCTGCCTAGATCCTGGTGGATAAGGGTATCCAGGGGTGCTTGGTGCTGGGGTAGCTGTAAAAGAACTTATCACCTGGGCATCGGCACTTGTGTTCTCTGGTGGGGTTTCAGGTCGTCTCTGTAGAAAAGTACGGAAGCTAACATATTTAATATGCTGGCAATATATAGTCAGTAATATCAAACTAAATATCTTTTTGACTTGAAATGAAGTTGAAACTCGAAGAAGATATATTTCATAAATTTTCATTGTCTAAAAAATGTATCACAAATAATCCATAATCATCCATCTTTATCAAATCCAAACATTCATGTTAATATCATTCATATCAATGTTGAGTCAATACAATCACATCTTCCAGTATAGAACACATTTGGCCTGTGGATAGTATAAACTGAGCTCTGGCTGAGCAGACATTCATGTACGTAAACAGAACACTTGAGGCATTCAACTAATATCTGCCTACTCCAAATCTTTTTCAAAAGCCTGAGCATACTGACTTGATTATAAACCAGAGGCTTTGTTTCAAATTTCATTAGAGTGCTGGATAATATTAGCAATCGATGCCTATGGCTTTTGAATTTTCCAAAATCCCAAGTATTACTTACAGCTACTCTGTCCTTTGCTTCAGCAGAGCAACTCCTTTCCTCATGGCTGGTTGAAGAGCTCCTCTCTCTCTCCGGATCGTGGCTGCTACTCGAACGCTTCTTCCGTTCCCGATCCCTGCACCGCCTCATCCATTTGGAGTCTTCGCGGGGTGAGAACAGGAGATCTGTTCGACTGCACGAGTTGTTCCTTCGGGACCAGTGTCTTATGAATCTGTGAGGAGGAAATAAACAAACACAAGGCCTTAGAAGCGTGAACCACAGAAGAATCTTTGCAAGTTAGTTTGTATATTATCATATAATTCATGTCCATTTACTCACAGTATTTATTTACAACGTGTGTTGAAAAGGTGGCTGACAAGGCAATGAAGCTAACTACATATTACAATTATTTACATAGTTTAACAAAAGGTAGTGGCATGTAGAATTGTGTCTTATACAGTATTCTACAAGTATACTAGTTTAGAAAAGACTAATCATGACTGGCCAGACTTGTTCCTTTGTTAAAAAGGCATGTTTTTATGTTTGCAAAGCAAATACATTTTGCTTTCCTATTTCAAAATGAAATTACGTGGATTACCGCTAAGAAATTGAGGTCAGATCCTGCAGAACTCTATATATGGCTTACAAATAATAAACAGATTCTTATATCACATAACATTTATTGAGCAACAAAGAATGTACAATGAATCGGGTTTCCTGAAACAAATGTTTTCTTCACAGATGGTTCCCTATTTCAAATTTCTGTCTTGATACAGTGTTTCATTCAAATTTTATGAATTGTTTGTGATTTCTGGGCCCCATCATATAAAGAGTTACGATCGATTCGAGTGTGTGTGTGTAATTGGGTTTTTTACAGACGTGTATCAATCAGATATGATTATTTACGTCTGGGGACCGACGTTTAAGGTCACCATCCGAAAGACTTGACTCAGTCTCAAACCTGGGTCCACTGAATCAGTTTATAACTTCCACTGTTAGCTGGATTACAGGTGCACGCCACAACGCCCTCTTTATCGCAACTCTTTATAAGACGGGGCCCTGAAAACATTTATTCAGCTTAAAAAGTAAGAAAAATATGACAGATCAAATCTGATTAGGATTTGCTGCCTAGGGCACTAAAAGGTTGAGAATACAAATTGTATATGCATACTTAGCAGAAGAACTTGTGTGAAGCAGCCTATCCACCATGAGAGGTTCAGGAGATGGAGAGCGATTGCCAAGATCTTGATAATCCTCTTCTTCTTCCTCTTCCTCCACTTCCTCAGTCTTTTCTTCTTCTTTCTTTTCATTATCTTGCTCCTTCTTCTCTTCCTTAATCTCTCTGGGTTTGTTCATTTCTTCATCAATGCCAGCCTCAGTTTTGACTTTGGCTGTCCCATCAGGGAATCTCATGGTTGGATGCAGCATGGGAGGGACAAGGGGAGGAGCAGATGGTGATCCACTAGGTGCAAGCCGGTTTTCAGTGATGACAGATGTCTGTTGGATACGCTTAGGGTCACCCATGATGCTCCTATGCGCAGCCTCAAATTCAGCCTTGACTTTAGAGATATCAAATGATCCCTTGTCAGCAGCAGCTGATGTAGGAGGTTGAGACAGAGGGAGGGGCTGGTTGGGCGGGTAAGGAGATCCACCTTTGGCAGGATCAGGATGGCCTGGTCGGTGCTCGAAGTGGGTATAGGGAGGGTAGCCATAGGGTGGCATCTCTTGCTTGATGCGCATATTACCCACCATGATCGGTTCTTGAGGGGGGAGGGATCGCGGAGGAAATGCCCCTGGTCTTTCATCCTCCAGCATTTTGCCTTGTTTCCCTTCTGCCTCATGGCTAGGAGAACTTGACCGTCCTCTCTCTTTCTCCAAAGAAGTTTCCATGGCTTTGGGCACTCCCTCTTGATGTTTGTCACGCCCATCAGGATCTCGTCTTGGTGGGGGTGTTAGATTCTCACCAGGTATTGGTGGACGTTCCTTTCCATAAGGCATGTAGGCAGACTCACCCCTTGGATACATCTGAGGCATTCCAACACCATGATGTGGAAATCTTGGTAATCCTTCATTGTAGACCAAAGGAGGAGGATCCAGCCTTCCCCTACTACGTTCAATCTCCCTCTCCTTCTCCTTATCCTGTCTTGGATGATCTCTGTTAGCTTCCGCCTCACTCTTCCTGCTTCTGTCTGAACCCTTTTCATCAATAGAGCGGGGACGTTCATGATCTCTGCCAAGACGATACGCATCATTTCTTTCTTGATCTTCTGGCCTTCTCCCCTCTTCCAACTGCCTTCCACCTGCTGCAGCCTCTCTGACAAGGGACTGCTGATCTGGGCTTTCATTTCTTTGATCGCTGTTCTGGTAATGAGCCTGCCATCCCTTGATGTGAGGCATGGCCATACCAGGAATCAGTGGCATACCTGGCATACCCATCATCCCCGGCATGGGCGGGGCACCCGGGAAACCAATAGGGTACATGGGAGGCGGTGGGGCTAGAGGCGTGTCCTTTCTCTCTGTGGGAGTGCTCCTTGCCTTCTCCTCCTCCAGTTCTCGCTTAGGAGAAGGATCCTTGGCTTCTAGCTCTGTGCGGATCATGTGATCCACGAAACTTGACTCAAAGCTCCTCTCCCTCCTAGCTTCCTTGTCTCCGCTCTCTCCTCCTCGTCTCTGAGCCATGGCCATTGGGGAGAAGAGGCCTGTAGTGGATGTGAAGGGTGGCAGCACCACTGCTGGTCCATGAGGGGTGCTGGCAGCAGAAACCTGGTGAACCCCTCCATGGGGTAAGGGTGGTGTCTCTTCCTTCTTTTCTACTGGAGGTAAAATGACAGGCATGATAGGGGTGGGGAGGGTGGCCCTCTGAGGTACTGGGGAGGGCACTGCTGCTGGCATGACAGGTTCAGGGTTTGGCTGTTCTTCCACAGGCTCTTTCTTAATCTCAGGCATCTCCTTTGTTTCTGCAGACTCTGGTACAGGTGGCTCAGGCTGAGTTTCCTTCTCCATATCTTTCTGTTGGCTAGCATCTTGGCAAGTGGGTGGTCCTTCAAATGGTTCATCATTCTGCATTTGAAATACAATGGAATAACATTCAACACAATAAATGCACAAATGGGAGAAATCATGAGAAGCAAAGCTGGAATCTAATAACAATTCATTTAACAATGAAGGCATGAACAGACTTGCCTAATCCAATTTCATACACATATATCTATGACTGAAACAACCACTTACTATGACTTTCTTACATTTTATATACCAATACCACTTTCTTTTGCATCAGTTTGCCTTGTTCTTGCTCTACCGAGCGTGCATATGTAGTTTTCATACATGATTACTGAAAGTTAAATAACCTTTTTCTACTAGTTCATCAGTGGTGAAAGTCAAGAATGTGGTGTACTCGTCAACATGGCTCTCATTTTAGCACAACATACAAATACAAAGTCTAACTTAAACTTTTCCTTGGAACATTCCTCATATTGAGACATGTTAAAGAGCACATCTGTTCATTTCTATTTCATATCATCCAGTTCTTATGTCTGTTAATTTCATGATGCTTTTTTTAATTTAATTAGGTGTTGCTAGGCTTATCTTTCTCTCACTGATACATTCTGCATATTTTTTACTGTGGATATATTTGATTCAAATGAATCCACCTTTTACCAACTTCCTAACTCACCTGAACATCAGCTTCAACCTCTTGAACATTCATCTGAATCTCCATCTTCTCCTCCTCCTCGTCCTCCTCTTCTTCCTCTTCCTCTTCTCCATCTCCCTCTTCCTCCTCTTCTTCTTCCTCCTCTTCCTCCTCCTCTTCTTCTTCTTCCGGTTCCACCTCCTGCTCTGCCATGTCCTCCATATCCTCCAACTCCTCTTCTTCTGCTTCCTCTTGTTTGATCCTTGGTGGAAGGCTGGCTGGGCTGTCAGGCCCTTGGTCACTCTCCACCTGTAGTTGCACACATGAAAAACGCTATCTTTAGTCAGTAATAACAGTCCATTCTTGGTTGCATGACACATGCTCTGGCACCTATTTCTCTATAGTTAATACCCTACACTATTAAACTGAATTCTAAAATTCAACCCATGACCCAACACTGAAACCTAAGCTCGACCCAAAACCTAACCTAAAACCTAATTGAAACCCTAACTGTATATCTTTGATGAAATAGACCCAAAGCAATTGTTACCAGAGTATAATATCAGAGAACCCCTTTCTACTACTTAGTTTACACACAATCATCTCAAATGAACTTTAAGGAGTCAAATTTCACCTAATAATTTACCACAGTTAAATTTGGCACACAATATCTTATTGGGGACAAACTTCGTCATACATGTACATGTTGCTGTCTGAGAGAGAGAAAAAAGGCCCAGATATACATGCAGAGCACAGTTTATAATTTCTCTGTCAGGATGTGCCACCATAGTCAAGGAGATTCATTTAAAGAATTTGCTCATTTCTTGCATGTTCCACAACATTTACTATTAAAATAAGAGTATAAATAATAAAATTCAGGGCGTAAATATGCTTTTACAGACACTTCCAAACCCACAAACCCCTAAACCCCACAAATAAAACAATGATATTCGTCATCTTCTTTAAAGATGGATGAATAGTAAATTACTGACCTTGATCTTTTTAGACTTGGAGCTGCCCTCACTGGAGGTGCTTAATTCACTGGGTGAGTTGTGGCTGAAGGCACCGCTGCCTCTCCGGTGATTGAGAGGGCTGCTGGGCTCACTGGACACACCATCCAGGTGCTTGTTGCGTCCAGCGCGGGATGAGCTGTTAACCTGTGAGAAGTACAGTCAGAATAGATGACAACTCATGATTACAACAATGCTCGATAAAATAAGCATTTCTTATATTAATGAGATAAAAATGCACCTTAGTAATGTTTTTGTTTTTGTTTGTTTTGAATGTATCTGTCTGTTAAACAGTGGTGAGAATGATTTAAATGCAACAGATTATTAAAAATTCCATTTATTATATGTAGACCTTCCTAGTACTCAATACTTCAAAATGCTTAGATTGATTGATGATTATTTGACCTAAAATTCTAATACCGAACTCACACTGAGACCAACACCAAACCAACAACAGATCGATCAACAAAATTACATTGCTCTGGCTGGCCAATATTTTGTCGATTTGAAGTCAATTTAGGGTCAGTTTGGTGTCATGACTGGGGTAACATGTAGGTATGTAGACTATGGCTTGAAATTTTAACAAAGGTACTAAACAATTCAGGGTTAATATTAACAACAAAAACAACTAATCCTTCAAGTCTGAAATGTATGGAACACTTTATTCCATTCAAATCTGCCTAAAAACTTACCAGTTCTCTATGTCTCCTGGTGCGTAGATTCTTCTTGACGTCAAACGACTCTCCCTCCCTGACAGGCTTGAACATGAAGGCGGGTGGAGCACGAGGGTTCTGGATCGGCTTGAGGATACCATACTTCTTGAAGTAAACCCTGCAATCTGTGCACAGGAGCACTCTGTCTCTGCCACCATGGTGCCAGTCCTTAGAACCTGGGAAAAAAAACAACGGACAACTTCCTATTACGAAGTGGTTTTCAAAATATGGAGTCTATCTAACATCATCTCCTTTCAATTGAAGTTTCTGCTGATCAAAACCACTGTGTCTCAATTACACAAATGCAATGCAAGGAATAGTATTTTACAATATTTCAGATATAAAAGTTGACAAAAAGCAAATAGTTGGACTATATATCACTCATCAATGCAAAAAAGTGTAAAGATCAAGTGAGGCATTGACAATGGATGCAGGGTGAAAGGCAGCATCACAGGTGAAATATGTGTTACCATTTTGAAAAATTATTTTATCCTTGGTATTTACACATTTTCAACATTCAAATGTGCTTGTCAGACATCTTACTGTGCTCAAAACTGCTTGGCCCCTGCATAAAAGTATTCTATGAAATATCCTTAATGAAATGAAAGTATATATTCTATTCAATGCAGCAATCAAATGATAATGTTAGGTAGGAAACAGGTCCCTATTCTACAGAACTTTCTATGATCTCCTTTGAAATACTTACTTGTTGTAAAGCAATGTCTGCACGCATAGCCACTGAAATTCTTTTCACTGTCATCACTGTCTAAGTCACACTCACTTGCAGAACTCAGATCCACTGCAAAAACAAGGAGGGAATTCGACATTTGTTGTTATATGAAGTTTTGGGGAATGTTCTTGGAAATCAATAATTTGTAACAATACAGTGAAGTAAAGTAAAAGAAGTACCCTTATTAGCAAAGACATTGGTCTTTTCTTAAAGGGTACCAATCACCAAAATTTGGATCCAAATATGGGCTTCAAATATTGATTCTATAAAGAGATATTGCAATTTTAATTACACTCTCTATAAGCGTGAAAGCGACTCGTGAGTAGACTTCTCCATGCACCCATACGCGCTCACCAAGGTAAAGGCTCGCGCGGAACCAAACTCTGAGTTCGGTTTCGCGAGAGCATTTTCATGTTATCCTTTATTTCCTTCATACTCATTAATTGTTGATCTATAGAATACCAGACAAAGTTCTTTGAGGTTGAATTTATACTTTCTAGCTGTACACAAATTATTTTTTCAGGTGATTGGTACACTTTAAATATTACTACATGTACATGATGTTATATATGCTTATGTGAGGTTCTGAGGACTATGTTGTGGCAGAATTCATCTATATAATCTTTTAACATCTTTAAACATTGCTCTCTAAAACTAGCATTTCAGTCAATTCTCCACTACCATCTACTTCTTCAACTCCTCCTGGTTCAAAGATTTGACTCAAATCCTGATCAAGCAGTCAGTGCTCAGTAATGGGAGAGCAACTAATTTTTTTTTCTTTAACCCCCTACATATTCTCAAAAACTTGTGCATACCACAAAATATAAAATGTTCAAACACCAGATTGCTTACAGAATTCACTGGAAGGCGGTCGGATGTTGCGTCCATAATTCCTGCGACTGAGCACGCTCTGCCTGCGGTGGCGCCTGTAGATGCGATGATGATTAGCTTCAGGGGTCTTTTTCCAGTAATAATAAAATTCAACCAGGTCTCTCTGAAATAAATTGAATAAAATTTGGAAATACAACTTTGGGCCCATAATACAAATTTGACCATTTGTATCCTCTTAATCGATAGTATCTTTGGACCTCTGGGGAGCATTTCATCAAGTGTCTAGTCAGTGATTTTTACTGACAAATTTGCTCTCAGCCAATCAGATGCAAGGATTTCAGTAGCTTATAACAGTTGTCACTAAAAATCACTGACAAAAACACTTGATGAAACGCTCCCCTGATATATAATGTATCTTGTCGGCTGAAAACCTTAAAGAAAAAAAAAAGTTTTGTAGAAAAGAAATTCTAATGCACATATATTTTCCTTGTAAGATAAACTATAAGAATTTTTATTTTTGTAAATGATGATCCCAAATACTACAGAGAATTATTGATTCACAATAACAGTGTTTAAATGCCACAATGCAATGTACATGTAATCTCAAATTCCACTTAGGATCGAAGGGGAGAGGGTGGTTGGAATATGTGAAATCCTACCGTATCCTTGTGTTGCAAGAAATCTTTCCTGATCCTGAAGAAATTCTTGCCAAACTGTCGCAGACCCCTGATGAAGAGTTTCTGCAAGAAAAATATTTGAATAAAGATTTCAAGTTAAAATATTTCTCCTCCTTCCCATTTCTACACAATTTTGCATTTGACCCATCTACTATCTTTACGATCTACATCATATATTACAATATATCTTCAGTTCGAGACTTGCAGGGACAATACATTTTATGCTGGCATGACACATGTAAAAACATCACTACAAGATCAAAATAAAGGTTAGAGTGCCAAAATTCTATTTTGAACAATTTCCACTGACAATTGTAGATACTACACCTATTTTTTAACAGAATGCTTTCTTTAATATGATAGATTCTAATAGATTCATCTGATAAGATGTACATGCTTGAAACTATCTACAATGAAACTGTGTTTTAATCATTTGATTGTCGGAGGTGCAATTTTCGTAAACAACATACCTAATCTTAATCGTAACCCCAAGACTAACCTAACACCCTAGATCTTTGACAAAATAAAGCGTGGAAGCTATTGTTGTTGAGACAAATGTCAAATCACCACTTTTGCACCCTATTCTGGTCCCAAAGCCCATCGTCCTTCATTTTGCATACATGTAGTACCAAAAGAGTTAATAAATGCAGTATTTACCGTTTCTTCTTCTGTCCACTTCTTGTCAATAGACCTGGGGACTGGACATTTGACAAGCTCCTGCAAGGCCTTGCCACAGTTGTAGTGATTCTCGTGAAGCTGTGGAGAGACATAAGACAGAAGATGATTAAGAAAGATTTAACAATTGTTCAGCAGTAATGATAGGAAACAGTACCCCTTTAGGCTTAAATTATTAGAGTGATATTTCTCATTACCTTTTCCTCATCTAATCATGTGTCAATGTGCACTGACACAAACATAAATCAAAATATTGTAACAATGATTATACATACCACAGTGATTGCATTGATAGTGGTTTCATCCTTGGACGCCACCTCACATCCTTCCTCAGGGGAACCCCCATCACACATTCCAACAAAGGCTGCCATACTCCTGCAAGGTCAAAGGTCAATATCATTATGTATTAAAATAAACACAACGAAGAACACATAGCGCGTAAAAGAATGGTACATGTTTCGAAGTTGCATACTCCATCCTCAGCCTGAAGTTTTATAACAGGGTTAGAACTTATACACATATTCGCTCTGGTTACAAAGAATATCTTAAATCATCGTGAGTGCTTGAATATAGGATATGTCATGAATTGGAAATATCATTATGTATGTATTCCAATTATGAATTGGAAATATCATTATGTATGTTTGCCATGAATTAATACACGTATGTGAATAATAATATGAGTAACAATTTATATGGCACATTTTCCATTGGATACAGGATTTTCCACTGTTTACAGGAGCATATCCTCGAAAGCTGCCAACAAACACAGGTAGCCTTTCTAAACAGTTTCTCAAAACATAACCTAGTCGTAATAAGATCAAGTCTAACCTAGCAGCTTGAAGATACATCTTGAGATCAATATCATTCATGACATCTGGCATCCAGCTGAGATCTTCAAAGTCCAAGTTGGTGCCCTTGGAAGGGCGTAGCTTGGGCCTGATATCTGGTAGCACAGCCTGATGACTAGGCCCTACCCTGATCTCACCTTGGGTGCCTGCAAGTCGCCTGGAGACAGGCACACAGAGGACAGGGTTTTAAAGAGAAGGTTGAGTTCTCGTGGAGGTGAAGGGGCGGAATGGCCATGAGAAGTTTGGGGAGATTTCCCCACAGGCCGGTCAATATTTTAGTTAAAAAGGGCCAGTAAATCTGGAATTCCCCACTCAAATTTCAGTCCCACTCCACCCCTTAGCAGGTGAACAATCATTTGTGAGCTTTCCCCTTTGTTTTATTCATATGTGGAAGAATATCATAGTTAAGTAGCAATGTTGCATGAAAAGATCTGCTCTTGAAATACTCTCATATTCCAAATAAAACTAGCTATAGCTTAAAACTTCAAAAAACATTTTGAAGTCATTTGTATGTGTAGTCCCAAATACATGTATCTGTGTGCAGTGTTTTTCACTGTCAGTGATTTTCAGCAAGATCTGTTGTTGTCTTGATAAGTCCAAAACCTCACTACATAATAAGCCTTCCCTAATAACTTCTAGACAGTTTATTAAACAATGCAATCACATCACCAGTACTTAAAGATAAAGTTGAATTCTGGTCACGAGATTGAATTGTGAAAGAAACTGTCTCAAAGCAATTGGGAAAGGGTGATTGTATAGCACATAAGCATTGGTGTATGATGCAAGGTTTTGGAATCACCAAAATGATAAGAAATTTACTCAATCCTGCTGAGAGTCACATGCACTGCACACAGAAATGTAAATATGGGACTACACACAAATGGTCGGCCCAAATATTTCACCTGTTTCTTGTCATATTTTGGATGTGAGAGCATTTGAAGAGCAATCCTTTTCAGGGGACATATCTACTATGATAATCTTCCAAACGAAAATAAAAAGAATGAGAAAGCTCACAAATTATTTTTTACCTTTCCCTGAACTCAAGTTTCCCTTTAACTTTATCTTTAAAGAGAGAAATTGCGGGTGATCGTTGATCCTAACATCAACAAAACTACTTTGGATCCCATTTCATTTACTTTCCAATAGGGCAAACCCTTCAAAATAATCCCATATAGCTTAAAATGGATAATATCCTTGTAATTTAGATTATACAAAACGTGAATGCCTTTCAACTCCCAATGAAAACTTTGCAGATTAAGCAAGCACTTACACATACATATACATGGAGATATGCCTAGAATTTCAGCAAAAAAACAAACAAAAAAGTATATTATTCATTCATTTGCATTAATAACAAAACAAATAAAATGGGAAGCATTAAAATCTTTAATGAAAGACACGTTATGCTTCAGGAGCAGTTCTGGTGAGCAAGAAGCTATATCAGAATTTCTAAGAACATTTGTAGTTTATACCAAGAGTTCTTTCCATTAACTACATACTACATGATCTCATCATTTATATTCATGGGCTATGTGAAACTGACAGTACCTTGTTTCCGGGTTGTAGCTTAGAATGTAGAAGAACGTGTTTGCAGTCGCCTCAAAGTCCTTGGCCTCATGGATGTCCTTGAAGTGGTATACAGTACACTTCCGTCTGTAACAGTTTGACATACCACACATTGTCATCAACAAAGCAATTTTACTGGTCTCTATTTGAACTGATACCCCTGTTATAAACCCCAAATGTGCTTAATAGCAGCACAAATGCAGCATGATATGAGTTTATGAATGCAACCTCATCAAAATAACAAGCATTATTGAAGTGTTGCTATTATGCACATACATGTATGTAACATCCACATCATCCTCCAATGTGGGGTTCATGAAAGGGATTGTGCAGACCCTGTGTTATCCTACCCCGTTTGGTCCATGGACCTACACTGACATATCACTTCATTTCCTGCACAATGCGAGTAGTGTGAAAGGGTGATCAAAAACAGAAATGCTTCCATCATGCTACTTTTTCAGTTTGATTTTTATTGCTTAAGGTACGTTATTTTAGTGTACCTGAGTCTGTGAATGGGGAATAAGATGACTAGTACTCTAGAAGATACAGGTAATGAAGGAATAACATACAAAATTCAGTAGGTGCGAATCATAAGTACATTGTTTAACTTCAGGAGGAAAAAAATATCAGCAGCATCATAACTAATTTGGGAAAGAATCAATTCTAAAAACCGTAGAGTGTCAAAAAACTGAAGCATACAAGCTATCTTAGACATGGGATATAAAAGCTTATTTTTTGGTGATGTACCTCAGGGCAGATACTGGATATGTTTCTATGGTATCCGAAATGAAGAGCTCCCTGTTCTTAGCTATGGGATCTGCAGTCACAAGGTCTTGACCTGAATCTATACAGATAAAGATACAGACAAAATAGAAAAACATGTTATCAAAGTAAGTACAAGTACTTGCAAATACATTGTATTTCAGGAAAAAATGTTCTAAAAGTCAACAAGTACCATGACATAGTTTCGAATCAGCAGAACTACGATGAAATCTTGCTCTAGTTCACATAACTGTGATCTGTAAGTAACAGCCAATAAATTGAATGAAACATACGTTAGATTCAACATTTTAAGAGTCCATTAACATTGTGAACAAGCTGAAATTACACCAGTTTGCAATATCCTGAATAACAATGATAACATCATAAAACTAGTATCTGCCATGCTGTGCCTATATGACTATTCAGAATCTCAATCAATAAACATATTTTATGTGTTGAAATGTTTATATCTATTGCTCTTGCATTTTCTTCCAAAATTGTATCACAGACTGATCGTTAAGTGTGCAGTGGGCTTTACATGTACCTTAACAGGCTCCACGGAGACTGCCATGTAATATTTACTATTCTTGAAATCTTCATCAGAATAGTAGAGATCAGGGTATATTTTCTCATTTCTCTACTTGGAGAGGGGGTTTGTAAGCAGATGATGTAAAGCCATATAGAAATTATCTCTTACACTTTGTCAGTTCATAGATGAGATCTAGTTCAGTATTGTAAAGGTCTGGGCATTTTTTTCATCCCCCCCCCTAAAAATAGGGGGGGGAAGGGTGTAAGCAGATGATGTAAAGCTGTAAAGAAATACCTCTTACATTTCAGTTCATAGTTGATAGTTGATATCTAGTTCAGTATTGTGAAGGTCTCAACATATTTACTGGTTTTAAGCATATACTTATATAAAGATGTTAAGAAAGACCTAGATATAATCCAAATACCCTGTATACTTACTGTTTTCCACATGCCTATCCTGCATAAGAAGCTGGTAGACGGAATCAGGTACTTCTGATTGACGGTAATACCATTTGACAACCACATGGACATTGTCTCTCTTGCTCTGAAAAAGCAAAGATCAAAGATTTCAGTATGAACGTCAGCAAGGCGATGTCTTTAAACCATTGCAGCTGATTTAAGTCAATCGAAAACCTAATCAATTGCAAGTCAATGTACAATCCAATGATTAGATGATCCTGGTCAATAATAACTCTCTATAAGAAAGGGCCAAGATGATTAAACTGACAGCTTGCCCTGCTGGATCAGATCAGTAACCAGAAAAAGTGAAATTCAGCAGTCCAAAAGTCAGAGAGAATGGAAATGTATTTAGAAGATAATAGGCCCATGTCGGGATCCACTATAGTTTCATTCTTTCTTTCTAAGACTCTCAGATTGTCATTATATTCCCAATGAATACATGTGTAGTACTTAGTCTTCACAGCCAGTTGTCTGTTGTTCTTTGATTCTCAGACTGTCCGACTGACTTAAATTTTCCCAACGAATATATGTCTCGTAGTCTTCACCGCCAGTTGTCTGATGCAGCACACAGTACTTTGTAGATGAAATTCTAACAAGGTATATAATTCTGTTTGTGTAATCAGGAATTAGTTATAATCAGTGCTGGCAATCAGATGAACCTACTCAGGGAGTAAACATACATGTACATATACTGCAAACCAAGAACCTTGCACTTACCACTTTGAATTCTTGCACAGCACAGATGAAATAGGGCATTTCAGCTCTGGGACTCTCCATGTACACATCATCTTAAGGGGAAAGGTGGAGAAACCAGAATTGGATTTTTGAGCTTTATATTTAGCAGAAACAGATAATCCAAGACAAATAATATAACAAATCTGTATTGCACATGTACATGTATCAGATATGCAATAAATAAACATTATGCATTGCACACCTGCACTTGAAATCAGACAAGTGCCCATCGATATCTACTTTTCTGTAAATGCTACATGATGACATCATGTAAGCTCCACAATAATTTCAGGAAAAATTGGAAAAAATTATATAAGTGAATATTTACCATGATGTATACTGTAAATACATTTTACAAATATTTGTTTTGAACATATCATAAAGGTTTTCATTTTGCCATATTGCCAATAAACAGAAATGCATGCAGGACAGTATATGTTTGTTGCATTTGCCTCCAGAACATCTTATCATCATGCTACATGTACATGTAAGTTGATTTTTCTAGCCTTGTGGTCAAGATCGTTCTTTCAAGGAAACTTGGAAAATGTAAGATCTACATGTATCATTTTTCAAACAAAGTCTAAAACTGTAAATCCAGTGACAAAGAATATTAAGACACTGTACCTTTATACACCCTTCTTTGTATTGCTGATATCATGTCCTATTTTTATAAACGATGCAAGAGGTACAGTACCCTTGAGGTATGGATTTATAATAACTGACATTTGAGATTTAAATTAGTGAACTGATTTCATACCTCCAACTTCATACTCAGTGCCATCCTTTGACCTGTAAAGCACTACTACTAAAACTGTAAATCCAGTGACAAAGAATATTAAGACACTGTACCTTTATACACCCTTCTTTGTATTGCTGATATCATGTCCTATTTTTATAAACGATGCAAGAGGTACAGTACCCTTGAGGTATGGATTTATAATAACTGACATTTGAGATTTAAATTAGTGAACTGATTTCATACCTCCAACTTCATACTCAGTGCCATCCTTTGACCTGTAAAGCACTACTACTAAAACTGTAAATCCAGTGACAAAGAATATTAAGACACTGTACCTTTATACACCCTTCTTTGTATTGCTGATATCATGTCCTATTTTTATAAACGATGCAAGAGGTACAGTACCCTTGAGGTATGGATTTATAATAACTGACATTTGAGATTTAAATTAGTGAACTGATTTCATACCTCCAACTTCATACTCAGTGCCATCCTTTGACCTGTAAAGCACTACTACTAAAACTGTAAATCCAGTGACAAAGAATATTAAGACACTGTACCTTTATACACCCTTCTTTGTATTGCTGATATCATGTCCTATTTTTATAAACGATGCAAGAGGTACAGTACCCTTGAGGTATGGATTTATAATAACTGACATTTGAGATTTAAATTAGTGAACTGATTTCATACCTCCAACTTCATACTCAGTGCCATCCTTTGACCTGTAAAGCACTACCTCGCCATCGCTGTTGCGTTCTGTTCGCGATTCCAGAGTGCTCTTGCGTGACGGATTGCGTCTCGTCTCATGCTCCCCATCCTCCTGCTTGTCGTTATCGATGGAGCGCTTGCGTCTATGGGTGGGCGTGGACTGGTTGGAGTGGGTATCTCCCTCTCCTTCCTTCTTCTCACCCATGATGGAAGGAGAGGTCAAGTGTCAAAGTTGAAGGTATTGCAGGAGTATCAAAAAACCAACCTGGGATGTCAACGAGAGAGTAAAATATGACACACCACGCTAACAAATTACACTGTAATTGTTAATTTTGTATTCTGCATATTGATAAGCATTTTACTTTGGAAATCATGGAACTCATAATGTATTTTTTCAACAACAACAAAAATCTCCAACAAAATTAAAGAGTTGTAGAGGAAATATTAATCTTCACTTTCCCTGTCTTAGAGCCAGTTTTCAGCAAAGCAGCGGTGTTTTTTTTTTTAACATAATATGTACAAACTCAATGGAGAGTTGGCATTCACACTGAAAAAATCAGAGCAGCCCAATTTGAAACTACAGTGTCCTACTCACACACTGATTATTGATGACTTACATGTACAACATAAACAATCAGGCACTTAAACAATATTTAGCAGCAGAGACGCATGGCCAATATGGGAGACTATTTTTCACTTGTGAGACTCTCTCTATTGTTAGAGTTTTTTGTGACTTTTTTTGGTAGCCTGTTTGGGAGACAATTTCCCATTTCAGATACCAATTCTCTTAGTTTATATTTGCTGCAAAGGGGTCACCTTGGCTCAACTTTAAAATGTGATAGGCAGATTGCTCATGAAAAATTACTCCTTTTGAGGGTCTACTTCAAAAATTCAATGTCTACCATCTACTTTTTAGGTGGTCTGTCATTTGACAGACCACCTCTTAATTTCGTCAGAATTTTCTTTATTTTTATTATTAGGTGATCTGTCAATATGACAGATCACCTCTTATATTCGTCAGAATTTTCTTTCTATCTTTATTATTTATTTTTATTTTTCTTCCACTTTCTTGTTCCATCGAAATCTCAAAAACTTTTCAGTCAATTTTCATGACATTTCAGTCAGTCATCAGGTCACATATGGTCAAGCTCCAAAATCTTTTTCAAGGTCATCAGGTCATCATGACGTCATCCAGACGCCATTTTGTAAAATCACATTATCGTTCATATCTTCATTACAAGTCATCAAAAATGAACCATATTTGGCACACATAAACTTCAGGTCAAGGGTCAACATCACATGTCGTCAAGACGTGCGCACACGTCATGACGCGCACGTACGCGCGCGTCAAAATTTAGAAATGCTCAAAATCACTTTTTGATCAAAGGAGAGTACGGTTCAGGTCATTTTATGCATTTCAAAATTTTCCGCGCGTACGCGTCCACGCGCGCGTTTTGCGCGAGCGCAGCACGTACGGAAGGTAGAAATGCCGTTTTTTTGCATGGTATCGATTTCTGATAAAATTTTTGACAATTTCCAATTAGTTTCAGTCATTCTCGACATCTAATAATGCCACACGCGCGCGTCAAACTTTAAACTCCGCGCGTGCGTCAATGGGCAATATAATGTAAAAAGTGGTAAAAACATGCCTTTCTAAAATCAGCCATAGCTCGTCAGAAAGCACGGTTACCCCCATTTTTTTTTACATATTCTGAAAGCCTATGAGTTGTAGATTTGAATTCATGCATAATTTTGGCCGATCCGATTTTGTGACGTCATCATATTTGCCTATGAACTCAAAAATTCAATTTTTAAAAAATGATGTCATATTTTTTGTATTCATTTGACAATATTTCAGTAATAAATTGTCGATTTTCTTCCAAATTTTGATATGTTGTAGCTGAGACAATTCTCTACAAGATCAGTTCCACCATTTTTCATTTTGACAAAGGCATCATGGCGTATTTTTGCGATTAAAGGAGGTATGTCAATTTTTCACATTTTGCGTGTATTCTCTATGGGACATGACTTTTTCTCAAATCTTGATTCTACATTCCCGTCTTCTTTGAGCAGTATCTCTGTTATTTCTGCTCGATTTTCTTCTAAATTTTAGTATGTTATAGCTGAGACTATAAGCTTTCACCAATGTTCCCTCCAATTTTTGATCAGATGTCGGGATCATGCCCATTTTTTCACTACAAAATGTGATTTCAGAATCCCGTATTTCGTTTACGTGTTATCTCTATTGGAAATATTTTGGTTCATTGGTAAAGCACTTGCCTCCCATTTCGGCATTTTTGTGTAGATGATATCTCAAAATTGGCTCATTCCAATTTCTTCAAGTTTTCGTCAGTCATCAGCCCCTACGAGATCAAGTTCCCGTAACTTTTTCAAGGTCACCAGGTCATCGTGACGTCATCCAGGCGCCATTTTGTGAAAATCAACTCATGGTCATATCTTCATCAGGGAAAGTCATTTCTCATTCATATTTGGCATGATTGAAGCTGATATCAATCCGGTCTATCCCAGAGACTTAGACGCGCGCGTGCGCCCACGTTCGCGCGTCAGTGCCCCCGCAAATATGAAAAATGACACCCCCAATAACTCCCCAAAGAGGAGGTCAATCTTTCTGAATTTTGCCTCGTCCATCACATTTCGACCAAATATCATGCACACCAAAAATCAGATTCATAGCTCAATTCGTTTTTTTTTTATTATTCATTTTTTCCTTTTTTGACCCCCCCCCCCTCTTTTTACGGCGGCGATAACTCAAAAACGAAACCATGAATCTTTTTCAAATTCGACACAGTAATGAAGACTGATAAGAAGTGTTGACGGTAAAAATTTGAGGTTCATGGCGTCATTACGACGTCATCCAGGCTTCATTAAGTGATTTGGGGGTGAAAAATGCCCTTTTCGGACCCTGAAAATGAGCCCTAACTTCAGTTTACGGGGTGCTAGAGACTTGGGACTTGATTCACATGAAAGAGCAGAAAATTCTACACAAAAAAAGGTTCGTGTAGCTCAAACGTTTTAACGGTCGTTTTCAGGGTGAAAATGGCTTTGAAAGTTCAAATTACCCATTTTGCCATAGACACACACGTTATAGGTATTATTAGGTCATCTGTCAATATGACAGATCACCTCTTATATTCGTCAGAATTTTCTTTCTATCTTTATTATTAGGTGGTCTGTCGTAGACAGATCACCTTTTAATTTTGTCAGAATTTTCTTTATTATTATTATTCTTTATTTTTATTTTTCTCCCACATTCTTGTTTCCACTAAATCTCAAGATCCTCCAAGTCAATTTTCATCATATTTTAGTCAGTTATCAGGCCATTATTGAGCAAGCTCCCACAACTTTTTCAAGGTCATCAGGTCATTGTGACGTCATCCAGGCGCCATTTTGTAAAATCACATTATCGATCATATCTTCATTACAAGTGATCAAAAATGAACTATATTTGGTACACATGAACTTCAGGTCAAGGGTCAACATCACATCTCATCAAAACGCGCGCGCGCGTCATGACGCGCACGTACGCGCGCGTCAAAATTTAGAAATGCTCAAAATCACTTTTTGATCAAAGTAGAGTACGGTTCAGGTCATTTTAAGCATTTCAAAATTTTCTGTACGTACGCGTCCGCGCGCGCGTTTTGCGCGTGCGCAGCACGTACGGAATGTAGAAATGCCGTTTTTTTGCATGGTATCGATTTCTGATAACATTTTTGACAATTTCCAATTAGTTTCAGTCATTCTCGACATCTAATAATGCCACATGCGCGCGTCAAACTTTAAAATCCGCGCGTGCGTCAATGGGCAATATAATGTAAAAAGTGGTAAAAACATGCCTTTCTAAAATCAGCCATAGCTCGTCAGAAAGCACGGTTACCCCCATTTTTTTTTACATATTCTGAAAGCCTATGAGTTGTAGATTTGAATTCATGCATAATTTTGGCCGATCGGACATTCTGACGTCATCATATCAGCAAGTGAACTCAAAATTATGATTTTGAAAAAATTACGTCATAATTTTTCTATTGATTTGACAGTACTTCAGTCATATTGGGTCGATTTTCTCCCAGCTTTTGATATGTTGTAGCTGAGACAATTCTCTACAAGCTCAGTCAACACCATTTTTCATTTTGATGACGTCATCATAGTCAAAAATTTGATTAAACGCGACATGTCAGAATTTTCCCTATTTACGTGTTATGTCTATGGAAGATGAATTTTTCTCATATCATCAAACTACATGGCTTTGTTCTTTGAGCAATATCTCGGTTATTTTTGCTCCGTTTTCTCCAAGATTTTAGTATGTTATAGCTGAGACTATGGGCTATCGTAAGTGTGCCCTCCGTTTTTTGATCAGATGCCAGGATCATGCTCAAATATCCAAGTAAATGTTAAATTGGCTCCTGTACTTCCGCCCCTTTTCTACTTTACGTGTTAAGTCTATGGGGAAGTTTTTGGTCTTGTGGTCATAGCACTTGCCTCCGGTTCAAACGGCCCAGGTTCAACTCCAGGTAGTGATTTTTCATTTTATTTTTTTTTGCATTTTTGCATTTTTGCATTTTTTTCCGGTAGTCTATGTGGACACATCATTCTATTTATGAAGCTTTGGGGGGAGATTTTTTTGTTGTGACGTCATCCAGGCGCCAATTTTCCCTATTTACGTGTTATGTCTATGGAAGATGAATTTTTCTCATATCATCAAACTACATGGCTTTGTTCTTTGAGCAATATCTCGGTTGTTTTTGCTCCGTTTTCTCCCAGATTTTAGAATGTTATAGCTGAGACTATGGGCTATCGTAAATGTGCCCTCCGTTTTTTGATCAGATGCCGGGATCATGCTAAAATAGTCAAGTGAAAGTTAAATTGGCTGCTGTACTTCTGCCCCTTTTCTGCTTTACGTGTGCAATCTCCCCCCCCCCCCCCCATTTCTCTCTCTTTCTCTCTCACTCTCCTATCTCTGTGTCTGTCTCGTTCTTTCTCTCTCTTCTCTCCTTTTTCCTTTACTCCTCTATCACTCTCCTATTTGTCTCTGTCTCCTTCTCTCTCTCTGTGTGTCTCTTCGCTCCCTTTCCTTTACTCATCACTCTCTCTCTCTCTCTCTCTCTCACCTTTCCTCTTTGTCCTTGTTTCTTACCTATCTTTCTCATGCTCCCTCTTGTTTACATGTCCTCTTTTCTCTTATTCAGCGGGGTGAATGATTACAACGATCCTACTGTTGTCACAATTTCATATGTTCTTTTTAACATTGTCATCTTTAGTTCTTGATCACTGACCGCTGTTTTCGATATTCCATACCATTCCATTTGATATACCACTTTCAACATTGGCCGCGAATGATTTTTTTTTTCAATAAACCATATAAAATAAACAAATAGATAAAATCATAACAATCGTGAAAATAAACATTTTTATCACTGTCATCATCATCCTATGAGGGTCATCTTTCAGGCCATCAAGTCATCGTGACATCATCCAGGTGCCATTTTCTCAAAATAAACTTGTTGTTATACCTCGCAAACGAAAAGTCCATTTTACTTTATACATTAAAAAAAATAATGTCAGTGCGAGCGCACAATTTAAGAACGCTCCAAATCATCCAAAATTCAATTTGCACACGTTTTATACCATTTCAAGTACTTTTTTTTTTATAATGTCCCAACAAATAGTACCGGAAGGGGCGCTATTCCACTTAAACAGGTAGTAAAGCCTAGGAATTGGAAATGCTGAGAAAAGGCTGAAATCATAACAATCATGAATAGATTCATTATAAATGTTATCGTCATATGAGGGTCATCTTTCACATAATCATTTTGTCATTCATCTTCGTCAACATAATCATAATCATGATAGAAAATGAATTTGTAATCTGTGTGCAATCACCCCCCCCCCCCCCAATTTCTCTCTCTTTTTCTCTCTGTCTTTCTTATCCTATCTCACTTTCCTATCTGTCTCTGTCTCCTTCTATCTCTTTGTCTCTTCTCTCCCTTTCCCTTACTCCTCTCTCTCTCTCTCCCTTTCTCTTTCATCTCCCCTCTTTGTTTTTGTTTCATCCCTATCTTTCTACGAATCATCCCAAATTCATTTTTCACACGCTTTATGCCCTATTGAAACCGAAGGGGTGCTATTCCACTTAAATAGGTAGTAGAGCCTAGGAATTGAAAATGCTAGGAAAAGGCTGAAATCGTAACAATCATCAATAGATTCATTATTATCAATGTAATCGTAATATGAGGGTCATCTATCACATTATCATTTTGTCATTCGTCTTCGTCAAAAATATAATCATAATCGGATATTAAGACAGATCACCTAATTCGTCTTCAGTGACGAATTAAATTCTAGTTATTATTATTATTCTTTATTTACGCCACTTTTTTGTGACAGTGATTTCTCAAATTCGGCTCACTCACTTTTCATCAAATTTCAGTCAGTTATCAGGCCTATCATGGTCAAGTGCCACGAAATATTTCAAGGTCATCAGGTCATCGTGACGTCATCCAGGCGCCATTTTGTGAAATCACATTATCGATCATATCTTCATAACGAGTCATCAAAAATGATCCATATTTAACACACATAAACTTCTGGTCAAGGGTTCATGTAACATGTTAGCAAAATTTGCGCGCGCATTATGACGTGCACGTACGCGCGCGTCAAAATTTAAAAATGCTCAAAATCATCTCAAATTCATTTTGCACACGTTTGAGGCCATTTTAAGCATTTCAAAATTTTCCGTGCGTGCACGCCCGCGCGCGCGTTATGCGCGCGCACAGCGCGTACGGAATGTAAAAACGCCGTTTTTTCGTATGGTTTGGATTCCTGACACAATTCTTGACAATTTCCAACTATTTACAGTCATTCTCGACATTCCATAATGCCACACGCGCGCGTCACACTTTCAAATTCGTGCGCGCGTCAATGGGCAATATAATGTAAAAAGTGCTAAAAACATGCCTATCTAGAATCCGCCATAGCTCGTCAGAAAGCGTGGAGACCCCCCATTTTTTTTACATTTTCTGAAAGCCTATGAGTTGTAGATTGTAATTCATGAAAAAAATTTGGGGGTCGAAGGATCGGAACGTCGTCACATTTGCATATGAACTCAAAAATTCGATTTTGAAAAAATGACGTCATAATTTTTGTATTCATTTGACAATATTTCAGTAATAGATTGTCGATTTTCTTCCAAATTTTGATATGTTGTAGCTGAGACAATTCTCTACAAGATCAGTCACCACGATTTTTCATTTTGACAAAGGCATCATGGCGTATTTTTGCGATTAAAGGAGGCATGTCAATTTTTCTCATTTTGCGTGTATTCTCTATGGGAGATGACTTTTTCTCAAATCTTGATTCTACATTCCCGTCTTCTTTGAGCAGTATCTTTGTAATTTCTGCTCGATTTTCTTCCAAATTTTAATATGTTATAGCTGAGACTATAAGCTTTCACAAGTGTTCCCTCCAATTTTTGATCAGATGTCGGGATCATGCTCATTTTTTAACTACAAAATGTGAATTCAGAATCCCGTTTTTCGTCTACGTGTTATCTCTATTGGAAATATTTTGGTCCATTGGTAAAGCACTTGCCTTCCATTCCGGCGACCCCGGTTCGATTCCCGGTGGGTCCATTTTTTTTTTTTTTTTTTTTTTTTTTCATTTTTTTTTTTTTTTTTTGCCTTTCATTTTACCATCTTCTTCGACTATTATAACATATACCATCACAAACAATGTAATAAACTGCCTAATTTTGCGTGTTATGTCTATTGGAAAGTAGTGTGCAGTAGTTTGTGTACAATCTCATTCCCTGTCGTGTATTAAAGCTAAGGGGATAATCTCCCACATGTCCTGCAATATCAAATCGTCCAGTTCGTTATCCCGATTTCTCAAAATCGGCTCAGTCAATTTTCTTTATATTTTCGTCAGTCATCAGTCCTAATAAGGTCAAGTTCCCCCATCTTTTTGAAGGTCATCAGGTTATCGTGACGTCATCCAGGCGCCATTTTGTGAAAATCAACTTATGGTCATATCTTCATAACGAAATGTCATTTCTCTTTCATATTTGGCATGGTTAAGGTCACTGTCATTCCAGTCAAGGTCATTTCATTAAACGCGCGCGTACGCGTCCGTGCGCGCGTCCGTGTGCGCGTAAAATTTATAAATTCTCCAAATCCTCCTAAATTCATTTTGCACACGTTTTATGCCATTTCAAGCACTTTTAAAAAAATCGCCCATAAAATTGAACTTGAAGGGGCGCTATGCCACTTAGATTATCGTGGTGATTTTCATTATTGGTGTCATTATGATCATCATTATCAATATATCATTATCGTCATTGTCATCACTTCTATGACCATCTTATCATCATTGTCGCCAACATTATGATTATAATCTTGCAGAAATATTATCACATCTGACAAAGCAATTTGCCACAGTGACAGACCACCTAATTCGTCTTCAGTGACGAATTAAATTTCTAGTGTTTTTATTAGATTTTTTGTAGTGATCCACACACAAAACAAATGTGCTTCTGACCTCAGAGAGGAAAGAATTTGGCTGAGAAAAAGTGCCTTGTTGTTGGAGTTTTTTCTAATGTCCTCTCGTTAGCAAAGTCTCCAAAATCAGAGTCCAGAGACTGTTTCCCAAGAGGGAAAAAGTCTCCCAAATCGGCCGTGCGCCTTTTTCATTTAGCAGGCAGAACCCGAGTTATGAATCAACTATGAAGTTTTAAACACTATGAAGTTTTAAACACTTTGAAATATCATGAATATGCGCAAATGTTGGTCACCCCAAACAACCTCAACCTGATAGTGATACATGTACATGTAGACATGTCATAGTCACAGTCATACATAATTCATTGTAATCATTTTACAAGATAGCCACATCAACTCGGACTAAACTCACCAAAGCACTCCCAAGGAGAACTTCAAAGTTTATGCCTTTATTACGGAGATAGAGTAGAGGCGAGTATTTTCGGCCGCAGTAAGATTTTGGCCGGTCCATCGAAGGCATGATAAAATCACTTTAAACTGCATAATAATCTATCATGTCTACAGCATATCACATATCACTCACATACAATTATATTCCACAGTCACAGGGGAACTGCAGTGGCAATGAAAAAAGTACCCATCAATATCAATTTTTTTGTAATCAGCGGTCCCGCTTGCGTATCTTATCAGATTATAGACCTAATCTTACGTGTCCATAATGAAAATGGGTAAAAAAAACTGAGCTGTATTTTTATTTAAGAAGAAATTTTCAGTTTTACTTCACTTTTAGATATCTCCAATAACCTCGCATAAGTGTGAGTGGGATTTGCCAGCAGCTTAACATGATGTAGCAGATACACCCTGCAGACTGTACCTGTACCTGTGCACTGCAGCTGCACTGCACTGCATGCATGCCAGTCAGTCACCAGTGGCAGTGGCAGTGCGCCGTGAGAGTCGAATGCCCAATATAACAGTACACAAACCAGATTCGACTGTACTACATAAACAGTGCAGCTACACCGTACACGTAATGATCGGAAACCAGCCATTATTCATCGCAATTTTAACTATCTAAATTCAAAATGAATCAAACGTAACAATTATTTCATTCATCTTATGACTTTCGTGAATGAATAAAAATATGAACGAACCACACTTACATTCTGAAAGGCACAGAAAAAACCAGATTCAACGCAACAACTTGATCCAACCAGAGCAATAGTAAATTTCGGTACAAATTTCCGTCATTGCATTAGCTGAAAAAGTATGGTGTTGTAAAGTAGATAATAGACAAGATTAAATTCAGAGCTGTATTTTTATTTCCTTTTTTTTTCCCGATTATAAAGCTGTAATTTAGTTCTGAGGACAGAGGCGGCGCTCCCCTGGGGGGGGGGGGGGGGGGGAGGGGAAGGGGAGGAACAGTGCCTTCACACTTTTTCAAGTTAACATTTTAATAACAAAAAGTTTCAAAAACGCCTCGCGGCCCCTGATAAGTGCCTCCGTTTCTAGTGCCCTTTCCCCTTCTGATATACATGGACCACGGAACCGGGGGCTGAGGGATGCGGCCCTCCCCCCCCCCCCCCACTCTTTTTTTAGTAGACACATTTAAAAAAATCAAGGAAAAAAGGCTCGAAAATTGTCATTAATGAGTGGATCAGCCCCCCCCCCCCACACACACACACACACACACTTTCAAAACGCTCCGCGCCCCCTGATATAATCTTCATTACAACAAACTTCATCAACATTCTTATGATATGTTTTCACAATACACTTTGAGAGAAAATAGAATTCCTGTTCTCCGGAATGAGATTTATTGAGCGCATTCATCTTACTCCAATTCTCATAGAAAGCCACTTACAGTACGTGTAAGCCCACTTATACATGTACCGACGATCTCCGACCTTATAGCAGAAAAAGGATACAAGACACTGAGAGAGAGAGATAGAGAGAGAGAGAGAGAGAGAGAGAGAGAGAGAGAGAGAGAGAGAGAGAGAGAAAGAGAGAGAGAGAGAGAGAGAGAAAGATAAGTGCCCCTTTTCCTCTTCTGATAATTGCCCCTCTACTGTTTCCCATTGTTTCTTACCAAAAGAGCTTTAAAGAATCAGTGTGGCCTCATGTAGGAACAGCCGAACAGGTATTCTTATTACTACAACTATAATGTAAGCAGGGTTGTTGTTGTGCTAAAAACGTTTTTTATCTTTAAAAAAATTTTTAAATTAAAAAAAAAGTGTTTTTTTTTAATTGTTTTAAACAGGGGCGGATCCAGGATTTCGTATAAGGGGGGGGGGTACACAAATGCAGGATTGTCAACTTTGGGAAACTGCTTGGAGGGAGACCCATATTTTTTTTGGTCTCGCCAGCCCTTCAAAAGTCGTTCAGTAGGGGGGGGGGGGGGGGGGGGGGGGGGGTTACCAAAAAAAAAAAATTTCGCCAGCTCTCCAAAAGTCGCTCAGTGGGGGGGGGGGGGGGGGGGTTATGGGGTCCAGTTCCCTCCATAATGCTCTGACAAGCAAAAAAAAAAAAAGGTTTTCTGATCGAAAAGGGGGGGCACAATCGCAAATAGGGGGGCACAATGCATTGTTTTCCCTCAAAAGGGGGGGGGCACGGGCCGGGATTGCCCCCCCCCCTCAATCCGCCACTGGTTTTAAATTTTTTTTTATCGTTTAAAACGGTTTCTTTTCAAGGAAAGTGCTTTCACAGCGTTAATTTTATCAAAATTTATTATTCTTTGCAGTAAAACACTTATAAATGGCCTTTTATGTAATAAATATTTTTTTTTAGATCTAATTTTTTTTTTTAATGACCTAATTTTGAAAAAAAGCATATAATTTGCCACTAAAAATACATCAGGAAAAAGAAATACTTTTTTTTTAAAGATAGAAATCTTCACCCTCTGAATACATACTAACAAAGAGGGCAGAATATCTTTTCTGAGTGATACTATAGCATTATAAGTGCTGTATTATTCAATAAGGCTTGAAGACTAAAAGAGAATAATAAAGTAGACCAAATGCCCGCAAGATCGACAACGCAAGACAGACAGCTCAAAGAGACTGACAGTCAGCGATTGTAGGTCTCGAGAACCCTCAGATAACTTTTCAGAAGGCCAACCGACATTATAATTATCGTCATGCAGCCTCATGGGCTGTAGCCATATACAGTATACATTTTAATAGCACAACAATATTTTTTTTAAATTTATCTTCTATATCAGTTAAGTTTTCTTATATTCTAAATTGATCAGCTTTCCCTCCTCAAATTGGCACCAATTATTTTCTATTTTCCACTTTTAACATAGTTTGAAAATAATTAAAAATCAAATTAAATCTTCCTTTTTCAGTATGTCGGGGTTGGGGGGCGGATAACTGTAACTAGCCTGATACTTTTCAGGGTGACTGTCCTGATATTTTCATTTTAAGAGAGCCCAACATCTAAGTGGATATCTACGCTGCCACAATGTTGTTATTTTTTCGAGGGGAGGGGGGGGGGGGAGGTGTGTAACTGGCCAACAGCTGGCCCCGGCCGACAGCGTTGTTTGGGCCCTATTGCGAATTTTTAAAAAGTAACTGGAAGCATGGTTATGAAATCAAATGAGAAGCCAGAACGGTATCGATTCCCTTTGGAAATTATTTCTATACTTTTACTCTTAGGGCCTATTCATAACCCATATAGCCTTCCACCTGTATCATGTAATGCACCCGTTGGTTCATATGCCCTAAATGAATGATCAGGGGTTGATCATTTCCAAACTGGAAACGGCCGAACGGGGATATAGGGTATTCCTTCTCATTGTATTTGATTTCTGATAATTAAAAGCCGGTAATATTCTTTCATTTTTAAAAATAGAATACAACATTTGTGAGTCTTATTTTTGATCGACCGGCCCTTATATATATAGCAAAAATTATCGAGCATGCAGACCATGGCGAAAACGTCTCAAACTCCCCACGGGCCAGTGCAGTACGCCCCTGCTCTCTCTCTCTCTCTCTCTCTCTCTCTCTCTCTCTCTCTCTCTCTCTCTCTCTCTCTCTCTCCATATAGCTTTCTAACCTTTTCCCCTATTCTCTTTCATTTTCTCTTTTCTATTCCCCTCTCTTTCTTCTTTCTCCCCCCTAATTTTTCACAATTTGTTTTTCTCCTCTCTTTTCTATCGGCCTCTTTTTTTTTTCGGCTACAAACAAGGGCACAGCCCCCCCGTTCGGCTCACTGGATCCGCACTGTATTGGCCCAAGGCTCATTTCCCTCTCTTTCAAGGAGAAGACTCTTCATGATGATTTTAAGGAGAATTTTTTTATCCAGTTAATACAATTAGGCGAACCCCCCCCCCCCCCCAATCAGGAAAAAAAGTAGAATAAATAGATAGTTCGCCCGTCCTTTTAACACTCGTGATAAAGCGCTTGTACTTGAAGCAAATAATTATAGAGTTTCATATTTATGGGAAATGTCCTTTATGACTTCAAATTTAGCTACGTGTCATGGCTGCAATGACCATGTCATATTTGTGGTGGGTATGATTATGCCCTATAACATATAGGTTATTCGTATTTATTTGTTTTGAGTTAAATAAAATTTAATACTGATATGCTCTATCAAATTCAGATTAGGAGAACAATGCAAGTTCAATTTTAATAAAGGTTTATCTGTTGTTGACGATACCATGCTACATCGATGAGGGTAGAATATAAAAATCCTTTTATCTTTACCCTGGCTTCAAAGTCCACATGTGTTTGTGTATAGTCAAAATAAAGTGGGTTAAAATAAAGTGGTTCCATCAATCGTGAGTGAAGACACTTGAATTTCTTTCTTCCTTTTTCGTCAACTAACATTTAAAATTACTCGGGTTCCCGTTCGCATGGTAGTGGTGATACTGGAGTTGTTATACGGTTGTTCAGGACACGGACGGTCTACAAAATGGAGTTTAAGAAGAATGCAAGAGTAGCGATATTTCTATATCTCTTCTCCGCTGTGCTATCTGTGAATGTACAGCATGGAAAGCACGCTAGAGTCAAGAAATCGCTGGAAATGGAGGAAGCCGTAATGCATCCTCACAAGATCTACAAGCGAGCGTCTACCACCGCAAAGGAATCGCCTCGTAAAGGCACTGCAGGTGTTGCTGCCGACGATGACATAGCTCAAACCCTTGAGGATGAGTTTATGCGGCGAATGGAAATGGATGATTCGGATATGCATGATCCTCCAAAAGTAAAGAAATCGTCAGGACAACGGAAGGGAATGGATTTGGACGGTATGCATCCCAGGCCTGGAGTAGCTGGAGTTCCGGTCGAAGATGAAATGCCCGTAGCTGACCCAGACATCAGAGATTCGGATTTATTTTCAGTCTTGGGACATGACATTTTACAGCAGATCGAATTCGACGACAGCGTAATGCATCCCAGATCTAGAAGGGTTGCCAAGCAACCGTTACGTTCCTCTGAACCAAGAACTTCCAAGATGAATGAACACGTTATGCATCCTCATCACTTCATCATCAATGGGCAACAGAAAGACATTCCCGTGATGGAACCAATCAACGATGAAGATGTTAACATCCCAACGGAGCTTGAAGAAGATTTCATGCAACAATTTGAGATTGATGATAGCTTGATGCATCCAGACGATGTCAGCGGCGAGAGGAAGAAATCAACTTATTACACTGGCATGGATAAAGCAGGCATACAATTAATGCACCCGAAGGTTGCTGAAGCTTCTCGTCATCAGCAAGGAACGAAGGATGCCGAGAAAGACCATGATGAGGATGTGGAATACGGCGTTGATGAGGTACTCGGACACGATTTCATGAAGCGTATGGAACTTGATGATTCCGGAATGCATGATCCAAACTGGCAACCTCAGGAGCAGAGCAAGAGTAACTCACGTCGCTTGCTGTCGCTAGAGAATGGTGAGGATATGGATGGAGCCAGAGTTCGTAAGGCAGCCGATGATGTGTCCGAAAGGAGGCCACATCAGATGGCAGTGGAGACCAAAGAGAAACTGGGCTTCTTTCGACAAATGAATGCTGGTTTGGGCTTCCCACTTCACGCTTCTTGCAAATTGAATTGGTATGTGACGAATTTGTTTTGAATCTTAAATTACATTAAAACTTTCGTCTGTTTTTTTTTTTTTTTTAATCATGATAATAATTATGCGTCTTTAACGGTGGAGCCTGGTGTAGACATACATCTCCCATCCCTCTCCAATTACGACCCACAAAATAACCAAATAACTGGGTATTCTACTAGTAGTCTGGGAGCCTGTCCCGAAATAGTCACCCCATTTTACCAATAAGATTTGACCCCGTAAAGTTACTTAGACCATCTAAGTCATTGACAGAAAGGTTGTCAGCCTGACCGTAGCCGCCGGGTTTAGCCCCCAGAGCCCCCAAAAGAGACCCCAAAGTCGGGTCGATTTCACCCCATCTCCCCCATGGACCAAACTTTGTATGTAGGAATTAAGCAGTATGACTGGACATTACAAAACACACAAAACTGACAAAAATTTCCGTCGGGATGGGGTGTCAGACGGCCCCTAAAAATTGGGGTAAATTTTTCCCCTTGAAGCCCAGTGACCAAATTTTGTCAGAAGGAAGAGCTATGGATGTATATTCCAAAAATATAAAAAGTGACAAAATTGTCCATCGGGAAGGGGATGTCAGACCCCCTGAAATGAAAACCCCAAAGTGCCCTTTGACAACGCTTTGCCCCCCAAAATGCTCTGTATGTAAAGAAAAAACATTTTCTTACCTTCTGACTATGATAATTCAAAAGTGTTTTATTCAATTCCTTCGAAATTTTCATAACATAATTTTGAGTATAATAATCTTCTTGAGGTGCAATTTGGTGTCAATTAGTTTATTGATAGTTTATTAACTCGACCAACCCGAATAACGGCTTCATCTGCAACACTTATAGATAATATAATAACCAATCAATTTGACTCAGTTTGTGAGAGTGGGTTACTGTTCAGTGATATTTCAGACCACTTACCCATTTTTCAAATAACTGCTTTTAATTATAAGTCCAAAGTTATACACGATAAATTATCTGTTCAAAAAAGAGTATACAGTAATGAAAATATTACAGCTTTCAAAGTTGAACTTCAGGGACATAGCTGGGTAAATGTTTATAATGCTAGCGATCCTAATGTGGCTTTTGATAGCTTTATGTCTGAATTACACCTTTTATATGATAAGCATTTTCCAATGCAGACTGTAAATAATGCTAAAAAGAAGTTAAAACCATGGATGACTGATGGTTTACTTCGATCGGTTAGACACAAGAATAAACTTTATAAAAATTTCTTGCGTAAGCCAACTGAAAACAATGGTGTGAAATATAGATGTTTTCGGAATCAATTGAATGCTCTGATAAAAAAGGTGAAAACAGAATATTATAATAAGAAGTTTTCATTCTATAAAAATAATATAAAATCAACATGGAAACTTATTGGTTCATTGATTAATAAAAAGAAGCGAGACGATGTGGTAGGCACTATAAAGTGTAATGGTAATGACATTAGTAATCCAGACATTATTGCAGAGTCTTTTAATAAACATTTTGTTAGAATAGGACCAAAACTAGATGGTGTTATACCTACTGTAAATAAACATATCTTAGATTATCTGTCAAATCCATGTTCTGATACAGTGTTTTTTCATCCAACAACAGAATCAGAGATTTGTAAAATTGTAAAACAGTTTAAGAATAGTAAAGCCCCTGGCATTGACGGCTTTAGCCCAAGAATTATTAAGAATGCTATAAAAGTAATATGCAAACCCCTTTGTCATATTTTTAATTTATCTTTGAGTCAGGGAATCTTTCCTGACAAACTAAAAATTGCTTGTGTTACCCCTATATTTAAGAAGGGAGATAAAAGCGATATGATGAATTATCGACCTGTTTCTGTACTGTCATGCTTTTCCAAAATATTAGAAAAAATTGCATATGCACGACTTGTCAAATTTTTAGATAAACACAATATTCTAAGTAGAAATCAATATGGATTTCGTAAAAATTACTCTACAGCAATGGCACTAGTTGATATTTGCAATAAGATTAATGATGCTTATGAAACCAATTCATATTTAATTGGTGTGTTCATTGACTTATCAAAGGCATTTGATACAATTAATCATAATATATTACTGGCAAAGTTAAACCATTATGGTATTCGTGGAGCTGCATATAACTGGCTTAACAGCTTTTTGTCGAATCGCTATCAGTGTACTAAGTTTAAATCTTCTATCTCAGACTTACAGAGAATAACTTGTGGTGTTCCGCAGGGCTCATTACTTGGGCCACTGCTCTTTATATTATATATTAATGATATTGAGAAGGCGTCAGACATCTTTTCCTATATACTGTATGCTGATGACACCAACATTATTTGTAGTCACAAAAATCTAGACGTCCTACAAAGGCAGGTAAATGCAAATCTGCATGAGGTGTATACATGGTTTTGTGCAAACAGACTTTCAGTCAATCCCTCAAAATGTAATTTAATATTATTTTGTAACCGTAAAAAATATGACCCCAAAAAGATAGAAATAAAATTAAATGATGTGTTAGTCCCCATGGTTGATAGTACAAAGTTCCTTGGTGTATACATAGACGCAAAACTGTCATGGGATTATCATATTAAAGCAGTCGAGGGAAAATTGTCTAAAAATATAGGTATTATATTCAGGTTAAGTAAGGTTGTACCTGCAGATATTCTTAAAATGTTGTACAGTACACTTGTTCTCCCGTATCTATCATATTGTACCCTTGTCTGGGGCAATGCATGTCAAACTCGCATTAATAGACTAATTGTTCTCCAGAAAAAGGTTGTAAGATTGATAGCTGGTGTGCCTCCTAGGTCCAGAAGTGACAAACTATTTTATGACTTGAATTTGCTCTCCGTAAAAGACATCTTATTACTACAACAAGCTATTTTTGTATATGAATGCATTAATGAAATGAAACCTTCACACTTTGCAGAAATGTTTTCATTTAATAGGAATTATCATAATTACCATACCCGTTCATCCTCGTGGTTGCACCAGGAAAGTCACAAAACAAAGGCTTATCAGCAAAACATCCGTTTCACTGGTCCCAAAATATGGAACAAGTTACCAGAGAATGTCAGGAATGTACCCAGAGTAAATACCCTTAAGTATAAACTAAAAAAACTATTAATTTCAAGCCATCATAATGAGATTAGCAGCAATGCGTAGTGAGTATCATAGCATTGCACATACAGTAATGCTAAGGGTCATACAAGCCTTTTGATAACAGTCCTGGATTTTTCTTCTTTCTTTTCTTTTCTTTCCTTTGTTTCTTCGTTTGTACATCTGTAATTGTATGTACATGTGCATAATTTCTGCACATGCATGTGTATCGTTATTCATTGTTTCAATGTTGTAGGCGCACCTAACTCAAGCTTTTGCTTTTCTGTGTGTGCCCCCATCCACATTGTTAGCAGAACCACATGTATTTAGTCTTCAGTCTTTTGTACGACTACCTTTATTTTACTCTGCAGTTTATTATACAATTGTTCTGAATGTTGATTGATTGTTTAATTGAAGATGGAAATAAATGTTCATTTTGAATTTGAATTTGAATTTGATTGAACTTCAATAAATTATGAAAATTGTATTGCTTTCTCAAAAGTAGTCAAAAAATATTGTCAGGATTATGTAAACACACCCGTTGTCCATCTTCACCTGTTTTGACAAGGCATAATAGAAGAGCTTTTCAGGTATCTGTGGTATGTGACTGCCAGGCTGAAGTGAACTATTCATGTGTTAATTGCACAGATACCAAGCAAGCTCCTCTATTATGCCTTGTCAGATGGTCAATGGGTGTGTTTACATAATCCTGACAATATTTTTTGGCTACTTTTGAGAAAGCAATACAATTTTCACAATCTAATAACTTTTTAATCAAAAGACCAATTAATACCAAATTGCACCTCAATTAAAGAAGATTATTATACTCAAAAATTTACCCTAATATTTAGGGGCCGTCTGACACCCCATCCCGACGGAAATTTTTGTCAGTTTTGTGTGTTTTGTAATGTCCAGTCATACTGCTTCCTACAGACAAAGTTTGGTGCATGGGGGAGATGGTGTGAAATCGACCCGACTTTGGGGTCTCTCTTGGAGGCTCTGGGGTCTCAACCCGGCGGCTACGGTCAGGCTCATAGGCGCCGGAAGCGGGGGGGGGGGGGGGGGGGGGGGCAGGGAGGGCAGTCGCCTCCCAAACGAAAAAGTGGGGGGGGCAAAATGCATTTTCGCCCTCCCCAAAAAAAAAGCCCCCCCCCCAAAAAAAAAAAAAAAAAAAAAAAAAGGGAGAGGAAGAAGAAGAAGAAGAAAAAGAAGAAGAGTTGGAATGAAAATATTGTATATAACTTAGAAAAGTGGTTATTTTTCGCTCGCTCGCAAAATAAAAGATTATATGTGTGATTTACGCCAGTGCTCGTAACCAGCTCTGTTGCTTCGCTATCTCGCTTTCAAGTTTCTTCGAAAATTTTTACGCGTCTTGTCCCCCCCCCAAAAAAAATTCTGCGTACACCTCTGGTCACCTCCGAAAATTTTTGACATGAGCCCCCTCCCCCTCCAAAATAGTGAGCCCCCTGGGTTGTTTCCCCCCCCCCCCCCCCCCCCAATCCACAATTGCTTCCGGCGCGCCTGGTCAGGCTGGCAACCTTTTTGTCAGTGACTTATATGGTCTAAGTAACTATACGGGGTCAAATCATCGATCTCCATTTTGGTCAAATCTTATGGGTAAAATGGGGGTGACTATTTCGGGACAGGCTCCTGGACTATAGCGCTTGTAATTTCCCAGAATTTCCCAAACATCCCCACATCCCAGCGCTTGTGTCGTTATATGCGTCGGATGAAGAGTGCTTATTGGTATGGTAAGCGCATCCTATATCTTTTTATAATATTACAGTAACCATTAGATAAAAAGAAAAACATTGATAAACGGGTTTCACAAGCAAGAAGGGCATTAATTATTTTCAATGAAAAGTAACATTTTTTAATTGCGCTTGCCAATTGATATACAACTTGAATTGTTTGGATTTGATTTTACCAATATTATTGTATGGAAGTAAAATTTGGGGTTTCGAGAATATATCTCCGATTGAAACATTCTTTTTAAGATATTAGGAATTACTTAAAGTGCATAGAAGGACCCCAAATTATATGATTTATGGCGAAATAGGAAGACAGAAGGCTTGAAAAAAAATGTTTCTCAACTCATGCTGATATTTTGGTACCGGCTTGTGATCAGTAAGACTTCTAAAATATCGTTATCAATATTCTTTATTTTGGAGACAAGAATACTCCTTTGTATTATATAGGCAAAGTAAAGGATCTGCTATAGATAAGCTGGGTTTAAGTGATATCTGGAATAATCAAGCGTCAAACTTGAGTGTGAATAGTCTTTATAACTTGGTTAAATCAAGATTACATGATACTGGTAATCAAGAATGGCACAGTGATGTCGAAGAAAACTCGCAATGATTAAATTATCGAATCTTTAAACATTCAAACCATTTTGAAAAATATATACTTTGAAGTATTGAATGATTCAGAAATAAAATCGCTGTGCAAATTTTGTTGTGAATCACCGCGTATACCAGTTAAGGGAAGACATAAGAACATTCCGAGAAAGGAAAGACTGCCGTGATAAAAATCATTAAATCAAATTGGCGATGAATTTCATTATAGATGTTCAATGTAATGTCTTTGAAGAGCATAGAAAAAATATTTGAAACAAACGTTATTACTGGAATAATCCAAACACGTATAAAATGAATCAGCCATTTAACGATGAAAAGAAGACTATCCTTTCAAATTTGGCCAAATTTTGTATTATAACTTATTTAAAGCATTGAATATGTTATTTTCATGATCTTGTGTATTTTCTCCTTTTTTTCGGTGAAAACTTTGGCCTTCCTTACTTTCAGGCCGTGCCATATTTCTATATTTATTTATATATTTTTTATTTATTATTTATTTATTTATTTATTATTTTGTTTTAATCTTATTTTCTTTTGAATTATTTTGGTACTCACTGAACAAGAAATTGAACTATGTATATATGTTATGTATTCTCACTGTCCTCTGATACTCTAAAAGGGTCTTGAGTTTTTAATAAACTTTCAAACTTTCAAACTATATGTATCTACATTTTATACCGGCCGGGGGGGGGGGGGTCCACTTTCCATCCTAAAAATCTTAAATCCATAGTATGAAAAATACAATCGTGGGCTGCCGTGAAACCAAAGGAGTGGAGTTTCCTTTCTCGAAGAGTAAAAGAAGAGTCGAGATTTCATAGTCATGTTTTTTTTTTTTTTTTTTAATTATTCGTTTTAAATGACATATTACAGAAGGGTCTATATGGGCATGAGTTTTTTTATGGGAGGAAAATGGTGCAGTGTCCTTAGAAAATCTGTTAATTAATCAATGTTTTATTCACATAATTCTTACCTTTCCTAAAATGAAATGTTTTCATCTCTTTTTATGTAAGATTGGGGTCTGCTCATTTCTTTTATTATTGTTTCATGACCAGGCTTGTCATTGAAAAAAAAATGCTTTAGAAAATCATCGATCGTCAATTAGTTGTGTTTTTCTTTTATAACAAATTAAAAGCTCTATGTTATATCTTGTTCCTATGTGACCAGAGGCGGACTGGAACTAAAATTCAAGTGGAGAATTCACGGAGCGTTTTTGTTGTTTCCTGGCTCCTTTTTTGTATGGGACCCCCCCCCCCCCCCCCAAGGCATGGCCAGTCCGCCCCTAATGGCTGTGGCTCTGCCTATGACCCTCCCCATCTTTGCATTTTGTTTGCAACTGCATGCTGCACTTCTATCGTTTTGCCTATAATAATAAATCATTTTACCACCCTTCCCCCTCCCTGTTCAGTCAGTGCGGGGGAAATGATAAATGGGTACCGTGTCTCCATCTCAGCCCAAAAAATGATGCACAAGCACACACCCCCTCCCCCCCCCCCCCCCCCCCCCCCCCCCCTCCCGTTGTCTTTTGGCGCATCCACCGATATCGATGCATCCACCCCATTGACCTCTTCCCTACATTTAGTCAGCTGGCGAAGTAGAACTCTTAGTCTGTTTCAAGCTGCCTAAATTTAATGATTTAATTTGGGCCCAATTTTTATTAAATCTAGGATTTTCATTATACATGCAAAATCATACTTATAGTATAATTTATCATAATTTAATCTAAACAAGATATTTTAGTTCTAAATAAAATTTTAATCGCAATCGAGCAAGAATTCATACATATAGAAGACTGAATAAAGAATACTTCTCGCTCCCCTGACGCGTGGTGGCCGTGGATCATTGTTAACCGGTACTTTTGTAAACAATAACTTGTGTAATCGCTATCACAAACACTGGACTGGTCTCGTGATGGTTAACACGAAATACTCGAAGCTACAAGAATTAGAATCGGAAGACGACGGTCTGTCATTATCAGATAGATATTTTGGAAGAGGGGTTGTAGGAAGAATGTTGAAAGGAGGAGCTGTATTTCTGCTTGTTGGCATTTTGCTAGCATTGTGTAGCAGTATTTTCGTGGACGGGTTGGGCTACCCGCTACATGCATCATGTAAAATCAACTGGTGAGTGAATGCGTGCATACTGTCATGACTGTAAATGTAACAGTTGATTTACTAATTACTGCATGTTACAATGCCAACCACTGCACTGGACACTGTGCTGTGTCATTATTACAGTCATTAGACATCAAGGCCATTTTCGTAATGTTGCATTCAAATTGATAATCATACAGGTTTGCCTAACCATGCTAACTAGCATTATTATAGACCGAAAATTCTGTCTCTCGTTCGTTAGCTCTTCACTTAGAGACATAAACGGTTGTATCACTCTGCTGTGCAAATCGATTCACAGTTTGAATATGGCTGCAAGATTTTCAAACGGAGAATACATGTACCTTGGACCCTGAATTACATGAAAAAGGAGCTTTAAACAAATTATTCAGTCAAATTGGTATAGTCAAGGATTGTAATTCCGAACAAATTGTATTACCGAACGTGTAAAGTTAAGCGCCTAAAATGGGTTTTCATACGCGTGGGATTACGCGCATGAAAACCACACAATTGAAACAAAGGTTGTGTCTTTTTCCCATAGGTTTCACACGTTCGGAAATACAGTACCTTTTTCAAGGGACCAAAACGCCGCGTCGTTGGGAAGGGGTTCACTCGGAAGGGAATATCGTATTAAATCTACGTTGTCTTTTTCTGTAGGACTTTGAGCATTCATTATGTAATTTTGACAGATATTTGTTTGATATTTCATTTGCTATCGTTGATTTTCTGAAAAGTGTTCGGACACTGGATCGACCACCATAAGTTGAACCGATTCCTTAAATAGAAGAGCCTAGGCCTAACCAATTCAATAATAATATGTAGATCTAGATATATGAGGACAAATCAAATTATTGCAATTTTTCCAACTACATGTCGGCGCGTAGTCGGTTTGCACAGCAGAGTGATATGACCGTTTCTGTCTCTAAGTGAAGAGCTAACAAACGAGAGATGGAACTTTTGGTCTAGCATTATTATTTATTAGTGACAAAATATACATTCACCTGTTCACTTGTAATTAAATTAAAAAGCTAATCTTTTTCAATGGTCAGAATGCGAATTGCATAAAAGTATTAATTAGCCTATTAGGCGATGACTATTTTAGGTTGGACAAATATTTTGGCTTATCTAACCTAGCAACACTCGATGTATGCAATCTGCATTCTGACAATTGAAATACAGTGATGTGTATACATACATGTAGCAGGTGGATGTAACAGTTCATTGCTAGGAATATTTTCAATTTCAATTTCAATTTCAATTTCAATTCAATTTTATTTCCACAGATGCCAAATTGTACATACATATAAAGAAGATACATACAATAAAATACATGCATACAGTAAAAAGTAAACATGGCTCTATTAAAGGGTGACTAAATTAGAGAGAAAAAAGGTGCTGTTTCCATGTATTTTTGCTTTCAAATCACGAATCTGGCAATTGATTGTCAAAATTATGTCTCGTTTTGGCGAAAAAGGGGGAAAAGTAGAGGTTTTGGGACCGTTCCTTAAAACTCGTGAGCTGATTGGCTAATTGACGTCACACCCCCAAGTGACGTATGAAGAGTAAGAGGCACAAGATCTGCAGGCTGCGGCAATGTAACATTGTACACACAATGCGGTATTTGACCCCTCTGTTCAACGGACAATTTATGAAAAAGGGAAATTAATCAATATAGTCTTAGGAGTGAATAATCATTATCAATATATTTTCTACAAGATCAGTGAACACTTTTGCCCCAATATACAGCTCTTGTTTTGTTTTTTTAACTTTTCTTTGAACAATGTTCTCATCCATCTGAGCTTGCCGAACGATAGTTTTGCATTGGTCTTAAACGCGTACACAGCCGTTTTATGCGTCTGTGCAATGTACTACACATCTTTAGTACGGCAACCATGTTCCCCCTTGTACTAAGCGACTGGTGAACGCTTATATATGTTTGCTTTGTTTTTACTCTCGCCTTTTTTATTTCTTCGCTTTACATGTACTATACGATACAAGTACTGACTTAGATTTTCGGCTGAATTCTTCAAGTAACTTAGAGAGATGGATAGTGATCGCGAGTCTGATTTAAAGGACTTTTTTGAGCCAGATACGAACTTTGATTTATCAGATGATTTATCGATCCCGAAAGAGAAGAAGCTAAAGTGCAGTGGCAAGGGGAATTCGACCATAATTATGTTTGAACCCCTCGTAGAAGACGCGCCAGGGCATGGTGAAGGGGTCGCGGGGGAAGGGGCCGCGGGTGAAGCTGCTGCAACTGCTGGAGAAGAAAAGTGATCACTGCAAATTGTACTCCACTCGCTTGGCCCTTGCCACTCTGCCCGCGTGAGCATACCTTTGCGACCCACAATTTACGTACATTTTCATCTTTAGGAAAATGATGTACCGTACGTAGGCTTACATCATCTTTAGGGGTCTTGCTACAGCCCGCAACTATACACCGATTTGGCATTATTGATGAAATTGTGTCCCAAAATCAAATTTATTGTGAGGAATTAAACACACGAAAATATGCGATGCAAATGGTCGATGCGGTGAATGTCATGCTCGGCACCGGGCTAGGCCGGCTGGGCCTGCCGGGGCATGCGGGAGCGCACGGTATATAGGTTGGTGGAATATTTTCCCTTACTTCTCGTACGTCACAGATCACGTGATCATGATGTCGCTTCGATGGGTTTTTTTTAGGGGCGGGGCTTATGACTGTGTAAATCAGCAAAAATGTACTTTTCAAATGATTATGAAATACGACTGAATGCATAAAAAAGTGTGTGATAGATATTTTTTGGCTCCTGATGACTCCTTCCTACGAAAAATGGGCAATTAATTTTCTATTATAGTCACCCTTTAAAGTGAATCCATGTATAGAATGTATGTTTAAAAGAAAAACAGCAAAATGCAGAAGGGGTAGTCAAAAAATCAAAGATGATTTGTTGAGGACTCCCCCCAGTTACAAACAAAATATACACTTCAGAAATAAATATGAGGTCAACTCAAATGACGAGGTGGTACCAATCTGAGAAAGAAGAGGGATGTAAATTAAGATCACAGAGGGTAAAAAAAAAAGGGAAAAAAAAGATACTCTACCCTATACATAAATGATGGATTGTTTATCAGGAATAATCTCAGCTTAGCCTTAAATGAATACACTGAAGAACATTGTTTTATATCAGGTGGAAGATGACTCCATAATATACATGTAGGTCCACTGAAGGGTATTGTTTTTTTGTTTTTTTGTAGGAAAGACATCTTAACTAAGGGTATATGAAAATCGCTTGCATTTCTTGTAGCATACAAATGAATAGAAGTGTTAGGTACAAAAAGGTCATCAAAGACAGATGGCAATTTACTGTGTTTGTACTAAAACATGAATTGACCTAGCTGCATAATATAGAATTGACATTTAAAATATATCTGTTTAAATAGGGGTGCAGTATGTGCGAGGTAAGATGATTTGGTTATCAAACTTAGGGCTTTCTTTTGAAGGACTAACAGTCTATTCAAAAGGGTCACTGAGCAGTTACCCCAAACAATATTTGCATAAGACAAATAAGGAAGTACAGTTTGCATAATATTCATAAAGGAAATAATTTATGTACAGCATAAAGAACGCCAATTGCACTTGAAATCTTAGAGGCAATGTAATTAACATGACTTTTCCAGTTTAAATCTTCATCTACATGTAAGTATATACCCCCAATTTTTATACTCTGGATAAATATCATTAAATTGCTCTCGTAACTCATCAGAGTCAAAATGAATATTTCTGCCTTTAAACACCATATAATTAGTTTTATTCATGTTTACCTTTAATTTATTAGCATAAAACCAGTCAGAAACCTTCTCCAATTCTATTTTTAAATCTCTATTCAATTGCTGAACAGATTTACCAGACAAAAGCATATTTGTGTCATTGGCAAATAAGATAAAATGTCAGTTTACTAGAAACAGTGAAGATCATTCATGAATGATAAGGGCCAAGGATACTCCCTTGAAGAATTCTGGTCGTAATATTACATAAATGAGAAGACTGTTGATCAGTAACAACAAATTGTTTACGATTATTTAGATAATTATCAAACCAATTCAGAGAAATGCCTCTAATGCCATAAAATGAGAGTTTTTGTAACAAATTTGACAAAAAGTAAGCATTAAATTTGAATGCATTACGAAAAATGGCCTATTGCACATCGCTGCACCTCTGTGGCTAGCTAGAGATAAAATGAAGTAAGAAGTAAATGAGAAGTAATAATTGTAATCACAGGTGAATTAACATAGACATCTACATGTACATGTAATAAGGCAAAGCTTGCCAAAATTTGTTTTTGTTTTCATTAACTAAAGACATATTTGATTTTTAATTAGTCATACATGTAGGTGTCGGGGGGGGGGGGGGGGGGGTCATTAAAAATTTTCTGTTAGTGTTGGCAGATTTGCAGTTTTAATCTTTAACTCTTACTGTGCCAAGGGGTTTCGCTCTCTTCAAAATTTTACCAAAATGTGATCAATGCTTGCTTTTCAAAGGCCTGCACTTCATTAACCATCTATTATTTCACAAAATATTGTGTACAAAACTTGTAGGAAATTTAAATCCTTTCTTATGTTGCCAAATATTATTACTTTACCCAACTTTATGGATAAGAATTATTGAAATTACATTTGAGGGGGTTTTTTTTGTCCATTATTCTTGGGTTTCTCATTTGTTTACTATAGTTTAATGTTGAAATAAGATATCTTTTCAAAATCCTGCAATTTTCTCTGAAAATTTCTATGGTAGCGTATAATTATAGTCATATATGTAGAATGCTTGATTTATGCTCAAAATTTTGATATACATTGACCACCATATACCTTTCCTGTGGTCGAGCAATTGGTGAATGAAAATGACAAGTCTATCTGTCACATATACGTGCCATCGGCACTGAAAGAGTTAAGGTAAAACCTTGTTGGCCAATGAAAAAAAAAAATAAAGACCCACCTTTTTTTTTCTTGTTGAATTTTTCTTTGCCATAAGCCATTTTGCATTGCTTGTCAAAATAACGTGACAATTGCTATTATTGCTTTCCTTCCAGTTCCAGGCTTTATTTCATCAATTATATCATGGAAAGCAACTATCTGATTGTGCAATGATGATTTATCACATGCTGTGTGATTGCTGATTTGAAAATCTGACAACTACTGTTTACCCGTTTTAGGAAAGTCTTGTCAGCAAACTTTATTCCACCCCCCCCCCCCCTCCCTTCCAAAATAATCTAGCAATGCCCCTAGACACATTAGACTACAACTTGGTACTCTGATACATGTACCAATCCCCCTGTCCAAAAAGAAGAACAATAAAAAGCAAAGTGTACATGGTAAAGTGACATTGCCTAGAATTTACCAGACAGAGAGTCAGAGACTTGGTTTCAGAGTGAACTCTATCCAGTGAATAGAGAGAGAGAGAGAGCGACAGAGACAGACAGAGACAGACAGACATACAGACAAAGACAGACAGAGAGAGAGACAGAGAAAGAGAGACAGATAGAGAGAGGGAGAAAGAGATCAAGAGAGAGAGGAGAGAGAGAGAGAGAGAGAGTGAGTGGGGTCAGACCAACTATCCATGTACAAGACATAACATGCACAAGTGTGCCAAAATGTTTGCAAAAATGTTTGCAAAAAACGAAATGTAATCAAACCAGCAATTAAAGACTGCTCAAGCAACTCAAGGGAGACAAGAAAATTGTTTCTAAGTATATGTACAGGTTATTTAGTACAGGTTTCAACTCAAGACAGTACGAGAGACTCTTCAGGGAAAAGAAAAAAAAAATGTCCTTTTGTAGCTAGGGGGTGTTTCTGTCCAAGGTGGTCAATAAAGCAGGTTACTGTAGTGCAGATTTCAATGTGAGACACTGCAAGGGAATGAAAAACAGGTGGTCACCATGTACAAGGTGGTCTGGCATCAAATTGAATTTGCCACCATGTACAAGGTGGTCTGGCATCAAATTGAATTTGCTGACATTTGTAACAAGGTAGCAATTTGAAAGACCACGAAGAGAACAAACTGCCCCTTCTGCAGAGCCTGCAATCATGAAGTAGATCAGATGCCATTCATTGATCTGACATTATGACCGCTTCTGTCATCAACCCTCTTGATTGATTAGCCTTTTGTCTTGTGGCTCACTCCTCTACATGTACATGTATATCCAGAGGCCGCTGTCAAACTTTCAATTGATATAAGACTGACTCACTAATAGCTGGACTGGATTTCAGATTTTCAAGTGTTCCTGAAACTGAAACCCAGCTATAGGCCCATTTATGATCAATTACCAACCCCTTGAGTGATGAATGTGGAAACTAGTGAATGTTTTCAAAGCTTCTTTCACTAGAGTATGTCATAGTCCATTGTCCTGCAGTATTCTCACTTAAAAGAGAATGAAACCCTGGGGGAAAATAAATTTTAGTGAAAAGAGAGGATAGAGAGAAGCAATTTTTAAAAAGTTCCATCAAAATCGGTTGCGAAATGAGAAAGTTATGAAAGTTTGAAAAGTCTCAATTTACTTTCTATGGTGATCCTCAAATTGGCAATGTTGCTTCAAAGTGACAGGTTAAGTAGTACAACTCTCCATATGTTTTGTACACAAAATTTCATTATGATCTCTAAAGATGCTGCTTGTCTTTTTGTGAACTCAATGTTGTGTCAAATACATTTTCCCATGATATATCTTTAGCTAAGAAGGAGACAAGCTGCACCTTGAGAGATAATGGGGAAAATATGAAATTTTGTGTACAAAACATATGGATAGTTGTACTACTAAACCTGTCACTTTGAAGCAACATTGCCAATTTGAGGATCACCATAGAAAGTAAATTGAGACTTTTCAAACTTTCATAACTTTCTCATTTTGTGACCGATTTTGATGGAACTTTTAAAAAATTTCTTCTCTCTATCCTCTCTTTTCATTAAAATTGATTTTTCCCCAGGGTTTCATTCTCCTTTAACATTTTATTGCCTGATTGTTCACCTGATAATATCACACAGGTTTTACATATATAGTGACCTATAATATGTATTAAAGCTCAATATTGAAGTGAAGAAATGTATACCTTATCAAAATAATTTGTCTCAATGTTTGTCTCTCTCTCTCTATCTCTCTCTTGATTTTACAGGGTATTTGGAATGAACTGCTCCTCAGTATCTAAGGCTCTCAACCAACAGATCGAGAAATGGAACGGACCAGATAATTGCAAAGATGGGGGAGAGAAATGCCTCTATAAAGTGAGTTTCTCTTCTTTGAGATATCTAGGTTTTTCCCTCCTCTTTTAATCTTTTTTCCCTTTTTTTATTTTTCTTAATCTTATACATGTATCTTCACCTTTTTTCTTTCTTCTGATGCTTTATCTCACTTTATTTCTCTTTCTCTGTATCTTCTATTGCTTCTTCTGAGTTTTCTTTCTCTTCTTTTTACCATTTTCCTTCCCCTCTTGTTCTCATCTTTGTATCATATTCATATTCAAAGCCGGGGTAATAATATGATTGCAGGGCCCTCGGGGAGAACAGTATACTGATGAGGCTACTCTGGGTAAACAAAGCATATTGTTATTATCATATTCTCTTATTCTTCTTTCTCATTATTAATATTTTTATTGTTATTGTTATTATTATTATTATTATTAGTATGAAAATTATTCTCTTATTCTTCGTTCTCATCTCCATGTTTTCCCACCTCATTTTTTTTTTCTAACAAAACTTTTTTTTTTTTTACTTCCCAGGATGGGTCAAAACCGTCATCAGATGGTTTTAATTTAAATTGAGCAGTGTTGAATTTTTATTATATATGATTAAACTCATTATAGCCCTTGCCAGATTTCTTCAAGCATTACTGTTTGTATTGGCCTCAGGAAATAAGTTCGTAGTCAGGAGAGATAGAAAAATTGCTCCCTTTCTTTCACCTTACCTATCAAAACCCAAGACCTGCACAATGTATTACCTTTCCACTCGCTGATGATAGCTAGCTGATCAGTCTTATATGCCTATAAATCTGCTCCATATTTCATAGCATGTGCTGACCTTACATTGGGACAGTCCGATTGCATTGTCCGGGCTTGAACTTTGCAGTTACCAGGGTGCCTGGGCAACCTAAGAGACCTGCTTTTGTTGTCCCATTGATAAATAAAAATCCCACTGGTTTGATTTGCTTCAAGTGAATTTTTTGCGAATTTCACCATAAATGACCACCAAAGATCACATAACAAGCATGCCAGGTTTCCTCGTCTGGCTACCAAATTCAAAAAGTTAGTGAGAGCCCTGAGTCTGATGTCAGATGATACCCATGAACCTGCAATATACTTCAATGCAAGAATTACCAGTGCCTTTTATGATAGTGCCTTTTATGATAATGGTTTTTATACCATGTATCTTTTCAGCTTGTCTCTTCAAATAGTACCACCCTGCTCGCCACACATGAGACACCTGTCAAACACTACGTTGATGACCTCAGCTTCCAGTTCACACCGAAGGGCAGTGAAACATGTGCAGTTTTTGTAAGTATCTAAGGAAATAGACAATGAAGAAACATTTTCATTTTAGGCTTTCCATATATACCTTTATCTCTTGTGAAAAAAAGAAGAAGAAAAGAAATAGAAAACACTTCGTACACATTGAAATATGTTTGATTCGGTCATTAAAAAAAAGGACCTGTCCTAATGGTATTTAACAACTAAGCAAACAAGTTATTGAAAAACCAACGTACTACAACAATCATAGGATTTACATTTTACATGAAACAGCAAATTCTTGTGGATATTTACAAAATTTGAATGATGAATTCAATGAATTTTATTAACCAGTCATGTGATAGGGCTTGTGAATGACCTTTCATGTTTTATGTAGAAAACACTATTTCTTGCAATATGGGAAAAGGTCCGTGATGCCTCATGTTGTTTTTAGGGATGACTTACCAGCAGGTTTTTAATCATTGAAATCTTATATAGGGATTTTCATCATCAGAGACATGGTATGCTGTGCTGGACAAAGGAACAAACTACTGCAATTTGCACAACTTGATCACAGGTATGTTTTCAAGCCTACTATTTCAAACTAAAAAGTAGAATATTAAAATCCCAAATTTGTGATGAATAACGGGTAAACTTTGTTGCCTACCTTGTGCTGTTTTGGTGCGGGTTTTTTGTTTTTTCTCAAAGTCAGTCTTGTGCTTTGCATGTACAATATCATGTGAGTGATTTAACTCTTTGCCTTTTCTAGACTATGAAAAGCTTTAAATTATCTGATAACACCTTATGAGTTTCCAGTTACCTTTCTAAACAAAATGTTGATCTTAGTTTCAGTGGTTATTTAAACAAACTTGAAGTTGTGTTGTGCCTGAAGGATAATATCTAACCTTCTCGCTTATGACCAATTGTGACCTGGATTTGACCAAGAAATCTTAGGTTTCATAATAGATTCCAATAAACTCAAAATATTTTGCTAGAATATTTTCCAAACTTAGAGGAAGATTCATGATTTATCATGCAAAGTCACATATCTACACTCCTTAAAAATGCAAAATCAGAGTTTTCAAAGAGAAAAATTGCCAGTGTAATGGAGATACAATCTTAATATAAATTTTGTACAAGAATACATAATGCAATTTCTCCCTTTTGATTAACTTTCGAACATTTGCTCAAGAGATTTGGATCGAATATTTCTGTGATTACTGTATGACCTTCTGTTCACTAAATAGTGTTTAATATGGGAGAAAAAAGCTTTCATAATATCCTCTGAACACTTTTTAAAAATATTTCTGTTTCAATATTTTAGGGAGCGGCCTGGATAAGACAACGGGATTCAAAGAATCGACAAGTGACTCTGTCTGTACTGAGTACACTTCTGCAGATTGTGATGTTTACTGAAATGAAGGCCTATTTCACAGATAACATTCACAGCAACTAAATCATAGAGCTCTGACTGATTTATCCAACTGAATCTGAATAGCAGACTTCATCAAATTAAGATATTCACATCTGTCCCCTTATGTTCAGAAATTAATTTGATTAAATGAAAGAGATAGATGCCATAGTCAATCGTGTGTGGAAAAAAAAAAGTACTTATCAAAAACACAAATTATAAATTTACATCAGTTTATATCTCTGAATATCAGGGAGTTCATGTCTTTGGAAGAATAGTACTGTAAATGGTACATGGTAAAACACTAATGTAGAAGTAGAAGAACAAGAATTGATGGCAAAGTGGTCCTGAGCATGAACAAAAAGTCTAATAGTCTCTCAGCTTCAGCTTATTGGTTTGATAGAAATAATGAGAGGGAAGCAGAGTAACGCACTGCCCAGAGCATTAATTTTGTATTCATGTTAAAAACTGAGTACACACATGCTATTTAAAATCTCCTGAATAGTAAAATTTTGTAAAAATGGATCTTTATATTGAATGTTTTGAACAGGCAGGGTACTGGTTGATTTTACACCCGTCGTGCAGTTCGACTCTAAATTATTGCTTTAAAAAGGTCTTTTATCATGCAATGATAACAGTTCCGATTGTCATATTATGATGTGATGATTATTCCTTTTGTATAGATAAATTATAAGAGATAAAGATTTATTCCATATAGGCTATTATTATAGGTTATTACATGCATTCATTTTAAATCAAATTCATTGAAATGCTCAATTCAGTTTAATGTTCGAATTAGAATGCAAACATTTCTTGTTGAAAATATGTGGTGATTCATTACCAATCCTCATTTTCAGTACATGTAGCCAACACCAGCACATATGGTACAAATTGCATAACGCAGATCACTTCTCCTGCACCCAAAAGCGAATGTATTATAGAGGTATCTAAAAGTTGAGTGATGATGACCTTATCTGCTGCGTATCATATATCATGAAAGAAGAAGAGTAGAATAAATCTAGTCCAGAGATTGACTCGAGTAGGAATCAATTACTGTAAAAGTGGAAATTTTCACGCGATAAATTTTTCACGCTCGGCCAAGTAAGGTGAATTTCACGTGTTTTTAATTTCGCCCACGCACTAGACTTGGGCCTAAGAATACATGAACAAAAATATTTGCGCGTTTTTATTTTCACGCAAATTTCATACCGCGCGAAATGCGCAAAAATTTCCACACCGCGAAATATTCCACGTTTATGTTTACCGGTATACAAGAATTAAATTCAGTTGTATATGTATAACATTTTGTAGGAAGGATTGAGAATATGTATCTTTAAAAAATAGGTTGAACATCGAAAACCTTGTGCACAAATTATAAAGAGAATATGCAACTGTCAGAAGAAAAAGAAAAAAAGATATACATGTATGAGCATCAAAATCCTTGCACGTAATTGATGGAGATATCTAAGTATAGTCAAACCTGTCATAGTGACTGACCACGTCTATATAAAAGCCAATGTTTAATAGTCTCTTTATCCCTCTAGAGAGAATGTGTGGAGTAGAACCTCTGTAGAAAGGCCACTTGTCTACTGCGGCCACTTCCATTTTCCTTGGGTGGCCTTTATACACAGGTTTAAGTTCACCTAGGTTTAACTGTATGTTGGATTTTCTAGTTGACTCAGATACTGAATACAGAGAAATATAGGTTTTAGTTATTCAATTTGAATCCTGTTTAATACATATTCTACCCGTAACAACTTGTTTTTGTTTTTTTACTGAAATGTCTAGTAATCTAGATTGTTTGAAGTATCAGAGATTATACATGTACTTACATGTACATGTAGGTCATAGAAATTTACTTTCCATTTATTTTCATTAATCTACATTTGCCACACTCTACCCAGGTGAGGTAAATGGGTACCCGGCAGGAATTAATTCCTTGAAATGCTAGAGCGCCATTAGAGCAGCCATGCTAAAGCTGGGGTAATAATTGTAGAGTGCCAGGAGTGTCAAGTCTGACAGACATGTGCGCTATACAAGAACCCACTATTACTATTGTTATTATTATTTGAAGTATAATCAGTTGAAATTCGGGGTCAATTATTTAAATCAACCTTACACAAAAAAAAAACAATGTACATGTATAATATGGTATGAGTATGAACCCATTAACTCTGAAATGTTGTGTACATTTAATTGTACATGTATTACTTTTAATTATTTTTATATGGTTTGGATAAAAATATGAAATCCAGATAACCAAGTCAATATGAGGGAGTAAAACTTCCAGCACACACAAAAATTGTGATAATGCATCATGCATGAAATGTATGTTATGGTATTTCTCAGTTTTTCAGTACATGTACATGTACTATCAAGGCATACATGTGCATTCCAATTGTAGTGTTTTAAATTTAATTTTGGGGATTTTTTTTTTTTTTTGTTGCGGGGGGGGGGGGGGGGGGGGGTGTTTAGAATAAAAGTATACCAAGAACACCTAAACAATCAAATGAACTTGATTCAGGCAATTTTTTGTTTTTGTTTTGTTAGATCGTATACATTATTAAGTGTGAAGAGTGACCAATATATTGAGAGGTTGGAACTGAATATGCAATGCGAGTGAAGTGTAAATGTATAGGTGGAATTCATGAATGATGAATTATTGTTTCTTATAACCTTTGGTACAATTAATAAAAAGATTTAGAATTGCACTTAGTTTTCCTCTTTTCATTTATTTAATGAGTTATACTGCACATCTACTACACTTTACTACAAATACGAATAATGAACAGGGTCCATATTCATAAAGATCATTTTAACCAAATTGGCAACTAAAATTGGCTTTTGTTGCCTACTACATGTAGGCACTATAAAATGGCATTCATGATATCGCCTGGGTCGGAAGGCTAGTTGGCAACTAGTTGTGTATTAAGATTTTATGAATATGGACCTAGATCAGTATTGTCTGTCTTGATACATATATTTAGGCAATGGAATCAAGGGGGGGGCAGAGTGCCCCCCTGACAACTTTTGACAAAAAAAAAAAGGTTATCGGGTTCCTGGAAAAAATTCTTGACAACCAGAGAATTATGGAGAATTATTCCACACAATTTTACTGTGTTATGACAATTAACGTACTTTTCATAAATGACAATATAGTTTTCAGAATACAGCCCCAGGTTTATATTCAACGTCATAAATTTTGTGAAAATGTTATTTTTTGCATCCAGTTAGTCTAGGATCAAATGGATAATGGATTTTCTTCAAACAGTGTTACGATTAGCTACAATGCAAATGAAGACCCTTAAAAAATGTGGGGTATCTGTCTGGGCAAGTAAATATGTTTTTCCTTTAAATCTAGTATTCTCCAAAATAGGCATATACACAACTATTCTTTATTTTGATTTTAATCAAGATGAAAAGAACCTTGGCTGTGCATTTTAAGCTCAGAAAAGAAAAAGAAATACGTACAAATTATCATGAAATTGTTAAAACTTCTGCTCTCAAAATAGAATCTTCTCTGTTCAATTAAAAAACAAACCTAAATTTTGTTTAAATGATACCCCCTAGATAAACTTCGGGCAAATTCAGTGCATCTATTATGACAATTTGATAAAGCTACATTTACAGAGCAATCCCCTAACATCTATATTTCTATCCTGTTAAAGGTACTTCAAAAAGTAACTACATTAATACATTACTACATGTATATATTTGATGGAAACTGAAGGGGTGTTCTGGAATGATTGAAATGCTTCATTCATCTGATTAGGGAGTGTTATATTTAGTCTAACATTTGATCAGGACTTTGTGTTTCGTATGAATTATAACAAATAAATGTCTTTTTTCAGTAACCCCCATTCCAAATCTGAAAAGCACATATTTCCAAACAAATATTTTAGAGGTTAATAACTCTACGGAACATAATTTGGGAATCAAAAGAATTATATATATTTTTAAAATGTGATATGACTTCTACAAATGTATTTTGTGCAGCATTGTAAATGTTACAATTATCAAATAAATGCAGAAATAATCCAAGGCCAGCTCTTTAATTAGGAATACAGATTTTCTTAAACTCTGTATTACATTAAAAAGCAATGTACATGTTAAAAGGTACCAATCACCAAAAGATATTTTACTCTGTATGTTAGAGGTTCCATTACCACACCATTCTACTATATTCCAAATATGGGCTTCGAATATGACTTCTTTAACCCTTTCGAGACAATTGACCACATTTTGTGGTTTGGCTCAATAACTTTTGATTCAGATCTCTAAAAAATATACCAGATACATGAGTAGAAAGAGCAAATATTTCTGCAAAAACTATGTCCATTTTTGCTGGATGACCATATTCTGTTTGATGCCAAGAATTTAAAAAATGAGAATAAGCTTTAAAATCCTTAAATTGGCAACATATTGAGAGGTTCAAAATCATTGTTTTTTATCAAAATTGGCAACTTTTAAAACTTTTCGACAAAATTCCTAATCATGTATATCGTTTTCAAAGACATTACACCTTATTAGAATATTGTAGCACTAAAAGAAAAATATTATTGTTGCCAATTTGAAGAACAAAATGTGATCAATTTAGCCCTTAAAAAATTCCTGTCCTGAAAGGGTTAAAGAGATATTACAAGTTTGATTATACTCTCTATAAGCATTTAACTGCGACTCGTGAGTAGACTACTCAACGCACCTGTACGCGCTCGCCAAGATAAGGGCTCGCGCAGAACCCAACTCGGAGGTTCAGTTCCGCGCGAGCACCTTCATGTTATCCTTTATTTCCTTCATACTCCTAAACTGTTGACCTATAGAATTTCAGATAAAGTTCTTTGAGGTTAATTTAATACTTTCTAGCGGTATACAAATTATTTTTCTCAGGTGGTTGGTACACTTTAAAGAAAAAGTTGAGTTCTGGTCATGCGATTATACATTGTGAAAGAAACTGTCTCAAACCAACTGGGGAAGGTTGATCATGTCTAATTAAGAACTGGTGGATACTGTGAGGTTTTGGAATCATCAAAATGATAAGAATTTTACGCAACTATCACTGAGAAGCACATGTACTTCACACAGAAATGGGTATATTGGACTGCACACACATGTGGTATGAATGTTCGGCCCAAACACTTCAGCTATTTCTCGTCATATTTTGAATATGAATATGAGGGCATTTGAAGAGCAATCCTTTGCAGGGGACATTTCTGCTATGACATTATTCCAAATTGACATGAAAGGAATGAGAAAGCTCACAAATTATTTTTCACCTTTCCCAGAACTCAACCTTCCCTTTAAGTCATACTTCCTTTCAAAAGACCACATTTTTTTAAAGTCTTAGAAATGGGAACTCAATAACGGCAATTGGCAAAGGATCACATAAATTACAATTTATTTTGATATGAAGCTGCTAGAAGGTTTAATCTTGGTGAGACGAGAAGGATTGGGTAGAGAAAAATCACATCCTGCACAGATGGGTAACCCTTGTCCACACATTTCATCTCAGCAAGCAAGGAAATCCCAAATCAGAAGCACATCCTCCGTAGAAGAATGGTTCACATTATAACACTACAATCCACATCCAAATCTGTGGTGGAATGCGTGCTCACCAACCCTCAGCTTGTTCGATGAATTGCCAATCGCTTAACAGTGCTCAACCACTCTCCAAATTTGAATGGCACTCCTGTCCTCACAGTATACAGTGCCATTGCAGGAAACTTTTTGCTAAAATTATGGTGAAGTCCTCGCTTCTCTTCCCATGATGTTTCCACGAAGTGTCCACGGTCGGTGAAGAACTTTGTCCCTATAAGAGTGTGTCCTCGTTCCTGAGGTATTCTCCTACATCAGCTTGGTGGAAGACAATAATGGACATTGGATCCGTGTGTCTGCATTCCTGAGTTGATTTTGCTGCAACACCAAAACCCTGCATGAAATGGAAATAGAAGCAGAACTTGAGAGCATGTTGACAAATATTGGTTTCATACTCCCCCCTCTCTCTCTCTATCTTGAAACCCCCTATTTCCTCTCTCTCTTGTTCTGTTTCCTATTTTTCTTTCTCAATGTATATGGTTCTATAATATAAACCTACTCATCTTTTTTTTACATTAAAACACTTCATCTACATTACAATATATACATGTATATATATTTTTTTGTTTAAAGCTCTAACATATTTGGTATATGTCTAGCTATTTTATGCACTTCTGCACATTTCACAGGACAGATACCAGGTGTATGTGGGTACCAAGTGTACAAAATCAGAAAGTCTTGAAAATAAAGAATGTTAGGAAAGCTGGTATCTCCAGAATTCTTGCCAGGGGAACACCCTTGGTGCTAATGCCGACGAGGGTATCAAACTATCAATTCATACTTCCAACCTCCAAAATTGTTTTGCTCCTCCCAAACCATCTCCCTAGGATGCCATAAGGACATACTTCACTCAATTTGGAGCAATAAATATGTCAAACCAAACCTTCAACCTCCATAACTGCTTTGGTCCTCTCAAAGTCTTCTCATTGCAAAGCATATTTCATTCAATTTGGACAAAGAGTAAACAACTTTCTGCCATTTATTCTGGGTATCCCTCTAACAGAACAAGCTTAGATCTATCAGATAAGCTTAGATACATGAATAATCCTGCACAAATGTCTATAGATGGGACTAACCAGAGGGACATCGCTCATGGAGTAGATGACAACACCCTGGTATTTCTCAGTGTTCTCTGTGATCCTTCCAAGACCTGACTTCAGAACATGGTTACCATAGAGAAAAGACTGCTCTGCACCTGGTTTCACCCAAACCTTGCACTAGAAATTAAAAGAAAACACAAAACAACTTATTAGGGTTGGGCTGCCATTCCATGTTTTACCTAGATCTTGACATAATTTGTGTTCGAACATGACAATACACATTGGCTCTGAAGTGTAGAATGAATCATTAATTATATATTCAAAATCTTCATCCATTTTCTTTTGACACACACAAAAGAAAGAGAGAAAGAAAGAAAAGATGTTTAATGCATATCAAATAGCAAGGCAGCATATGAAAAATATTCATGTGGTTTTAATAATTCGCAAACCGCACAGAGAAAACAATTTTTATATACATGTACTTACATGTACATTGGCAAAAAATGCCATGAATTGTTATAATATCTTTAAAATATCAATATTTTCACAAACCCCTGCTCCCTGATGATTGATATATTTTACTTTTTTGATCTTTTTTTTTTTTCACTTGAATTCAAACAACCAGAAACATAGTAAAAGCAAACAATTTTATAAGCTCACCTTAGCATACGGTGCTAAATAATCCAGTGCTGTGATGTGAAGCCTAAATTTCCTGGTCTTTGAGAATTTGCCGAAGCAAGTTCCAAAACAGATGAGGTTATCTCTGACAACACTAGCAGCTCGCTTCATAATATCCTCACTGCCAAAAAAACACAAAAAGAAAGACTAAATACATACTACTTTGCAAATTACCTGGGGATAAAATTCTTTCCATCAAAGTAGCTGGCACACTATGGGGCTTATTCATACTTACAATTGGCAAAGCTGGGACAATCTCGTGAGTGATTTTGATGAGCCATAACTGGTCTAAAATTTTAAAAAATTAAGAAAATCTGAAAGAAAATCAGAAGCACTAGAAGCCAGTTTAGTAGTTGTTTGTTTTACAAAAAGTGAATTTTCCACTACGCTTTCAATGAAAGAAATGAAAGAAGAAATGACTGTTAAATATGATGATACAGAGATTTGTTTTGTACTGTTTCATTATTGTGTTATGTTTTTAATAAGAAGTGAAAGATGGTGACCAATTCTCAGTATGACCACCCCCTTCCTGGTCTAAACGAACTAACAGTACAATTTGCCCATCAAGCTTTGATTTCTTCCTTTCTTGCTGCAAAAACCAAGGACCTTGAATAAATTTGTATTCAACCTAGCTCAATCCAGTTATTTTAATCAAATTAGTACTTTTATGGCAAGCAAACAGAAGTACTTAACCCATCTCATTCCCCTTCCCCCGAATAACTAAGCAGAGCTTCATGATATTCATTACATACCTGACATAAAATACCCTATCTCTGTGATATCTGAAGCAGTACATTCCATCTGGCCGGTCAATTAAAAGCTTGATGTTTTCGCCAATGCTGTATAAAAGATAAAGAAGTACATGTAGTTAGGTACAGGAACATACTAGTATATGAGTTGTCAGTAGAATTTGTGATCTTAATCCTCTCACCTGGTGTTATATTTTAAAATTTTGACCCAATTTGGGCAATTGTCAGTAAAGACAAAAATATAGCTGTGAGTGTGTAGAGCCTTATGGGTCAAAGAATTTTGTCATGTTTCTGCTCATGTTTATTTCATGCTTGTCCATTACTTTTTTCACCTGCCAGTCACCCTCCATGCATTTACTATCTTCATCCCAACCACCTGTTCATTGTACATTTCATCCCATTCTCATGTCATGCATACACTCAATGTTCAGTCACTGTTCCATGTGCAGTGTATACACTCACTGTGCATTGTATTCAAGCTATACACACTGTGTGCATCATGGTCATTGTATTGCCAAACACATAACATAATGTTATCCTTCTCTCTCACCAAGGAGATAACTCCTTGCTCTTACATACACACACCCCTGATATTCATTTATGTTCACCCCTCTTATACATGTAACTTCTATTGCTGACTGCACTGGTCAGTTACCTAATTAGGACATCTATGATTAGTCAATGTGATTCTGAATATTTTATGTTTGTGAAGGTACTACATGTATTGAGGAATAAAGTGGAACAAGTTCCATGTGCTTCCATGCCTAGTTACCCAGATCTTGAGAGTGATGTATCAATTTATTTTAATTGCACCTGTGTAGTTTGAACCCAAATGCAGCTGAATAAGCCACCCTACAGCTGTTACTTCATTACTACTAGTACTGTGAAACTGCGAAGCTCTGTTTTATTAAAGTGTTAATTTTTTTTAAAATATGACACAGAATTTTATAAAATCCAAAAAATTAGATGCAGAGTTTGTGGCCCGTGATTTGATAGCCTCAGCCTTTTATTTGATATAGGCACAATATGCATGCTATACCTTCCAGGCTCAACTAAAATGGTAAAAATCGAATAAATAAAAAAGGAAAAAAAATCACAAAAATAGGCAGGTGTGATCAAGTTTTTACCTTGGACTTGTAACTTGTATATATGGGATTACACATGCAAGGTAAGATTTTTAAGAAAAACCTGAACACACCTGCCGATCTTTTTTTTTTTCCTTTTTTATTCATTTTATTTTTACAATTTTAGTTGAGCCTGAAGGTAACCCCTTTAGCACTGACTTATGCGAGGTTATTGGAGATAACCACGCACTCTGTACCTTCATACCCTGAGCAATTACCTCCCATATAGTGTGTGATATCTGGCACATATGTGTGCGGCAGAGGAGCAAGATCACCGACCAAAAACAGCCTGAAAATTTCACTTGATCAAGATGATAAAGATCCTATTAAAGGATCTGGCATATTCTATCATTCTAAAATGTAGAAGGAAGTATTTTCTCAAGATTTTGCCAATTATATTAGTGTTTTTACCTCTTCAACTTTGAGGTCGTGACAGGCCAAAATTGACACAGCTCCATATAGTGATGGTCCCGAGAGTGCCCCTTTAGCAAACTCTGAGGGTGGTTTGCATGGTTCACAGTATGTGGGAAATGGTGATATTTAGATCTAGATTTTTTTTTTTATATCCCCCTCCACACACAGTACATGCATCCAACGTACGGCTCCATGTGCCAGTACCAGTCCAGATTGATTAACCCCAGGGAGCTCCAACGCATAGCGTCGGAGCCCCAGGTACAACTAACCAAAATCTTCCTCGCCCATAGCATTAGTTTGGTCAGTCGCATCGCTTAATTTCAGCACGTAAGATGAAAATTTGTACTTACATTTCAAGAGAATTATTGTAACTATCCAGCAGCCACTTTGATTTCACAATTTGATGATTATTTCGATGAAAAAAATGGAATTTCCTCGCCGAGGCGATCTTCCACTGTACTGTATTATTGATTCAAACTGCTCGGCGAGGAAATTCCATTTTTTCATCGAAATAATCATCAAATTGTGAAATCAAAGTGGCTGCTGGATAGTTACAGTAATTCCCTTGAAAAGTACATGTAAGTATCACTTATACATGTACAAGCTTATCTGAAGATAACCTTGTACTCCAGACTAGTTTTTACAGGTGAATAGGCTTCAATAGCTTTTGTGTGTATCAGCAGGCCTTTTTCCAGTCTAGACAATTCATGCATGAGAGGAAAATAATTATTCAAAATTTCATTTTCAATTCTGAATCTCCAAATTTGAGGCACAGTAAGAGTTGAAGAGTCCCTGGACCAGGTAATCTAGCAAATTTAAGAAAATTAAATCTTGCTTAGAGCAATTTTGTTGTCTGTTTGTGACTGCTGCAACAGTGAATGTTGGACACAGTCTCACATAGGCAAGGGCCTAGTATGAGTGTGTAAGTACAAATTTTCTTCTTACCAGCCGAAATTTAGCGACGCAACCGACCAAACAAATGCCATGGGCAAGGAAGACTTTGGTTATATGTACCTGGAGCTCCAACGCTAAGCGTTGGAGCTCCCTGGAGTTAATAAGACTGATATGCCATGGAGCTCATAGAGCTAACTTGTTAGATGTTATCTTAAGATAAGCTTGTACATGCACATGTGGGTGTAAGGCACTCACACTAGTTATGCGAGGTTATCATGGTTATTTTTATATTTTGCCCCATCAGCATGATTTGATTGTGGCTCATACACATCATATCGCATCACATAGCACATTACATAGATCCATGAAACCCCAGAGGACTGTGCACTGGATACTGGAAAAAGAAGACACATTTTTATTTTTTTTTATTTTTATTTTTTTTAGAAAAGACACTTCATAAGTGCAGACTCGTTTATACAATTACAAACATGACAAAATGTTAAACGAATGGGACTGTGTCCATGGGGTGTCTATCAGACATTACAATCACTCAGTTTTCATGAATTTCCACACTTAACTGCATGAAAACATACATAACTTACTACTTTGACAGTTTTTCGAACAACGCCCTGGTCTCCTCTTCCGTTAAAGGACGCATGATGGCAGAAATAGAAACAAATTAGGCTGTTTATCATCAAAATCGCACAGCAAAGTCGCACATGTGAGACCTTTGACACACAACCATTTCCGGTTCATGCTGCACTGTTGCCGAGCGACGTCTGCTTGTTTCCGGAAGTATTACGTGCGGGCCGGGATCTATATCCCAGTGCATATATATACCGTATGTGCACTTTGGCCGGCTTGCCTTGGCTTGGCCTGGCTGTAAATGATGATCAGGCCACAAAATGGAGAAAAATCCAATGGAAAGAGCAAAAAACTTAACGTTTCAGATATGATTCCAGTAGGAGGACAAGTGTCGCAGGAGCACCGCACATTTAGATCAGTAAGTTATCCCTTAAAAAGGTGAAAATTTGAGTATAGATCTAGATCTAGAGTCAACTTGACTTGAGAATGAGATCAACATGAAGTAACATTTACCGTAACAATCAAGTTAACTTGAGACTTGAGTTGAGTTGACAATTGAAACTGAGAGTCTGAGAGACAGAGAGACAGAGAGAGAGAGGGAGAGGCTAGGCGAGGGCGAGCGAGGCAAAAATGCATTATTGAGCTTTGGCCATGCAAGAAAAGGTTAACAAAATAGACCAGGTTTAGCTCAACTAGTACATGTAGTAGAGGACACTCCATGAAAATATCAAAGAGACACAGTGAACTGGATGTAAGAAGTACGTCTTTCAGCAGAAGAGTCATTGATGACTGGAACAGCTTACCTGAAGATATAGATCTAGTGCAAATAACCAGAACAGATAATTCAAAAGATGTCTATAGACTAGTCTAGATAAATATTGGTGAAATAAACACTAACTTACTTTGAACTTCCATGACTCCTCCCGCAAACGCAGATCCTTGACCTTGTGAAGGAATTGCATTAAAATACTGTAAGATTATCATCCTAAAACATGAAAAGGAAGTATTTTTCCTGAATTTGGAAGATTTTTTTGTTTTTTTACCACTTCAACTAAGACTAAGAGGTCAACCACTGCCAAAATTGACACAGCCTCTCATCATACTGATGGTTCCCTGTGTGCCTCATATTGATGATGGGCTAAGTTTCAGGAATTCAGCCGGTTATCATGTACCGGTATCAATTATATTTGGAACTTGGAATGATTTTAAAAAGAATTGTGTCTTAATCTCCTTTCTGATGATGCTATAATCATGGTAGACTGTGATCAGAAGTTAGGATCTGAATGAGCAAAAACAGTTTTAGATCTAGTTTGTTTATTTTTTCCATAAATTATGCCATTTTTCGACAATTATTTTACATGTAACTGAAAGATTTTATACCTATGGCTATGGGTTGAAATTGTCCGGAATCCATATTTGTCATTTTTCAAGCATTGCAAATATTGCTTAGCCTTAGCTTAGGAAGGAATAAAAATTGATGTTTGCTGCGTGTGGGCATCAAACATACATATATACATGTAGACACGACCACTAGCATAGACATAGGTACAGGACAGACAGACTTTTATTGGCAGGGATTTGCCACTGACAACACAAAAGGGGTTAATATCTATGGGATTTTCTCTCAAAACCCTCTAGACTATATATCCTTTATTTCTTCCTTTTCAGATTATACTAAGAATGAGTGAACAAACGCAATAATGTCAGCGACCCTTGTCCATGGGAACACAAATCTTACCCTGCTGTCAGGGTCCAGGAGCAGTGGTGTCAATGTCATCACCCCAGTCATGGCCGTTTCTGTATGCCGTCCACCCGTCAGCAATGGCATGCCATCTCGACGGGGAAGTGCCATCAGTCGTTCCCAGCTTCCAGCAAAAAGCCTTCCAAGTCACACCCACTTCAAGCTTCACGGCCAGGAGAGCATTCCTTCAAGAAGCAGCCTGTCATCTTCGCTCCTGGAGCCTTACCCTCCAGTCGAAAACACCAACTGGGCATCAGACAGCAGGGAGAGCTTGACCCTTCCTAAGATAAGTAGTCCAGCGCAGCTATGCAGTACCTCCAACTCCCAGTCAAGTCTCCTAACCACCATCGATGCCACAAGCGGGAAGGACAGCGTTGGCGATGTGGATCCACACCTTGAAAAACCCAATCCACCAAGCATCTTTCCAAACTTCCGTGCCCTCCAACGTCTGGCTGCCAGCGCAAAGCTAAGGATAAACAGTCTGAAATCGAAAGAGGCTAAAGCTATCACTGCTTTACTGAATCATGAAAATAATAATCAGTCCAGTGAGTCCCATTCTTGCCAGGATAATATGATCGAAGTTAACAATGTATTGAATTCATCTTGGGAATCTCAAGATGATAATTATCTCCAGCCTCCACACATCAACAACACAGATTCGGATGTACATAGCAACAAAGGTGAGCACATTTTTTTTACTGAAAGTCCACCCTTTTCTAGTTTTATTGAGTCATATAAATCTCTTTTTTTTTTTCAAACTAAGATATTGGTACAGATATTTTTTCCCCAATCATGTTTATTTGCCCTCTTCTATTAAGTTCTTACCTTTGCAGTCTTTGAACTAAGCAGATTATTAGAAAGATAGATGTGCAGTGCATGGATTATATTTAATTGGACATGTATTTTTAATAAAAAGACAGAGGACATAGCCCAAATTCATTTGAAAGTATCATTACCCTTAGTTATAGTTCATGTTATTTACATCCTATCTCAGGTACTTCCAAGTCAAAGACCAAGAAATTCTACAGAAGCAGATCAAGAAGGAGAAGGGGCAAAACTCCCTCAAAAAAGAAAAACTCACCTGCTCCAAAGAAAGACAGTGCATCCTTAGGAGATTTCACTCTTGCTTCAACCATGACTCTCAACAATCGCTGGGAAAGAAAAAAGGTGGAAACGTTCAGTACTAAGTACAACAAAAACTTCACTTCCTGCAAAGCTAAAGCAAAAGACTCATCCAGTGGAACATCCTCGCAAGTAACCTTGACAACGGTGGCTTTGGAGAAGAGAAGCAATGCAACCGCAATCACGAAGCAAAGTAAATCCGAGGCATCCAATATGCCAACATCCAGAATGGTTTTAGAACATGCCGCATCGGTTTACACAAGTGGTAACCAAGTTAGCGTGAGGCTGAGCAACAGATTCAGGTCAAGTGAATCAGAACATTCAGTGAAGAAAGTGTTCTTGTCCGAGAAGCAGTCCAGTATGCTGAAGGACTGTGGGAAAGGTGTACCCTGTGCCCCGCCCACTTCTCCCACCCCTCAACAGCTTGAGAAGTTTGAATATATACCATCATTGACAGATCTAAGAGTGAGTTTGATTCTGGCTTCTGCCTTGACATACATGTATACTATTATTCTCTATGTAGGTTGATAGCATATCTTACAAATAGTTGTTCATCTTGTTTGTGTCAAGAAGCTATGAGAGCTAGAAAAAGTAATCTTAGGGGCAAAATATGAGGACGACGAGAAAAATGCTTTTAAGGATGCACAGATTCAACACCCAGTCATAAAGTTTATGAGAGAAATACATGAACCACCCCAAGGCCTCTAGTCTATTGTAGCATAACAGGTAGACAACCATCTCCCTCTACTCCTGGACAGCTACCTCCCTTAAGGACAACTTCCCCCATACCCCAGAGGAAAATATATTTCCTGATACACCTGTAACTATTCCCATGAAAGCTACTCCTTCACTATATACACCTTTTGAAGATTACCCCATTTACAATGTACCTCTGACGACTACAACTATGGGTAATTAGATTAGGGGGTAGTTTTCCTAAGGAGTTGTTGGTTGGTTAGTGGGGGGGGGGGGGGTACTGGAAATTGGTGAAAATCTAGGGGTACATGTCCTAAGATTGTCCTGAAGATACATACAGAATGAAAGCTGATTGAACTGATTGCTATTGGTAGAGTATAAGACCAGAGTTTGCCCAAATCTTTAACCAAAATAGTTCAAAATCCAGTATTTCAGTGTTTGATCATTAACTGCAGCATCCCTAAATAATATGTTAGTATACAAATACAAGTGAAAAATAAATTATACATGTATGGTAAAATAAACAATTATAATTTTCTTTTACAGAGCCAGAGAGCCCTAAAGGACAGGCTGACTGTGATTGATGCAGAGGTGAAGAAAAGAAGTCAAAAGATCCGGGAAGAAAGAGCGAAACAGGAAAAGCAAACGGTACGCACCAATGTCAGCATGATGAGGCAGAGACAGAGGCAAGAGATCTATGCTCTCAACAAAGTCATGACAGAACTTGAGAACAGCCAGTTCCAGAAGTTCTGTGAGTCAATGAAGAAGAAGGACAAATCATGAAAGCTATAAAGTACAAAGGACTTGAATCAGGGCTTGACTGGGTATCAGGTGATTCAGGGAACATATATGGATTTAAAGGTGAAGAAGTAGAACTATGGTTCTAGGGTAGGCTGTTGTGACAGGTTTGACAGGGGAGGGGGGTATATAGAAAGCTGTAACTAAGAACAAAATTTTTAAAAAAGAAATGTATATTGCTTTATTCATGGCAGTAGTGATACCTCTTTTGTTACATCATTTTTACATGGAGTGAGATTGAGAATTTGGGGCCATAAAAATTACTTTTCAAATGCAGGTTAAATGTCCAGTTGGTTTAAAAAGTAAGATTTCACCGCAATTAATGCTTTGCGTATGGTGCAAAACTGCAATTGATCATGTGCCTAGCCTGCCATCATAGAGTGATGTCTGAATGCAAGGCCTTTGCAAGCTATAGTTAACCTTGCATCACTCGAAGTCACGTAAGTTGAACTTTCCCTAAGTCAAATCAATCTTTTTGACCAAACTATGCAAAACATGTGTTATTTACATTTCCTAAGTCAAACTTTGCGTAAGTCGAACTATTTTTTGTGGTCCCAACAGATTCGACTTATGCAAAGTTAACTGTACTTAGTATTCAAACACTAAATTGTTTGCTGCCAGTCGTGATTTTGATTGTACTTGGACTTTGAAAAAGTGAAGACTGCACTGATTAGCTAACTTTGAAATTTTCACTGAAATTTTACTTTATGTAACAGCTTAGCTGTGGCATTGTCTTAAAAAACAGGGGCCGTATTCTGAAAACGATGTTATCTTTTTTGTTAGTAAAACAATGTTAATTGTTATAACCAATCAAAATCAGGACAAGTCATTGGTTAATAATTGTGCAGAGATGGCTAAGCTCGCGTAAAGTTAACAGAGACATCTGCGCAAGCACCAATGATTAGTGTTTATTACGCGCCATTTCAGTTTGTTATGGCAATTAACATGAAAGATAACATACATGTACATGTACTTTTCAGAATACGGCCCCTGTGCATTAACTACAACTACTCTTTTTCTTTCTTTTTTGGGGGGGTGGGGGGATGGGTGGGGATGTGTAGTGGAAAATCATAGAAGCATGATAAACACTTTTTTCATGTCTATTTGCTGAAGACTATAGGAAAAATATTTAGAGGAAGATTCAATTTATGCAAACAGTGTATCTAAGTTTTTTTAAAACATGCTGTGAATGAAAGATTCACCCTGCATTGGCAGAAAAACCATTTGCATATTTTCAGTTATCTGGTATATTTGGCTTTTAGCAACAATTAAGAGAGTGAATTTTGTGTAAATCTTCGCGATTCAAACCTATTGGCCCGAATTCACAAAGGAGGTTTAAACCATGGCTAAGGTTTAAACCTCCGTATTAAAGCATAATAAAATAAGCGTAAATAAGCGCACATTGTCCATGCGCGCGCTCAAAGAAAATATATGATTGGATCAGATTCAGTGCGCACGTACGCTTATAAAACCCAGGAGGGGGTTTAAACCATGGTTTAGACCAAATCTCCTTTGTGAATTCGGGCCATTCAGTTCAGAGTTCAGAAACTTTTGTTACAGTACTTTGAAACAGAAGTATTATGTGCTTATGAATATTTTGAGGCGATTATTTGTGTATCATATGCTTCTGTGATTGAAAAAAAAGAAGAGATTATGAATTATTGATTCAGTGTTATATAAGTAATCATTAATATCATCATCATTGTGATCACATTGAGATTTTGATTTACAGCTATTGATATCACAGGACAATCATGCTTATTTGGGGGTTTGTTTTCTTTGAAGAAAAAAGTACAAATTTTCAAAATCGAAAATATATTCATTTATTAGAAAATCATGGTACACTTGAGAAAGGTTTGAAATTTTGTTGATTTGAAATAAAGACAGTAATTGGGTATTGATCTTCATGTACTGATAAGATCAAAATGTTATGGAGACCACCGTTTTGGTATCCAGAAGATGAAGAATTGATGTATAATTTGCAATAAGAAATGTGAATACTTTGAATCTAACTACAAGTGCCAATTGTTTTGTTGTTGGTTGCAAATAAGCTTAAAAAAGGAGGAATGTTTAATTGTTTTAAACTGTTATTGATTTACTTCTCATTATTTTGAAAATGCTAAAGCAACAATTTTCTAAATTTAATGAAAAGGCTTCAATTCATAATCATGTGATGATAACTAATGTTTCTCATTTTAAAATTAAGAAATGGCTTTAGATTCTCATGCTTAAATATTTCTTTTGTGATGAAGTGTCATGAGATAGAACCTTTGTGAGTTGCCAAATCCTTATTTTTGTATTTCTTGTAGAATACAAATTTTAGAAACCAAGTGTGTAAATCGTCTGTTGAGAGCCAGAAGGCGTTAACTCTGTGTAAAGGTATATGAGTTAACGCCCTTCTTGCTCCAAACAGATGACATGACCTTAGTTTATAAGTATTACATCTGTGTGACTAATTAATTATTGTCCTTCCATTTAATTTTTCGTAAAGTATGAAATTTTGCCATTAGGACCATCTGGCCATAGTCCGTCCATTTTTGTTCAACAAGGGCTTTTATTTCTATTCCAAATTTTGTACCATGAGTTTGAATATCTGTGCTCGAAAAATATGTACATTAATACCAACTTGTATGTTGTATTGTATGTGTATCAGGTTGACTACCATGACTACAAATGATAATTAATACATGTATAGGGAAGCTATCTGGGGGTGTATTGTTCTAAGGAGGTAGTCGTGGGGGGGGGGGGGGGGTTATTGTCATTGTGGGTTGTTGTGGGGGGATAGTTATTGGGGTAGATGTCTGTTTTCATGACAAACCAACCATCGTGTGCGTGTCATACATTTTTGTTTAAAAAAATTATGAAAAATGATCGAACATTGTCCGTCCATTTATCTTTCATTGGGGCTTTCATATCTTCTTAAAAAGGTAGCATGGAAAGTTTGTATGTGAACTGACCACTCTTCAAATCTATGAAGCTGTAATTTTATATGAAAATCTTGTAGGTTTCATACCAACAGTCAAGTCTGTAAAATAATGTCCTCCATAAAACATGTCTTTCAAACAAAGTCAATAATTTGGAGTTTAAATATATATTATAAATATAAATAAATATAAGTATATAAATATTAAGAACTGATTTTTTGTGCTTTTTATTTGTGACTTACTGGGAGAACATTGCTTGAAATGAAAATTAACAAAAAAATTGAAATTTCAATCTCAATACCTCATTTCTACTGGGGATGGGGAGTGTCCGTTTGTGTGTGTGTGTCTGTGTGTTCTCTCTCTCTCTTCATATTTACTTCATCCATTTTATCCATCTATTGTCCTTTATTTCAGTCTCAAACACATCCTTGAATCATACAAATGACAAACAAATTATAAAATATGTCATAATTATAATTACTGTTCACTCTTTGTAAAAATATAATCATTTTTGGCATCATAAAAATATATGACATTTAAAAATGAAAGTAGTCTTAAAATTGAAATACAGGAATGCAATGAAAAAACTCATTAGCAACCATAATGTCTAGCCCAGTGAAAAGGTAAGCTATGCATGCAACTGGGGCAGTATTCTGAAAACTCTTGACTTTCATTTAAACTTCCTGTCGTATTCTCAAAATTATGTCAAGATAATATTTCATGTTATGTTACCCCCGACATGTCTATTCCATGGAATTATCAGAGATACCAAGGTCAAAGATAAGCAATGCTTGAGATTTTCCGTGCATCAGCGCCAGGTAGGCGAGGAACCGTGTGCTCGCCTTACAGTGTAGAATATATCAAGATAGTCTGTGAGGCCAGGCGTGAGAAAGAGATTTTTGGGCATGAGCAAGAGCCCTGATGCATGACTGTCACGCCTAATGCGTGAGACTTCGTAGGTCTGAATTATGAACAAAGAAATGTCAAATATGTGTGTATGTTTGCTACAGTAACATGTTTTGATGCTATCAAAGTTTTCAGAATACCGCCCCATTTCATAAAGGTATTTTATTTGCTAAAATTCAGGTTGCATATTATAATAATGCTGATTGCTATGTTGGGCAAGCTTACTACTGATTGCGATGTTGGGCAAGCTTCTGGCAAGCTTTAAAGTCATTTAGAATAATTTCTTGAAATTTCAAATACCTATAGTCTATAATTTGCAAACTTGGTGCTATAAAATGAAACCTGACATCAAATTCCTGATTGATGTCTGTCACTTTCTGCAGTATCATAGCTTATTTTTAACATTAAAAGATGAATAAAAAGTGATCTCATGATCAGGAATTTTCAGGTTCCATATCCATCAAATAAAGTTAACAATGTTCATTTTCACTTTATAACACATGAATTAGTTGTATATTATATTGCTCAGCATGATATACAACATGGTTCTTCCCGTTTGTGCAGCTGCACAGAGGTCCATTCAATGTATAGAGGTTATGTAAAAGTACTGTAGCAAACCTTTGTAAGGGGAAAAATCATAGCACAGAAATATAGCACTGATCAGATCTGGACTACATGAAGAGCCCAATTTCCAATGAGAGATTTTCTACACATTTCATTTTGCAAATAAAAAAATTACTCTGCATTGTGTTTCCTTTTACTGCCAAAAATTAATACTTCTTTTTGGACAAATTTTGCATCATGTTTTATTGTAAATGTAATACACAATTCAAGAATGAATACAGTCACATTTTAATACTGATATTCAAAGTATATGTTCAGTGCATCAAGCATTTGCATAGATCAGAAATTTGTGACCATAAATTAATATCATAATGAAAGATTTTATCTAATCTAGTATATACGGTTAGCTATGAATATGTTTAAAAAATTGAGCAAAATTAAACCCCCCAAAAAATGATCATAAAAAATAATATGGACATTTTCTTTCAACAAATTTCAGGTAAAATATGCCATTTAATCTACTTTGCAAATACTCCCTGAATCGAACAGAGATGGAAAGAGCAGGAACAGTATACATATACTGTAAAGCACACAATATGAATTTAGACTCTTCATATAGTACATTTATATATTATATAGGTCATGTTACTGAAAATTTCCAGTATTAGTTGTTTCAAGTGGATATTCAGAAGTATGTAAATAGTATTCACATCTCATTAAGATTAAGATATGTGTTCATGTAAAGAATTACAAATTTAATGTACTATGGAAAATAAACAAATTTTTTCAACACTATCAAGTTAAATTACCGTATTAAGCACATACTTGCAAGTATGCAAACATACACAATTATGTAAGTTCATTTCTATTAGTCAAGTTTTTATCTTTACATTTTAGTTGCTATAGTTTTCTGGAATATATTATATGATCTTAAAATGTATTTTTTAGTCAAAGATTAGGAAATGATTTCGGATTAACATATATCAGCAGATAGTGCAATAGACTAGATTGATATTACTTTAATGACAATGACAAGATAGAAACAGGAATTTACAATATATTTCTAAAATGTTTAAAATCATGCAGCATGGAAGTTCACGTTGGTTGAATAACAGTTTAATTTTTAATATTCATCACCCCCCCCCCCAAAAAAAAGATATACTGTATCTGCATCACAATGAAAAGTAGTAGAGCCTGCACTAAGTCCTGTATTCTGCTAAAAATATAAAGTCCCTGGGTCTAAAGTCAAATTTTAACAAAGGGAGTTAGCCCAATGGTGTAAGTTTTCCTTTTGTTCAACATGATCTAAGGCAGAGCGTCGGGTCTAACTGAATATTAGAATACAGACCTACGAATTTAGAGAGTGCAGGATTCACACAGTAATGGAATGACTTTTCAATGACAAAATAACAGCAGATTAACTTCATGCTACCCCAAGCTCTCTTCAAGTACTGGATTTCTTCGTGTTCTATGATGGAGTTCTTCTTCCTTTTCCTCCAAGAATTCCTCCGTCAGATTGTGCCTTGTAATGATTCCTAGGATCTGTAATAAACATAAAAACACGAAGTGAAATGAAATGCGACAAAAAATAAGTCTAGTACCATGCACATTTGTCTGCACGGAGGAAGAATACAATATATATCGGATTTTATTGAGCTAAAAACTATCAAAAACAAGGACAAACAGACCAAAGGCCGATATTTGTCTTGTGTACAAATTAAAATTGTATACATGTATAAATGAAGATGACATGGTAAATATAATAAAAACAATGAATTACAGTAAATAAAATAGCTATAATATGTAACAAAGTTACTCCCAAGTAGTAAATTGTTTAGGGGAAGAGAAAAATAGCAGAAGGAGGAGGAAAAAAAGGAGAGGAGGAGAAAGAGAAAGAAAGGGAGGAGAAGAGAACACAAGCTAGGAAGAAGGGGAGTAACTATCAAGTAATTAAAAAGAAAAAAGGATAAATACAAGTACAAGTATAAAGTGCTTACTATATAAAGAAATCACTGGAACTAAGCACATACTGAGATTTCATGCAGAAATGTGGCACCTAACATATACATGTACACATAGGGTGTTCTTACTGTCACAACTGTTACTACCTGCCTGTGCCATAAAAGAATTTTGAATTTTGAATTACGGCAAGGTGGTAGGTATTAATGGTTGGGTTCTATTGTATAAAAGTTGCTAACGGAATGTACATGTACATTTACTGCACTACATGTACATGTTATTTCCAGCATCTAACCGCTGTTCACAAACATATTTGAAACCTTAAAGGTCATGTAGAGATTTTGTAAGCCCTCAAAAACTGTTCATCAGATTTCTTCAATTTTTGTTGATAAATAGCAAGATACTAGCAATACTAAGACACTGTGAAGATTTCGCCTCCTTAAGTTTAATATTAAACAAATAAGAGGCAAAATCTAATTCATGTGCCAGGACAGGCACGTACAAATCCCAACAAAGGCAGCATGTGCTATACACTGTACACACACGTGTAAAACCAATGAGTAGCTACACACAGTGATACACATGCTGTCTCTATGCGAAGCCCCAAGATTGCTGTGCGGGGAGCCGTCAGGATGGAAGGGTCCTAGCATAATGGCAGTGATCGAGCATTCCTTACAGATATTTACACTAAAATTCACCAGAAATCATAGATTGAATACCAAATGATCTCTTACAGACATCTTTTGATACAAGGAGAACAACATGAGACTACATGTATATTTAACATGTTTCTTTCCAATCTCCTTTTTGCTACCAAAACTGTACATGAGCTCTAAAGCATAAAATAATAAATAATTGAAAATATACGATGTGGTGCAGTGGTGGAGATGTCTGACGCAATTTCCATGAATGCTAAATTTTGAGGTCTCAACTGGCTTAGTGCCATCTACGTTGACTTTTTGTTTAGCATTCATGGAAATTGCGTCAGACATCTCCACCACTGCACCACATCGTATAGTTTCAATTATGGTTGTATCGCCGACAGTGCGCGCGCCATCACACACAGCCGCCTCCTTGAATCTGCATTACAAGAGGATCCATGGATACACAAACACTGGTGAGTTCTCAAAAAATTTTCATGCTTCTTTTCTTTCCTTGGGGGGCTGAATTTTAGTAAGAAATTTACACAAAGTTGCCAAAAGTTTCCCTAGGAGGAGACGCTATGGTGAAGAACCTGTCGAAGGCGGGAGTTAACGGGAAAGGGATTTTCCAGGGCATTTTTCATAACCTTCCAAATCGGCTCTATTAGAATGGCGGATTAAAAAACCTGGCTTCCTGTAGTGTAAATGGCGTATAGCCCTTTTTTTTTTTTACACTCGGGAAGCCATCCTGGCTACGCACAATCGTGCACTGCCATCATACATAACATGGACTCACTGCACAGTACCTTATCTTGTCAATGTACACTGTTTGTTCTCACACTCATGCTTCGTATACACTGTACATGTAAGCACAAACAGTGCACATAGACAAGATGAGGTAGTTGTGGGGTATCTATATAGTATAAGTTCATTTTCACGGATTTTACTATGAAAATTGATTTTTTTTTTTTCCCGGAATCTTTTTTCTGGCAATGAAAAAATCTGGAATTCTGGAAAAATCTGGAAAACTGGCATCTCTGGGATATGTGACGTCACAATGGATATCAGTAGGTATTTTGCCTTAAAGTCGGCTTGCTAAAGTAAAGTGCTTAAATTTGATCTGAATACAGGTTAAGCCAGTTTACTTAGCCACGCCAAATGCCAAGTAAAATGCTAACTTAATGCGCGTTTTGATTTGAATACCGCCCCAGCTGCTCATAAAGACCACCTTTCCTGTTTCCCTTGAGCAGTCTTTATATGCAGGTTTCACTGTACTACCATTCTTTCTTTCAAATGAATCATAACGTCTGATCTCACCTCTCCAAAGCAGTTGACAACAGGCAGGTGTCTTAGTCCCATGGTGCGGAAAAGATTGAAGACCTTAGGGGCGGGTGTGTCAGGGTACACAGGGTACGGGCATGGCGTCATGTACTTACTAACATCCTAAATGTGAGAAAGAGAGAGACCAAGGTAGAAACTTGTTGTTTCATCAAGTGTCTTGTCAGTGATTTTTGACTGACAAATTAGCTCCCAGCCAATCAGATGCAAGGATTTCAGTAGCTTATAACAGTTATTGCAACTTGTCATTGATAACAAGTTTTATGAAACAGGACCCAGTAGTCATAAAAACATACTAACTTTAGTCCAGGACCCCGTTTCATAAAACTTGTTATCAATAACAACTGCCACATTTCCAGGACAAATTTGCTCACAGCCAATCAAATGCAGCGATTTCAGTTATTGTAACTTGTTATTGACAACAAGTTTTAGGAAACAGGGCCCAGGTTAAAGTGGGTAGAGTTAGTCGACTGATTTGTGGAGTTCCAAGTGTCAACCTCCCCATCCCATAAAATTGACCATAATTCTGCAACTAAATAAACAAATAAATAACATGTCAACATGAGATCAATTTCTCATTATCATTTCATGACTGCTTCACTTTGTTTATTCATTTTGTTACGGATTTTCAGTTTGTACAGAATAAAGAGCGCGAAAATTTTGCACTCCATAAACCAGGTTTAACTTTGTCCATATTTGTGATAAACAGGCCTTAGATTAAGGAAGAAGCCATCTGCTGAGATCCAGTGAGGTGCTAAGTCCTATCGTTTTATAAGGTTATTTTGGCTCTTAGTACGCAAAGAGATAAAAAAAAAATGGGAGGATATTTCTGCTCATAATGGTTGATTCTATCTTTGAAGTGTATACTTGTTGGCCTTTGTTAGGAAACTGAGTATACATAAGGCAGTGTAAATGTGATGTAGAAATATTTTCATTTCAAGGATTTTCATCATATACATCAACATTTATGGTTGAATACTTGTTGCTCATACAATATGCCATGAAAAAATTAATATTTAAAAAAAACATCTACCTTTCACACAATGCCTACCACAAAATTGAAAATTCAAAGAACTACTATGACAAAACATGCAATTTCTCTTTCCTTAGTGTTGATCTTGACTGCGTAGAACTTACCACTATCATGTTTGCATTGATGTTAGAGACGTCGATGTCGTAGATGTCTAAATATCTTGGGTACCTGGCTACCATATCTTCATAAGTCACATGAGGCTGACAGGAACTCTGTGATTGAAAGATGTAATAAATCAACATGCTGAACAATTTCTATAGTACGCACACAGGAACAACATGGTATCAATTGAGGTCACAGGGCTGACATATAGGCTCTGTGTCATATGCTCTGGCAAAAATTTCTCTGGGTCAATTTCCTACACAAACAGATATCTTAACTTCAACTTTGGACCAGACACTAGACCTAACCCTAACCTTGACCCTAATCCTAACCCTAAACCTAACCTAACACTTAATTGCAACCTAAAACCCTACCCTCTCTCTTTGATGAAATACAGCCTGGAGCACACTCTATAGTGTGTACATGTATGTTTGATATACTGTAAACGCTGTTATTTTCGCGCGATTAAATTTTCGCGCTGAGCGACCCCAAACATATTCGGCGGTTCTTAAATTCGCGCTGAACAATTACACGCTCGTAAGTACACCCACTCCATTTAAATGCATACGGCATGCGCAACTACACACACGCGCTCAAAAATGAATTGGACACACACACATATTAATGTAGTGAAGTGCGCAATTCAACCCAAACAGGAAATCAGGCTAATATTTTCGCAAGTTCTAGAATTTGCGCCCGCCGAAAATAGCGCGAAATCCGCGAAAATTAATGTACCACGAATATTTCTGCATTTACAGTACATGTACCTATGAAAGTAGAACCTAGTTTGCAGGCACAAACCTTGGTCAGTCGTAAGAGTGTATGCAATGTAAGAATACCATAGACCATGTACTATAGCTGCTCCTGACACAGACACGACCAGTAGGTAGCTGAATTAGGCTTCTCTCAAGACAATGATTTTCTGATAAAGTGTCAAATTAGGGTCTGTGCTTGCAGACTAAAGTAGAACCTAAGACTTCCTAAAGAAATGTTCTATAACACCTACAGTTTTTGAGAAATTACACATTAAGAGTTGACTTTGTGTACGTTTACAGTTCACTGCAGATTGTTTAGTTACACTTTTTGGACATGGTATTTTTCATAAAGAGGTCTAAAGGAAAGGTTGAGTTCTGGGAAAGGTAAAAAATAATTTGTGGGCTTTCCCCTTCCTTTCATGTCAGTTTTGAAGAATTTCATGGTAGAAATGTCCCCTGAAAAGGAAAGCTCTTCAAATGCCCTCACTTTTGTGTGTAGTCCCATATACCCATTTCTGTGTGCAGTACATGTGCTTTTCAGCGAGATTGGGTCAATTTCTTATCTTTTTTGATGATTCCAAAACAACACAGTATAAAACAATTCTTATGTAGACATGGTCAACCTTTCCCAATTGCTTTGATGTTTCTCTCACAATGTAAAGGCATGATCCGAGAACTCTTCTTTATCTTTAAAGCTTCTTGTCTTTATCAACCCATAACCACTTTTTGTGATTAGTTATGGGTTCTTTTTCTGCAGTGATTTATTACATTCTCCGAACTATGTGTACTTCCAGTGAATGGAGTGCAGGGATATAATATAAAGCATACACAACATTGTTTTAGATAATGGCAGACAAGAACACTAATTATGATGCAGCAGAAAAATAAATATTCAAAGTTTTCCTAAAAATCATCCAAATACAGCATTAAAGGTTATATGATCATACAACAAAGTAACCTTAAAATATTAATATATATATATATATATATATATATATATATATATATAACTCTTATTCCGGCGTTTAGGGGAATCCTTTTATCTCAGCCTATTGTTATCATTCGCCTTAACGCACGGTTGCTTTCGCCGTAACGTCGAATTTCTATTGTGACGGAATAAACCGCATTGATAGGATTCCCCCTAACGTAGGAAATAATCACTGTATATATATATATATATATATATACTTACAGACACATTTTCAGGATAGCATGCCCCATGCTGCAGGAGGGTCACCAAGTGGTCTCTAAGTAACAGGCCATGGAAGGTCAAAGGTCGATATTCGTCCTGGAAAGCCTGGTCATTCTCATTGGCAGATTCAGAATTAGGCGACTCAGTGGGCTGATCAGAAGTACATGTAGAGCTGTATGAAAAATGTTTTTAAGTCATTATTATACTGAATTTGGGATCAAGTATTCAATTCTATTAGGCTACATGTATGATGTAAATAAAATAATCCAAAGTATGGAAGGTAAGAAAATCTAACAAAGGTTTGAATACTTCTACCAGTTATTGAATTTCTAAATAACTATAACAAAAAAAATTGTGAACAACTGTTTGCCTATCGGATGAACAAATGAAAGAGAGACATACATGTACATGAAGGTTTCCTCAAACACGCTAAACACTTACTTGAAATCTTCCAATAAATATATTCATTCATTCAAAGATATATTAAAGGTAACAGAGTTTTGGGAAGCCCTCAAAAACTTTTCGCCAGATTTCTTTGATTTTACTTAATAAATAGCAGGGTACTAACATAACTAAGATGCTGTGAAGTTTTTGCCTCCTCAAGTGAAATATTTATTGAATGAGAGGTGAAAAGTAATAAAAATCCCTGGCCCAAAAAAGAGGGGATGTAAATTCCAACAAAGGCCACACACACTACTCACATGAGGATTTCTGTGTGTATAGAATACGCTACACCTAGTGCGAAGCGCTGGGTTTATTGTGCGGGGAACCGTCGGGTGGATAAGGTATTAGCGTGAGGCAGTGAAAAGCCGTTTCCAAGCGTTTCTAACAGATATTTACACTAAAATTTGTTCGAAATCGCGAATGGAATGTTAAATAATCTCGTACATGTGTCTTATGATAAAAGGAGAATAGTATGTGACTATGTTAGTTAAGTTTCTTGCCAGTATGATTTTTGCTACCGAGACTATCTATGAGCTTTAATGCAAAAATCAGCAGCCTTCATTTTCATTTGTGAAAAAAAAAACCCTCAAGATAAAAAAAAAATGTGAATCCATCAATTATCTATTCACCTGGGTGTGCCATGAGCTGTTTCAGAGTGACACCGTCGTCTTCTAGAGGTCGCACAGAGTTCATTGGTCTGGTTGACCTCACTCAGAAGCACGGACTGACCCCTGAGCTTCCTCTCTCCTGCCCTCGTCAGAGTGGCATTCTGTGAATAAAAGTAACAATGGTGAATAACACATAATATAAATGCTGAAAGTATAGTGATTCTTCAGCGTATCTCTGAAGAAACAAGTCTCAAGTTCCATAAGGGGTAAAATTTATTTGAATAGGAACTACTTATTTGTATTACAACTAACTTTTTAACATTCTTGTTTTCGAAAATATCAGATGCACCATAATATTTATAATATCATAAATAATTTTAGATTTATATAGTGTGCAAATCTGCCTAATGGCACCCAGAGTGCACAAAAATAGCGAAACAAATCAACATGAAGATACAGAGCTAACAGATATTACAAATCAACAATACAACAGTTTAAGAAATAAACAAGCATCAAACTATAATGATGTATATTTCCTTCATCAATTCCCCAAATATGTCATTTTATGTTTCCTTCTTCACACAATTGATGCTGATGTGCATTCTAATTTTAGCATGCAAGATATCTATTTATCAAGAAGAAGCATCTTACAAAATGAAGATCATGGAGTCTCCTTTCATAATCAAAAGGCAATTATAAAATGGCAGAGTATATGAAGGGCCCTGGCATAATCTATACAGTCACCTACTGTACCTTACCTTAAACATCATGTTCCTACTCATCACTGTATCAGCTGACCTCCTGACCTTTTGCCTGGGTGTAGTTTCCGTGACGACAGGGAAGGCATGATGGGTAGTGGTTCGTAAGATGTTGACCAGCGAGTGGACGCGGGTGTGAGGGTAGATGTAGACCAAGTCCGGCTCCATGACGTCATGGGCACGAAGTCTGAAGGAGGGACAACAGTTACCGTAAAGCAGGGTTCATCGGAACAATCAGAGGTATCGTGGTCTAGTGGATATGTAAGTCACCAGACTGGTGGATGAAAGGGTTCGTGATTTGTCACAGCACTAACATCCTGTGGGAAGACATTACTCTATATTTGCTACACTTGACCCAGGTGCAGAGAGGGAGAGATAAAGACTGACAGAGAGAGAGAGAGAGAGAAAGAGAGAGATAGACAGACAGAGACAGAGAGCAACAGAGAGAGAGAGGGAGAGAGAAAGCTCAAACTGCAATTGACCATGGGTATGTTTATCTAGTCAGGAATCAAATTCTTCAACTTCTTGTTCAGAAAAGAAACATCCCGATACATTGTTCCCCCATATGAATGCTGCTTTCTTTTCAAAACATCCTTTTTCATAATTGTTCAGTCACTTCTGATGACAGTTAGATAGGCTGTATATCTCTGGAAATGAAACAGTACCTTTCAGTTTTCCTGTTGGCCTCCCATTCTAGGAGTGGCACCCCTCTAAGCTTGATATGGATGTCATAGAGACCTTGGTTGAAGAGATCACCTGACCACTTGGCAACCTGTAAAACAGTGAAAATATTAGAGATGCTATTAAAGAGAACTTGATCAAGTTCTAGGAAATGTGAAAAATAATTTGTGAGCTTTCTAATTCCTTTTATGTCAGTTGGAAGAACATCATTGTAGAAATATCCCCTGAAAAGGATCGCTCTTCAAATGCCCTCATATAAAAAATATGAAGAGAAATAGCTGAAGTGTTTGGGCCGAACATTCATGCCACATTGTATGTGCAGTCCCATATACCCATTTCTGTGTGCAGTCCATGTGATTTTCAGTGAGGTTGGACCAATCATTTTAATAATTCCAAAACCTCACAGCATACACCAATTCTTATGTAGACATGATCAACCTTTCCCAATTGCTTTGAGACAGTTTCTTTCACAATGTAATTGCATGACCAGAACTCAACTTTATCTTTAAGCAAGTCTTTTCCATAACCATCTTTTGTTCCCTACCCATCATTTTAATTAATGCTTTAATAGTTTATTCCTTGAGGCATAACACAATTCAGCAAAACAACCGCTCTGCAGTCAATTTCCTAATTCCTCACTCCCACCCAGGACCAACACTATACCAATGAAATTTTTGGCACCAATTGTCAATTTCATCAAAAATAAACACCGACTTCCACAGATGGCTATATCGAAAACACACTGTATCATCTGTTAGAAATCAGAAGGGGGCTAATTCTGTGGTAAAATAGTTAACACCCTTCTGGCTCTCAGCATATGAAATATATTCTTGAAATCAGTAAACAATCTGTAGATGTACAGAAATCAGTAGATGGCAAAGATATTCTTGAATATTCTTGAATATATTTGTGAATCCAATGCCAAAAATCAACACAAAAATAACTTGACCAGAACATCTCTCACCATGAGTGTGACCATAATTGGCAGACCATAGCTGATCTCATTGGTCGATTCGATCAAGATGACCGTCAGGCTGATCGTCATACGGACCACGCCTCCCAGGAATGCTGCAGCTCCCACCAGGGCAAAGGTCCCAGAATAGATCCTTGTGTAGGATAAGTAACTGCAATGGAAGACAAATGCACAAATATGTTTCAGTGAAGTCACTAAAATCCAAATGTTCTTGACTGTTTGCCCAGGCACAAAATCTTAGGCTGGAGATGCTTAAAATAAAACATGTATAGAGGCCTTTTACGCCAAGAAATGCTTCCAAATGCAATGAAAATTCTCTCTCTCTAATAATAATAATAATAATAATTAACTGTATTTTTATAGTGCATATCACTATAATACAGTTCCTATAAGCTTTTAAGAAAAAGGAAAGACAAAGGAATAATAGAAGGATCAAAGAAGAATAGCATGCTTGTAAGTTCAGTTTTGAAATATCTAGAAAGACATACTAACTGCACTAGAGCCCTGTGCTTTAAAGAAATAGAGAGAGAAGGCAGACAGACAGAGGGGAGAGAGAAGGAGCAGTAGAGTAGTAAAATGAGGAAACAAAATAGAGAGACAGAGACAGAGACAGAGAGACAGAGCGGAGAGAGAAAGGAACAGTAGAAAAGTAAAACCAGGAAAAACATACAAAGATTCATAATTACACTGAATAACTGACTGTAAGACTGTAATTGTGCAAATCATTGCACATAAGACATATGCTTTGAAGGAAAAGAGAGAGAGAAATAAGAGAGAGAGTAAGAGCAAAAGAGAGAGAGAGAGAGGAAGATATGGAAAATAAGAGTGAAAAAGTTTTATGGTGAGAGAAGAGAAGAAAAACAAAGAAAGAGAGGAGTAGTGGAATGTCAGAGAGGAAGCAATGTCATATCATTCAGATTACAATGTAAACAATACAAATTCCAATTACTGATAATTGGTGAACAGGTATGTCTTGAGGCGGTTTTTTAACAGAGACTGCCTCTAACATGGCGTAACTTTCTTTGATTTCTTTTCTTTTTCATTTTCCTTTTTACTTCTTAATTAATCCACTATTTTAAAAAGGATATATATTCTCATTATTCTTAAGGATTTCTCAATTATTTGCAGTTCTCAATTATTTTGATTCCTGGCAAAGTGTTTTCTTTTTCCTTAGACAAGGCATTTCTTAGGAGCTAGGTGTAATAAATGGGGACTTGGTATGTTACAGCTAAAGAAATACTAGGGGGCATTTCATCAAGTGTCTTGTCAGGGATTTTTACTGACAAATTTGCTCTCAGCCAATCAGATGCAAGGATTTCAGTAGCTTATTACAGTTATTGTAAATTGTCAGTGAAAGCAAGTTTCATGAAAAGGGGCCCTGGAGCAGCAAGAGCATTACACTATGACAACAGATTCAAGTGCCTTCCAATAAGCACATAATAGTACCACATGTTCAGTGTCCTTCAGTTCATTCTCTAATGAACTACCTTTTCAATGCATTTCCCACAAAGCGTCCATACGCTGCTCCACACAGCAAGGAAGGTACAAATAGACCACTAGGTACCGCTGATCCATACGTCCAACAGGAGAGGAAGAAAAAATACATGAAGAACAGACCAAGGGACTGAAGGCTGAAGGTACCTAAGAAGAGAGAGAGGGAGAGAGATTGAGTGATTCTACATAGCACGGACGGTATGAACTTATGAAGAGACCACTGGGTACAGCTGATCCATACATATATGTCTAACAGGACAGGAAGAAGAAATACATGCAGAATTAATAAAACAGACCGAGGGACTGAAGGCTGAAGGTAACTGAGAGGAGAGAGAGAGAGAGAGAGAGAGAGAGAGAGAGAGAGGAGAGAGAGAGAGAGAGAGAGAGAGAGAGAGAGAGAGAGAGAGAGAGAGAGAGATATACATGTAGAGAACAGAGGGAGAGAGAGAGAGAGAGAGAGAGAGAGAGAGAGATTCAGTGATTCTATACAGCAAAGAAGGAACAAATGGACCAATGGGAGAGAATGGTAGAGAGCTGGATATTCCCGACTGGTCAGTCATTTTTAGGTCCTCAATTAGTTTCCTCCCATGGACACTGTTTGTGGGAGGGAGCTACAGGTATTCGGATCTCCATGACTTACATGTAACCTACCTCACTGTGCTCGTATACGCGTGTCAGGTGTATGACACACCCTCCGGCGACAACTGATCTGTGGTGTTTACACTAACCGAATTCTGAACTTAACCCTGGACCAAACCCTATACACTAACCCTGACACCAACCCTACACCTAAACCTAACCTAAAACCCAACTGCAACCCTAGCCCTAACCCTTCGCTTTTGACAAAATAAAGCCCAGAGCAAATGTCGCCGGAGCATGTGTGAGAGCACCATGCGTGTCACAACTACATATACCTCTCTTCACACGCTGTGGACCTACCCTCTTGATGGAAGAGTTGCTTGATGGCTTCCTCCTGTGGGTTAAAGAACAGTGTGGCCATGTCATTGTAGTAACCTTCAGGACAGAAATAGGTCCTCACCGAGGAGCTGATCTCAGCAGGTGATGTAGAATTCTAAATTCATAAAAATAGTATAAAAAAAACAAAACAAAAAACCAACCAAAAATGAATGCAACTGCATCTCCTATATGCCTCCGCCATAGTTCTTGAAATATTGTGATAACCAGAATAAGAAAACCTATAATCACATGTTCATTGACCTCTTTGACCTTTGGCCTGTGACATAACAACCCAAAGGTCTGATAACTTTGTCCCCTCATGCATATGCATAATAGTTGAGATATGGTGATAACAAAACTAACACATCTTTATTAAACTTCATGCTGACCTCTATGACCTTTGATCTTTGACATACTAAACCCAATATCTAATCACTTGGTCCCACTATGGTGATGCATACTAGTACCAAGTTTGAAGTTCCCAGCTAAATAGTTGAGATATTAAAAAACTAAAAATAAAGGGCATTATTAAAGCTCATGTACAGTTTCGGTAGAAAAAGGAAACTGGAAAGAAAGTTAACGTGTTTAATATAATCTCATGTTGTTCTCTTTGTCTCAAAAGATGACTATACGAGATCATTTGGTATTCCATGCATGATTTCCAGTGTATTTTGGTGTAAATATCTGTGACCTTTGACCTGTGACCTGCATACCCAAAAATCTAATTAGATCGTCTTCCTATGGTGATACATACTAGCACCAAATTTGTTCATACCTCAAATGATTCTTGAGATATCGCGCTAATGAAAAAGTGGGACGGACAGACTTATGGACGGACAGACAGACATGCTCAAAACATAATGCCTCTGGCATAACCTTCAGTGGGTGGAGGCATAAAAACAAGGAACAATGGTTAAATGAAGTTTGAATATCTACAAATTTGTCATATTCATATTTCTCCTCCAACAACTCTATTCCTTCTTCTTCTCTCTTAATAATTTGATACCTATAAAAGTTAAGATGATTCAGAAGCCTATAAAAAGTTTCCTGGGCCCTCTTGCATAAAAAGTTGTGTTTAAGAGCCTGATCGATTAGTCACAGACGGACATTTGACATATTTTGAAAGTTTGAAGGCCTGTAGAAAATAAGTATTCAATTGGAGAGAACTATTTTATGTTTCATTGTGAAGGGCATCACTGAAGGAGTTGAAATTTGACAAAATTTGGTTGCCATGGTCACCTACTAAAATTATAATTTATAAAATTTTCAATGTCAAAATTCAAGGACAAAATGCCAACTCTTAACCGATCAGGCTCTTAATTGCAACTCAAAATATTAAACGCAAGACACAAATACGCGATCCTGATTGGTTGAAAATCAAGTTGGGTTAAATTTGTTGACTTGCGTTTAAAGGCAACTTTCTATGCAAGAGGGCCCTGTCCATCCAGCACCGGTTTTCCGATCATACCCCTGAAAGCTATGCTCATCTAATATATCTCTTTTCTCTCTCTCTCTCTCTCTCTCTGTATGCTTCTCCCATTCTTACTTGTACATCATGATAAATGAACAAATAAATAAATACATAAATAAATAGATAAATAACATATACATACCTATACACAGTAAATACATACATGCATACATATGCAAATACACCCTTACACACATAGGCCTATATACATAAAGTTTGCTCAAAATTATTCATACCCCTTAGAAAATTGCAGATTTTGCATTCTCTGTAAAAATGAAAGGGGAACTGGAGTTACTTGCACATCACTTGAATACATCTAGTTATTATCACCTACAAATGAATGCTGTTTCTTGTTTCACCTCATTTGCATAACAATTGAAAAAGTGACTCATCAAAATTTTGTGATGTTCAAAATTATTAAATCATCAATTATTAATTATCAAAATTAAATTGCACTGCATGTACATACCGAAGATGGTAGCCGTTTACATTGTCCCATCGTCATGGCAGCAAGAAAAGCAACAAGAGTGGTAACCAAGCCGACAAGGAGTGCCTCCAACACCCTGTCACAGGAAGATTGAATATATGTCTGTCCATTAAACTGGTTGAATTTAAACCACTTAAACAGAGCATGGCAAATTGTCATTATCATTTGCAGGACAATGTAAACAGCAGGGCCCTCAGGGAGAACAGTATATAATACTGTTGTAATGCACAACTCTGTGTGAAATATTGTTTTATACATGTATCTGGGCTAAGGTCACAGGAGGTTATGTTTTTATACTTAGCATATTCTTTGCATGCCCTTTGTGGATAAGTGGGTAAGGTGAATAGTTGGGAGCACACGATCAATTGAGAGTGAACTTGTTTGTACTCCACATTGTTTTGAGAGATAAACTCGAAAGTCAAATTCTGATCTTTGGTATGTATGTTGTATATTTTGATGATTGTGATGAACCCTGTCACAGATTACATCATATTGATTGCTTGTCTTGACTGTAAATATGTGTATTCATTTATGGGAAGAGAAAATTATGATCAACCCTTTACTATAATGTTGTTGCACTGTGAGGTGTGTGATGTGTCATTGCATAGCGTTGCCATTAGCAACCAGCTGTACAGACACGTATTAAACCTTGCACTGTACTGTGTCTGTGCAATCTATGCACTGTAATATTCGCATTCCTCACACTATACAATTGATCTGTAAATAATTTATCGAGATACACTGTTAAGAACTAGATTTTACATGATTTCTTAGAACTGTGTCTTTCAGCTAATAGTATTTTATCATTTATTAGGTCTAGAGAGTAGGGTCTCTGGCATTCTCTGCCTATATCCTGATGATGGTTGTGCATGAGACATGAAGCTCTGTATAGAAGTAGACTGGTGAGTTGTAAGCATTTGTTTGCAGCAACAAGTAGTTGTAACATGAGAGTTTTTTACATTATCAGTTGGTTTTGTATTTTATGTCATTGCCAACTGTATTGTCTTCAGTTGATGAATGAGTAATTTTGATCTATGATCCTATGGAGTTAAGATTCCATCTGGATGTATAATTGTAATTCTGCTGGACGCTTGTATTGCAGTCTATACAGTAATTCTACCTTTGTTGGTGCCCAAATTTGTAGCCATGGTAAATTCAGTGAAACATCTGTTAGGGCGCTTCTATGTGAATGTAGTACCATGACATTGTGTTTTTTTTAATCAGTCAAGACTTTGAAGTCTATGTAATTGTTCCAGCACTACGGATTGTTCATTTTACTGGCTTGCTATAATCTTGGCCTACCTCTAAACACATGCCACCTGCCATCAAGTTAACTAGTTATGCTGTTAATCTTCCCCCTTTTCACTGTATGTGACTTATTTATCACCTTATTTGACATGTTGAGACTTATGTATTTATTATGTATGTTCATATAAAGAGGCTGTTCTTTTTCTGTGGAATAAAAGTGGCTCAACTTCAAACTGCAAGCCTTTGAGTCTGCGTTATTTTCCTGCATCGTTACAATACTGATGAGGCTACCCTGGGTAAACAAGACATATTATTATCATTATTATTATTATTATTATTATTATTTTTATTATTTGCAAGTAAAGTATGGAATAATTTACCTAAGGAAGTCAGGAGAAGTCATTTTTACACAGCTATACAGATCATTTATTAGAAGAGGATATTCAGCATTTATTGTAAATACCATCCATTGCAGAGATCAGTGACTACTCTATTTCATGTTTTAGTAATTTGTTTCAAGGGATGTTATATATCTGTATGCAAGTTTTTTCTAAACACAACACAAAAAAAGAAGTTTCCTCCTGCATGAGCAACTTCTCATAATTTGGTGAATCGCAAAATTTGAAACAAATATACCTCTGAGCTTCTGCCTGTGGTTCTTTTATTTGTAACTTTCATGTGAAAATCAGGATGTATCTGTCCAGTCATGACCAT
>JALRNC010000034.1:0-17193 GCA_025618425.1 Heliocidaris tuberculata | reverse complement strand
CCTACAGCAATGGTACGTTTCTTATCATGCAACTTCAAATAATAATAAGAAGCATCTGTCAATTCATGAGTGATTACTAAAAATATAATCTTATATCTGATTAAAAAAAACATGAGCATGACAAGTCTCGTTGTGTAAATCCAACAGTAATAACCCTGAAATACATTTTTTTTATTCACAATACAAATTAAAACTCATGAAGGACTATGGTGTCTTTGTATTTTACATTCACGTGGGAAAATATCTTTAGGCTATTGGATTGATATATTTTCATATGCCCACATTCTGTAAACATTCGACTCCCGGTTGTGTGTGTAACATAATGGGGTATGGAAATGGATTTGCTTTTAGCGCGTTCCCTAATGGACGGCCCAACGGAAATTTTATGGAATTTTTATAAGTAAGTATTTATTTATTGTCCCATCAGCTAATTACATTGTATCTCCCCGGTGTCCCGGTTATTTAAGTTTCCTCATAACTGAGCACTTCCTTAATAAAGCCAGGCTTTTACGGTTGGCTATAAATATATCAGTTGATTGCAAATTAGCTTAAGTATTCGTGAAATATCTATTTGTCAGTAGAAAGGTCATTCGCCTTGCTGTTTTTTTTTTCTGGAGGGGAGGGGGAGGGGTATTTCTGCCACTTTCTGCAAAAGAGCATTCGACCATGTACAACCCAATATGCACAATGGTGTGTTTTTTAATGACAGTCAATGATTCAGTCTAACGAAATTTCTTGTATAATGTCAATGAATTCAAAGCTAACAGTAATAAAATGTGTTTTCCCGCTAAGAAAATGCAGTTTGATGAGCCTATGTCTATGGGCATGGATCGGGTGTAGCTTTATTACTTGTCAGGAAATCCCCCCCCCCTCCATTGATAACATTCATGTAAACCAAATTACCTATTATAGGTTATTCCAAATGGCAAAAATAGATATTAAATGGAACATTCTTTGTAAAATTGTATACTATGCGAATTTAATAACAAAAACATAAGCCCTTTCCTTCACAATAAGCCCTAAATCAAGTAAGAGCCTTATTGGAAAGACAACAGTGTACCACAGTGTGTTCACAGTGTGGAACACAATACGAAATCACCTTCACACTGATACATTTTAGCATTTGATCAGTGTGAATAATTTTTTCACATAGTCGACCATGCGAACACGCTGTGAACAGTCACACTGTCGAGGTGTCCACATGAAAATATCTCCACACTGTTGAACTTGAGTATTTCACTAGTGTGAATCACATACTCGACCATGTGAACACGCTGTGAACAGTCACACTGCCGAGGCATCCAACGTGAGAAAATATCGTCACACTGTTTGAATTCGAGCATTTTAACAGTGTGAATAACATTTTTTTCACATCGTCCCAATGTAAATACAATGTGAACACACTGTGAACACAATGTATGACACTGTGTCATTCCCAGTAGGAATGCATGATTATAGGTATTTCCACGTAAGGCTGCAATGCAAGAATGAGTCTTTTGACGTGATGTATGTTTAAAAAGGAATACATAACTAAATAAATAACCTTTATTGTGCTAAATTCTAAGCCCGCATGTCTCCAGCTCGATGGGTTAGTTATGTCCATAGACATGATAGATGCTCGTATGTACTGCTGTCTGTAAGTTTGATGAACATTTCTTAAATGCCCAAACGTTCCCATTTACTTTGATTCATTGGATCCTGGCAATAATTATGGAGTGACATTTCCAAACGGAAAAAAACAGAGAGGGGAGGGGGGGGGGGGAGGGACATACAGGAAGGGGCTAGTACAGTTCGCATGGATAGTGGTGATGGTGGAGGGGAGGGGGGGGGGGGGCGTTCGATGGAGTACCAATTTAATTTGCAAATTATACATTGTATGTCAGTTCTTTTGTGAATAGCCGGATATGAAGGAAGACGGTATGAAGATTCATTTTATCATATTTGCATGCTAAATATGTTATTTGTTATTTTTGTTCAAATGATAACTGCTTGAATTGCTGCATTTAGCTGTTTCCGAGGAAAGTGACTTTCCAAATTGTCCTAGCTATGTTGTGCTTTTTTTTCTGATCTCATCATATTTCTTTCCTCCACCGAGTGTTTCATTTTATAGTAATTCATATTTTCCTTCTGATTCTACCACTTTTGAGGGAATGCTATACAGTGCGTATAAAAAAAAGTTTACACTTTGAAAAAGCCCTGGGAATTAAAAAATATACAACATATGGGTTATTTTTTTCACATATAATCTTGGGTTTGGGTCTTATCTATCCAATTCAAGTAAAAGTTTTGACAGAATGTTACACTTGAGTGAGCACTGTCCATTTTTGTAAAGCTCGCAGAAATCTGTTTGCGCAGAAGTGCTCGTCTAGGAGAAAGGGTGAAACAAAATTACCCTGCAAAACATTTCTCACACATTTCCCTTGCACTTTTAGTCAATCGTAATAAAACGAATACATTCAAGCATTTTGTAACATTTTTGCCACCCAAATTGAAATTTCAACACTTAGTAAGCACAACCTTTACCCTTTTTGTGCCAGCTGGATCTGAGGACATAACTGAATCGAACAAAAAATTATACCAGACATCTCCAGAATATTTTCAGTACGTTTTTAACATTTAAAGTGGATTTTAATTTCATTTTTCATTTATAATTTTTTTTCTCCACACATTTCACAAGCTTGACAATGATAAACAAATTAAAATCAAGCCTAAGCCACTCCATGTAAATCAAAGCTCAGTGTAAAGCATATATCGTCACGATGACCTCGGTGTGTGGGGAGTGGGTTGGGGCGCAAATACACTCTTCGAAGTGTTTTGGGCAAGGAAACAAGTTAAAAAGGGTAAAATATATCTTCAAATCAAGTTTACTAGCTAAATACCATGTGTTCTTCATGATTAAGGTCTACTTTTATTCGCAAAACAACAAGTTCTGCGCAAATCATTTTTCACTAACTTTTCAAAAGTAAGTGGTGCTCACTCAATGGAAATATTTTTTGACAGTTACATCGTCATTTGCTTAAATGGACCTGTACCAATGTTAAAATGTGGGAAAAATCTTCAGGATATTACAAATGTATAATTTTACAGGACTTTTTCTGAGTGTAAACTTTTTTTTTGATACGCACTGTATAACAAATAGCTTGCGAATACACGTACATTATATGTATCTTCAAATTTAATTTTCATTGTTTTGGCCAGTTTGTGATAAAAAAACAAATCGTGTAGAGCATTTTTTTTTAGTTCCAGTTTCTTCTCACTGCATTCAAATTATAATCTCTTTAATTTTGTTTTTTGTTCAATACATTCGGTTTAATTACACAGTTAGTACAAGTCTTGTACATTTCCGGGGGGGGGGGCTCATTTCCTCTCATCTGCATACAGTACGACATTCTTTTCTCCCATGTACTTCCATCATACACATCCAATAATGGCTATGACCAAATCATTTGAAATTTAATGCATGTATTGTACGAAAAACAATTTTCATTACATCGCAGAGGCTTCCGACGTAATGTCGAACGGGAATCCATCATGTTTGCGTGATTGAATTGTCTGACTATATACCGTATGGATGGATAGATGGATGGGGGTCGTAATGAATTTTCCATTTTAAAACAGAAAATTCTCATTAAAAGCAAGATACTTAGAGAGGATCAAATATTAAAGGGTTTTACCTTAAAATGGCTGAAATATAACTGGAATAGCAAAAAATACAGGAAATGTAAAGTGAAATATATTTTAAAAAAGAGAAAAAAGACACCAAGAAGGAACAAAATGAGGGCATGGAAGTTAAACAAAAACAACAAAAACAAAGGCGGAGAATCAGGCAAAAATATATACTTAAAATATAGCTACCAAAATTTCATAGCTTTAATATGAAAGGTGAAATGAAAATCAATATCAACTTCTTTTCGCTGCTGCATTGACAGTTATTATAAATTCGGCACGTAATAGGGAACTTAGAATAACACCCTCAGACGAATAATGAAATTGGGAGAGCAATAACTAGATATTATCCCCAAAATCAGCACACTATCTCAATCCTCCGAAGGTTATTCAAATTCCATGCGTACCACTCAAATATAGAACCGACACCATCGATTAGCAGAATTAGGTTGCCAATTTGCAGATCTGGTGCATATCTCATTGTGAAACATGAACGATTAGTGCACCTTTCATTTTTTTCTATCACTCGTTGTTACTTGATCCGAACTATACAGCCAAACATTCCACGATTTATAAAACAAGAAAAGGTAATTGCAAACCAAGTGTCACCTTACTCTAACTCCCAATGCCAATCAAATTAAATCGATTCTCACGCTCGATTTAAATCGAAAGGAGTTTTGTTTTGTTTTTATTTTTTTACGAGTATTGCACTGTTTCCCTGGCTTTGTTAATGGTGATGCGTTATGAAGTTTTTTTTATTTCATTTTGCAACATCCTTCATTGCGATGCTGTAAAACACAACATCTTGGTTTTGAAGCTCTCAGGTAGTGTGTCCAACAATTTTACGAGATAATGTAAGGCTTGTCCTTTTAACTCTTAACTGTAGCCCTGCTTATCTTGTTGCTTGATCTGTGTTATGCTTGACTAGGGTAAGTTTTATATCAAAATGATATATTCTCCTGGTCAAGCATGAGTTATTTGTTATAAGAAATTAAGCATATTTGGAAAAAAAATAATCAAACTGTAGGCAAATAGCCTTCAGCATCACAGGTAGTCCTGACCAACAACCTACATGTATTTCCAAATATATCATGGTAAAATCACTCCCAACTAGCCAAATATTTATTTTAAATTATCAATATAATAGAATTATCATCAATTATAATTACCCCTCACAACAATTTAAGCAATGTTGCCTAAGGTTTATTAAAGCAAAAGCAATAATTAAGCTATTCAGTAAAAAAAAACTTGTTGGTCGTGCTACGTTACACGTATACAATGTTTCGCGACTTAAGTCGGTGCGTTTGCCATCCAAAAAATGTCATGTTCTCCAAAAGTGCAGAACTGTCTTTTCAATGCAATTTCATTCTTGCTGTATCTGATCTTCAAGAATTACGAATCATAGTTCGTTTCTCTTAAAAATACCGTGCCATTACGTGGAAAAATATGTAGCTCAACTTAAAAGTCCGTGTAACCCGAGTGACTCTCAACGAGCAATCCAAAGGTTGTTATTGCAGAGATTCCGTACCGCTGACAGTGCGGTATCTCAGACTTGAAGGAAGAAAGCATGTGAGGCTCATGAACTTGACTGGTCACCTCAACTGACCCACACTGCCCTCGGGCATATGAAAAGGTCTTGACCCCGTCTTCTCGCTAACAACAAATTCTTGAAGAAAATGTACGGAATCTCATCTTATGGTAACCCCTGAACCTTCATGACTGAAACTAGAAATTCAGAGGATTCCCTTGCCCTCATTCTTCGTTGAATGATGTAGATCGGGAGAGAAAGAGGGGGGGGGGGGGGGGCGCTAAGGGGTGTATCTCATCTTTCGGAACCACAACAATGATTTCTTAAAGGACAAGTCCACCCCAACAAAAACTTGATTTAAATAAAAAGAGAAAAATTCAACAAGCATAACACTGAAAATTTCATCAAAATTGGATGTAAAAAAAGAAAGTTATGACATTTCAAAGTTTCGCTTATTTTTAGCAAAATTAGTTATATGAACGAGCCAGTTACATCCAAATGAGAGAGTTGAATGATGTCACCACTCACTATTTCTTTTGTTTTTTATTGTTTGAATTATACAATATTTCAATTTTTACGAATTTGACGATTAGGACCTCCTTGCCTGAAGCACAAAATGTAAAATGATGGAATTCCACGTGTTCAGGGAGGAATGAATCTTCATTTCACATGACGAGGAAAATCAAAATATTTCATATTTCAAACAATAAAAAACAAAGAAATAGTGAGTGAATGACATCATCGACTCTCTCATTTGGATGTAGCTGGCTCGTTCATATAACTGTTTTTGTGAGATGAAGCGAAACTTTGAAATGTAATAACTTTCTTATTTTACATCCATTTTTGATGAAATTTTCAGTGTTATGCTTGTTGAATTTTTCTCTTTTTATTCAAATCAAGTTTTTGTTTGGGTGGACTTGTCCTTTAACACATTAGGATGGGGTGCTGTTCATATAATTTTACATAGATAACCTCCATAATTGCAAAAGCAGATGAACCAGAACCAGACGGATGGGGGCACTTGTTCTTCTTTATCTTGGTTCGTGAGGAAGGGGGAGGAGTGCTAACCCAGACCCCTCCCTGCATTTGGGCCTGAACGGCAATATGATTTCAGAATAACCATCTATTGTGTCTGCTTTTTAAATTAAATTTTATAAAAATCTGTAATCACTTGTCACCCAGATAAACCCTTCAGAGAATTCAAGGCACGAACCGAATGTATTCATAAGAGCAAGTACTCGGGTTTTGAATGATTGATCATTTTCGAAATGTCATCCGAAAGCCTAATGCATCGTACTTGTCTTTGCTTATTGTTATATTCAGATGTAATGAATTGTTAGAGAAATAAACAGGATTGCAATGCCAAGAAAATCAATATCATACATATGATAAAACAAATGAAAAAAATATCCCGACCGATTATGTATTTTGACTTTTTCCCCTGCTGAATGTGAATTATGGTGTAATGTAAATACGTAATGCTCGGCATAAGGCAATGTTCACTCAATGCTACATTAATCATTGATTTCATAGCAATTATGCTTTACTGCCATTCAATTGGCTTTATCATGCTTTACAGGAGCAAATATAATTCTCCTTAAAAGTATTTCCTTGAGTCTGGGGTTTCCCAAGCATTTTGTTTTAGCTTTAACTTTCATCTAACATAATATGGTTATTTCATTTCCAGCACCGGTTGAACCTTTTTTTTAAATCGTTACCACCAGAATCTTTTGTGCAAGGAGTCTTATAACATTGGATATGCATAAAGCAGAGTACAATTCTGAGCGGCTAAATCGAAAATTGAATGCGAAATACTATGATTTGTAACTTGTTTAAAATAACCTATGATAAAACAGACAGGTATGAAACTGATCGATTATTTTGGATTTATTTATGATCTATTCCTGTGTTTTTATCAAAGTGAGTTCTGAAATGCTTTTGTGACATTAAACCTACATAAAACATTGTAAATTCTGAGTTGTTCCTGAGCATTATAAAGGCAGGACATACAATATATTATAAAGTTAGTCGATTAATTTCAGTTATGTGGGTTAACTCTCCATAAGAAATGCATGAGTTACCCCCAACCCCAACACGTATGCATACACTCACACACCCACATTTCCCCAAACACCCACACACCCATCTTATTTCAACACCCCTCACCCACATACCCACTCCCACACCGAATCTTTTTAAAGCACGCACCGTCCTTTACAGCATCCACACACGACATACACAACTGTTAAGACACCGTCCTTGCGCCGCTAAGCTCCCCTCCTCCTCCTGGCTGTTCCATCTACATTTTTTTCTATTTCCCCATCTCCCACTTTCTTTTCTTTTTCGTCTTATATTCCGCCATTCTTCCCTCGATATCGTTCCATTCCCGCCTTTCACGAAAAATAAAGCTCCGATGCTGCCTTTCATTCACGACATAAAATTCCATCCATCATCGGGATGCTACTTAGCCATTACCAGGACGACCACGGTCGTCTTCGAATGGCATTTATAGTCTTAGCACTGATCAACCTCGGTGAGGAATGTCGCCGACAATTATCACTATCACGTAATGTCATACGGGTCATTTGATATAAGATCATAGTTTTCAGCACTGAGATGCCATTCTTGACTGATGGAAATATACACACAAAAAATACAGAAGTGAAAGGGGTTTTACAAAAGGGCGGTATTACATACTATACACCGTATCAGTCATGACATTGGTGGAGGTGGATATATTTTCAATCTCCAAATTGACTCCACAAGCATCACACTTTGGCTGCATCACATGTATTAGACGATTGTCACATGACCACTCTCGGACAATAGTCGTATTATCCTATAGTACTATTCAACAGTTACCGGTTATAGTTGTTTGTCGTTACCAAGGCAACGATTTTTGCTATAGGCATTGAACATGCATTCCATAATGAAATAGAGATCACTCCCCGCTATCGCAATGTCAATTGCTTAGCGATGTTTTTTTGTGCTGCAAATGGAAGAAACGGGCAAATTGTATTACGGGTTGAAATTTCTTCCGTGCGATATAACTTCTTTCTTAACTACGAAAATTGATTATGATCATTACACGGTCTGACTGATAGACTAGCCATCAACTGACGGGTTTTCAAGCAATGACATTACCTTAGTCGAGCGTAAGATGTGTTGCGCGCTGAAGTCTATTTACATTATACCAATTATGGCAAATTCAACGCCATGGATGTGCGAAATCCTTGCCATTCTCCGAGCATAACAACACAAGTTAGAGGCATCGTTTACACTGCACTGTCACATGTGGTTCGCAAACTCGTTGACCGCCAAAAAATCTTAGTCAATGACGTTGCGCGCACTTCGAATATAAGCACGCAATGCTGTCGATGTTGTGCGCGTATGTGTACGGTAAGTACTGGACCAGTGGTTGTCATACTCAGCACCAGTGGGAACGGGTATGGTATTAGCGTTACATATCTGAGAAACGAAGCGTGAGTGCTAGCACATAATAGGCTAGATCAACATCACCAAAGTACGAGATTTACATTACAGAGAACCATGACAGCTTCGCATTTTTGCTGAATCTTTATCACGAAAACGCCTGAATAATTTCAAATTCAAAACCCAAATAGAGGTTGGAGTGAATTTCGTTATTTTCAGGTTTGGACTACGACGAATGGAAAGATGAATAAAACATTTGTAATGCAATGTATGAATTTCTGAAGAAAATAAAAGAATGCAAATTTTCGGTTCGATATGGAAGTCCGCAAATAAGCGCTCTGGGCAAATAATGCATCAAAAAACCAACCTCAAGTGATTGGATCGAGTATGACGTTATAACAGGTAAAATTTGTTCCAATGATTAATTGATAAATTAATTTTATAAAGAAATAAATCTGAAAGGTGAAAACTACATATCTTTTGCCCTCCTATAATAATGTGGAAATTATAATGTCATAATTCCACACAGCTCGTTTAACATACAACAGCATTTACACCACCAATTAATTGATTAATTAGTTGGGCCCAGTAGAAAGAAAAAAAAGTAAAATTCTTATTAGAATACCTCCTCCCGCATACCACACATGTGCAGACATATGCAGACCCCAGTGCTTTTAAACCATAAGAGTTTTATTTTTTTTCTTTTCCAGCAGATATTTTTGTGTTTAGATTTATATTAGATGATATTGTGTATTATTTGAAGTACCAAGAAATTAGTGATAGCGAAGCAGTTTCCAGAAAAATAAAGAACGGAAATATTTTGTGCACATGTTGTGTTGTAGTTGATTAATGGAACGAGAGATTTCCGGATGTTCGTCTTCTTTCGCTTAGTTATCAATTAATAAATAAAGCAATATGTAATAATGATGCAAAAATACCCCATGACGACAGAGGCCTACTTGTTAATTTCTGATATAATTTAGGACATCAGAATGGACTTTGAAATACATCCCGCCATTTTCGTTCATTATTGTTAAAATATAATTGTCCTCAGTCTTGTCGCATCTTCAGTTTCCATTTCATGATCTTGGTGCTTCTTTTATCACTCCATGTGATACAATTTTCTTTCTACAATATCATCTCACTTTATTGATTTCGATCTCAAGAGCGTGACACGATCCACTCTGCAATTATTTCCAGCTTAGTTGTATACCGTGCCTCAGCTATATGCCAAATTAATTACACGATGAAAAATGTTCACCTTGTTTTTCATGTTCAATTTAAAGATTATACCCACATGATCATGATCATTCTTGGCGCCATTGTTTGTAACACCGTCTGCTCCCTCACCTTGTCTATCTTTTGTAAATTACTGATCGCTCTTGGACCGCAATTTAGACATTTAGGGGGAAGACCTTTATTTCAGGCAACTTATGCATGTTATTCATCATCTTCATGGATATTGGGTGTTCATATCAAAGTTAAGTTAGTGAATCCGAACTTTTTCTTTAGCAGGAGCACTTTCAAAATGATTCGGTTTATATGTTGGCACGTTTCGGATATCAATTAATTACTTGATTGATATTCAACAACAGTATTCGATTCTGGGTAAAGAATTTTGACACCATGAACATTTTACCTTCGCTCTGGGGATTGTTTGAATGTCCTTTTGCATGTTTTACATCTTGCCAAAACACCCTTCTCATGCGTTTAATGATTGCGTTTTCATTCTACATTCACTTTCAGAACATTCAAATATTTTTCAGGTTTCTTGCACCTTAGTAAACTCTCTTTCCGTTGATGGTAATCTTAATGGTATCTTAAACATGGTAACCATGCACCCGTCTTGTATAAACCAGACATTGTTGCTGAGTGGTAAAGCACATGCCTCGTGGGTTCGATTCCTAGCCGAATCATAACAAAGCCTTAAAACAAAATAGAGCATTCTGCCTTCTAGCTTGGCGCTCAGCATAATGGTAATGATATCATGTTACTTGTATGTTAAGCAGAGCACTACAATGAAGTGGTGGCCGTTGGTAAATAAATTATCATTGTTTCTGATATTATCATTTATTGAGTATGGATACCACAGTCTATGACAACGTGTCTATATTACACTGAGTTTCCAAAAGTTTGCAACTTGATTTTATGTGTGCTACTTGTTATCATCATGAACGACATCAACCTGTAGTGTTGGAGAAAAGATATTCCCATAATCGTCAATTATTATTCATTCATTAATATTGGAAATTGGTATAGATAATTGTAGACTTTTAATTTCACTCGTCACGGTCCTTTGCAGTTCGCCAATGGATGCGAACGGACAGAATTTCACTACTTCCACGTGTCAGATAGAAGGTCATGAATTGCCTACAAATTAGATTTTGATTTTCTCCTTTGTTTTCTTATTTTGAACTCCCTTGCTTGCTTGTAGTATAATGCAGCGTACATATGCCTATAGACTTTCTAATGTTTGATTACAAGCCTAATGCATTTCAAACTTCAAGCTTTCAGCACCATCAACTAATCTGGCGCTCGCGACAACTCTTTGGTAAGTTCTAGGCATTTTACTAAGTTCAGGACCACTTCATCATTATTCCAAGTTAACTTCGTCTCAAATCTGCCACAAATATCCAGTAAAACAAACAAAATGCCCGTAAAGAAGACCAATAAAGGCGATGGCATAAACAATATACTTTTAATTAGAAACCAAATATGAGACGTTAGGGCACGCGTGTCGCTTCGTCGATCAAACCAAATTTGCAGCCCGCACGTACAGTGTATTTTACATGCCTGCCCAACCTTGGTTGAAGCTACGGAATAATTAAGTCATTGCTAATTGAATATGGTTATGGTGGCTTTGATGAAAAAACAATGTGTGTCATTTCCCGAGACCTTAATATGTGATATGATCGTAACACTCAACGGACATGAAGCAAGCACTCGAGGTTACATGAGCTATAATCAGTCAAAACCCACGGAGACATCTTTAAAATAATAATGCCCCTGATGAAAAGGAGACCCAATTTGTCATCTGTACGCAACAAAATACCAACTTGAATTAGGCCAGTAACCTACTTTGGGACGTGCTTTCGGGGGGTTTTGAGTATAAATTTAGGATCGGAATACACACGAGTGTTGATTCGGGGTGGGTAACCATAAATATGCGAATTCGACGTCAAAGTGGTAGTCGGAATATTTGGGGTTGGGAGCAACTAACCCACAATTCTTGGTGAGTGATCAGACATAGTCTTTCCATCGAAGACTGCAACATCACAGATCTGACGCCATTCACACACCTGTAGAGAAGAGGCACCTGTAAATTAAAGCAAAGTGTGTAAGCGTTGGCTTGTGTATGTGTGTGTGGAGTGGGGAGTGGTGGGTTGTTCGCGTGTGTGTGTGGGTGTGTGTGTGCGTTCGTGCGCATGTCATTGTGTGTAATAAACGAGTAACCCACTGCTATTGCAGATTGGTTTTCACCCCAAGAATGTGGTAAAAATGATTCATTTATTACAGTCTCATGCCCGTAATAACTACAAATATTCAGGCCATTTTTTTTTCACTCAGATCGTGAAGAGTTGGATCGATTGATAATTAAACATGCAAGAGGAGAAGCCATGAAAAATTATTTCGTCAAACATTTGGGTCATATTTTTTGCCAAATTAACGGATATTTTCTGTTTTTACTGTTCCCTGTTTACTTTTACTTATTTTATTGTCTTTTACCTAATTTTCTGTCCTCTTCGTCATATTGTTCTTCTAGTTTTGTTCTTTTTCCCCTGTCCTAATCCTCATCCTCTTCTTTTCCCTATACTTTCTTCGCCTTCTCAAATTTCAACTTCACACCTACAAGCTCCCCTCACTCTTCGCTTTTCAATTTTCCCAATCTCAGAGCTAGATCGCAAATATCCTTAAATCGTCTTAAATTGCAATGAGAGCATTTTCTGAAGGGTTAAAAGGGTCCGCTCTTGATAGAAGACGCCCTTATAACATATCCAACCGTCCCTTGCCTATTTGTCCAGCTTGGATGACACTTCAGACGCTCTCTCACTCTGAGTTACCGGTCGTAGTTGTTTCCACCTCAAACCATGCCAACGGCCATGATTATCCTGAATGTTCAATTATGTGTTTGTCGTTTGGTTGATTTTTAAAATGATGAGGAATTATTTTATAGATTAGGGCTTTCCAAGATATGTTACCCATTATTTCGATTTTGCATATACATTACGTACCTACAAGCTATCACCCAGGGATACAATGTAATATATATTGCTTTCCCAGGTCATATAGATATCCTGGACAATGCAGGTTCTATATACCCTTCCAAATATAACAACATCAGCCGTGTTAGAGTCACTTTGAAACAACAGTTGTCAATTTGGTGCACCCAATACTATCAGCTGCTAAGACCGACTCTATTCATGCTTCACGTGTCGGGCATCTCAGCTGAGCAATCAGCCTGCCCTTTTACCTGGCCTAGAAAACCTTAAGGTATGGAAGTCGGTTGATCTAAAGCATGGGTATTACATGTGAGCTGCTATAAGTTTCTCAATCTTCACGTGCACCCATCAGATTTTCTTTCTCCGTTCCCCTAATATCGCCTTCGAAACAGGCATGCAATCAGCCGAGTTCAAGGCCGGCGGAATAATTGCCAATATAATGTAATCGACGGGCAGGGACGACTTCTATACACTGCAATTAGTCCACAAGAGTAAACACAATGCTGTGCCATAATGGAAGAGTAAGGTTCCCCGATACTCGTGGGGTATAATGGTTTGAAGACGTTCTTGTCGCCACATTAAAGCATTCGAAACGTTGATAACATATCTATCCCATGAGATGGCTAATCTAGGTAAGAGTTGATGCTGCATCACTAGGTGGGAGGGGTTTAGAGGGATGAGAAAAGTAGTGATTAAACCCTCTTTGAAAACACTTAGAACCTAGATGAATTTGATGATGTCGGCAAGACGGTAAAAATAGTAAATACCCCCTTTTCTCCTTCACTTTTTTCTTTCTGGAAAATATTCCTCCTCGCCGTAAAAAGAAAGGTAAACATATAAGGTATCATCCTGCCTTGTCCTTTTAAAGACCACGGAGGCCTCCTGTGTCATGTTCGTTGCACCCAAGTAGTTGTTTCAAAGTTTGTAACCGACCTGTCAACCAATTTCCATTCACAAACCATGGAAAAATGAAATGGTTTAGCATAATTCCGACGTCTCTTTAGGTCATTCCGCTACATAGTGAAATATATCCGCTAATGGATCTCTTACCCCTCGGCCTATACAAAAGGCACCTTACACTTGTCGTTTCAAAAGTCAAATGTCCACAGAAGTTCATCAAATCAGACTTAGTTGTCATGAAATTGCTCATAATTGGATTGTGCTGGTCAAAAAGCAGTCTACCAAACACGCTATTAAATAACGTCGTGTCTGGATTGTGGACCTTTGTTTATCGGCAACGCCATTCCTTTATTTCCCCTGTCTCTGTCACTTCACGATGTTCCATGATGGTGAGGTTACAGACCTAATCACATTTACAAGGAGTGCGAAGTTAAAGAGTGTCTTCTCCGAGATGCTGAGGTGCTTCCTTTGGTCGTCACCACTTGATCAAGCATGGGATCGTATTCCGGGAAGGTGTTTCCACAACCACATCGTCTTCCATCACCACCGAGGCAGATGAACATCTCCAGAAAACCGTTCTGTGTGTTCATCATCCCTGATCATGATGATACCCTCAAGAGGTCCTCCTGGTCATCACAGGTCAACGGCATCCGGTCGTTTCCTCCTTTCATTACTCTCTTTCTGAAGACTTGTTTAGGTTGGGTCGCCCTGGATTTTTTCCACTTTCATTGCCGGACTGGCGCCAAGTTTCGTCTTTCCCTTCAATAATTGAAATAGCTCTCAACTCATATTCACAGCTCGTTAACATCGCCACGAGAGAGGGGGATGATTGGTATCGCCAGGGCGAGGCATGTTGAATGTTGAATGTCTTGAACGAGTTACGAATGACAGACGAGCGCATTCAAGCAGAGGGCATTTCATACGCCACAGCTAGTTATAAGTTGGGTTTGACGCAAGGCCAAGTGAAAAATAAGGCACCTGTCAGGCGTAAAAAAGAGGGTATCATGTGGGGACATTAACACGGTAGGATTAGCATGGTTAGACTGAAGAATAAGATAGATGGTAAACACTGTCAAATATAAATAAAAGAACATGAACGTACATGACGTAAATCGCGACACAATAAAATCTAGATATCTGAATATCTCCCATGAAATCAAACGGTAAAAACAAAACCAGAAACTTATTAGTACCTAGCATACACTTTTGGAACACATGTGAAGAAAAAGTGCAACAGGTGCAAGTTCTCGATGACGCGCCATCTCATCAAGTAGACACTGAAATATATCATGTGAGTCATTTTGTAAAATTATTTGTTTTCAATTTAGTATATATATTTTCAGCAAAAAGGGTAAGTATCATGACCTAAACGATGACAAGCATTGCTCTTTACCCTTTCCGAAAATGGTAACCTTATATTTGTTTCAATTTTCTATTATTCCTTGACATCATCACAACTACGAAAACATCAACAAACTTTGTAGGGGGTAATCAATGTTATGACTGTGCGAGTTTACTTTTGTTTCTCTTGTCAGAATCGCCTTTATTGGGAATGATAGAAAGTAGGATGCCATCGTAATGATTTGAAACTTCTATTTGATGTCGACGCTGATTATAACTGATGTATTAACCCAACATGGAACATTTACAGTAGAACGGAGTGCATTCCTTGGTATTCTCAAGGGGTGGGATCCTTGGTATGGCCAAAACTTTATAAAGATGAAATTACTTAAAATGACTAGAAACATGATGGAGTTCTAGCTTCTGCTTGTTTGACTATAGCTTATTTGACTGGATAAGTAAGTGTAGAATGAATGAATGATCGGTGTCAAACGTTAAAGATTGTCTTTACATTTTGAAAAGGAGATTAAGACTCTTAAGCATCATTGCTCTCGCCTTAATATACCCTATCTCTATCTCCTTTTTAAGGGGTGTGCATTATTTACCAGACCTATGATTAGCAGCGAAGGAATTCTAATTGCTGTTGGACGATGTGTGAGAAATTAACTCGCCCAAAGGACACAATTATTATATGGCGTTAACTGTGGTTAAAATAGCCATTTGTGGTATCGTTGTGATTGAATGCGATAGTTCGAATACAATGGTTAAGAAATATTGCTCACTCTGTATTGAGTGATCACGTGACGTCCAATTACTTCGACAACATGGAATAAACACAATTTTTATATATATACATATATAATTGTGTTTATTCCATGATGTCGAGGTGTATATATATATATATATATAGTTTTTACCTGTTTAAAGAAGTCGGTAAAGAGAGACACTATTGACATTTATAAAGAAGAAACATATTCAAACATATTCATGACTGATTTATTCTTTCTAAGTTAATTAAACATGATAAATAAATGATAAAAAGATTCAAGCCATTTCCAACTTGAAGATGGTGATCTCTGTGGAACATGTGGAAAGTCTATATACGCAGCGCTTCTCAAGCGGTAGGCCGCGAGAAGCTCCAGACTCTATAGCAGTCCATATGTTATATATTCATGACCCCAAATTTTGTAGTTACGTTTTCCCCAGTGGAATCTGGATTAAACCAGAGGCTTTGTAGCCCAATCGTAGAACATTCTTTTCAAGAAATCTTGTAAAAGTAAATGCTGTTTAAAAGGGTCGATACAAACTGACGGGCTGCATGATTTCGCACACTTGGTGGCGCCGTCCATAACTTTACGAGATGTAGGATTTCAATACAAAATGTTCATAATTTGTACCTACTTAACTGTTAATAGCATATTTATAGCATAATTTACAGCGCATGGCATTATTAGTATACCCACAGGTTTTTATTATTTTATTTAAAAAAAATGAATATTTTACGTATTTTGCAGGATTTATTATCCATCATAATACCAATTTAGGGTAAAAAATTATTATCACATTACACTCATTCAAACGTCGTCTTTTATTTTAAATATTGATACCATTTGCAGACAGCTTTTCTCCTCTTTCATGCATGCGATAAATGTAAGCAATATGTTGTGATCCTCCCCCGGAATATACTTACATTACGCGAAGGGGTGAGGGAGAATATATTTTATTTTAAATTCATTCTTCTCACTAAACTGTAAGATGGGATGAACAAAGAGTTATCCATTAAAAGAACCCATGGTATCTATGATTTGAACAATATCTCACCGGGAGATTTAATAACAAAGATATGAAAAAACACTAATAAAACGTAAATAATATCCCGTACTCGGCAGTATCAATAACTTGTGCACTTCAATCAATACGGTATATTCTCCTCTGAAATCAATGAATCAATGATAAGAAATATGCAGTCATTTACTAATAATCACCGCGGAATTACAAATTTGTAAATTGATGAAATAAATATAGAAACTCTCAAGTCTTCCAATATTCCCGTGATTATTATGATTTATTGACATTGCGTGCCTAGAAATACATGAGATGACCAAA
>JALRNC010000033.1:0-38688 GCA_025618425.1 Heliocidaris tuberculata | reverse complement strand
GCGCACGGATCCAGGGTTCTTTTGAAGGGGAGGCAAGTCTAAAAATAGATCTCTGAAAAAAAAAAGAAGCTTCTTCAAACAATTACATTTTTTTACATGCCTGGTACAAACTTTTTGCAGGGGGCATACTAAGTATATGAAAACATGTGCACTTTTTTTTTTTTTTTTTGTGTGTGTGTGTACTATAGGGGTATGCTCCCGTGCCTCCGTGCCCCCCCCCCCCCACCCCACTGGTCTATAACTTACCTTGTCCTGTTAACACAATCTCTGTGCCGCCAGCCAAGCTACCAGCCGTATTATCCGTGAGGCCAGTAAACGTAGACTGGCATCTCACCAAGGCACTGAAAAATACGACAACAATTAAAAAAAAAAAAATCAAACTAGTATCAGACCTTAAATTATCTAATTATCATTGAACATCACATGTAATTCATTGTACGAGAACTGCAGCTTTCAAGCACATCGCTTTTTTGTAGTTTCCTTTTCCTTTGTCGCCATCATTTGTGAAATTCAACTTAAACATGTATATTCAAATGTATAGTGTTTATATACTATATTATAATAAGCAGGGGCCGCTGTGGCTCAGTGGTAGAGCAGTGATCTCGTAACTGGGAGGACTGGGTTCGAAACAAAGTGGATGCGTTATAGTGCCTTTAATCCTCGTTGCTAAGTGCCTCGGAGAAAATCGATTGAAAGCCGTCGGTCTCCTTGTTGCTTACTTACAAGCATTCACATGCTTTCTTATAGCACTATATAGGTAAAGTAAATTTTCAAACTCATCAAACCCAAAGTTGGAGATTTGCATTGATGTTGAGAGATTTTGCATTCCATTCAAAGTAACATTCATTAATTGCCTCAAGTCATTAAACCTCCGACATTAAAAAATTGTTCAAAGAATGTCTGTCGAGTATTATGGATGTATAATTAAAACTAATGATTATACATTAAAATGTTTTTTATTGTATAGTGATTTAGTGTATTATATCTAATTAAATGTTCATGAACTGTCAGTGTTGTTGACAATTAAAAAAAAAACAAACATGTTGATGCTGCATACAAAATAATTTGCGTTCAGTATCATGTCGTCATAACCATGAGTTTGCAATATTATAATTACTTTTTCTTCTCTCTGTCTGCCCCTCTCTCTCTCTCTCCCTCTCTCTGCCTCTCTCTCTCTCTCTCTCTCTCCCTCTCTCCCTTATACTCTTTCGGTTCCATGTGTGCGTCAAGACTGGTATGAGAAATGATATATCTCGCTGTATCTCGTTGGCTTCCTAAGTGTGCATTTTCAATGTGATTTAACACGCAAAATTTGTTAATTGTGCGACCAAAAAAAAATGATTTTCTATATTCTTGAAAGAATTAAAGCGAGTTTCAAACCCCAAGCTTATTTTTTCTATTCTTTCTGATTAGAATAATCTCGTTCCTATTCTGTTCTTCTCGTTGTTCGTTTCCTGAAAAAAGATCCTTTTGCACCTAAAGTTTGATTGTTCAAATATTTCTCATATAGTTTGTGCGAAAATCCAAATTCTGCTCGTCGCATAAAACTTGTTTTAAAAGCAAAATAAGCTTGTTTCATACTTATTTTCAACTGGTAGCGATGTGTTATTATTTACTTTTGCTACTCTAAAAGTTTCAGCACTTTTGGTTCTAGAATGAATTTTATAAAAATGATTTTCTATTTGTATTCCTAAAAAAAAAATATATATTTCAAATTGTGTTAAGTGTGCGACGTCGTTTGAACCTTTTTTCTTGAAAACGGCACAATCATATTCTAAATGGAGTCATACAAAAATAGATCTCTATAACATTAATACATTTCTGCCAGATGGAGCCATGAATTAATCTATAATCATTAAAAAACTGGAAATGTTTAGTTTTTCCAATATTCAAAATTATATTCATGTGCTAAGTGTATGTAAGTGTTAATTGTGCCCCAAATATTAAAAGTGAGTTCTTTTCTTGGTCAGCAGAAGCATATCTTATGTGATCACTTTCTTTCTTATCTGGAATATGTGTTCGTTGATTTATGAACAAAATAAGCAGATATGTGTCATACTTGTTTGTCAAAAGAGAAAGCAAACATAATGTTCACCTGCAGGGAGCATTATCATATTATTTGATAAACTATGGACGCCCCCTTATGTTGATATAGTGAAAATAACCGCCGAGTATCCGCTAAGTGTGCGACAAATCTTGCGACAACATGTAGTCCCACCCATTGATAAGTGTGTGAAACGAACTACGTATTTTCGAAAATATGTTTTTGGAAATATTTGGAAAATGATTGCAAGTTAATTAATACCGAAAGGTGAAAGCAGTATTTTCACAAACTGCTGTATTCACTTATAGATCAGATTCGTATCCAGCTCTTTACTTGAAAGGATACCCCCATCCCCATGCATTACTGCTGGATAGTTAAAATAGCCGCCGAATGTCCCTAAGTGTGCGACAATCTTGCGACAACATGTAGTCCCAGCCATTGATAAGTGTGTGAAACGAACTACCTATTTTCGACAGTATATTTTGGAAAGATTTTGAAAATGATTGCAAATTTAATTAATACCCAAAGGTGAAAGGACACTATTTCCAAAAACTGCTGTATTCACTTGTGGATCTGACCAAGCTCTTTACTTGAAAGGGTTCCCTACCCCCATGCATTGTCAAATTGCTGGACGCTAAGTGTGCGACAATCTTGCGACAATTGACGTGTAGTCCCACTCATTGATAAAAGTATGTGAAACGAACTACGCATTTTTGAAATTATATTTTGCGGAAAGATTTGGAAAATGACTGCAAATCAGTACCGAAACGTGAGAGAACAATATTTTCAAAAACTGCTGCATTCAGTTAATGAGTTATGGATCTGTTTCGCACCAAACCGTACTTACAAAAGGGTATTCAAACTTTCATTTTGTCCTTGCATTGCCATTGCTGGACCCTAATTTTTATTTTCATGATTTAAAGTTTTTTTCTAACTCTGCAGTTAGGCCCTATATCTCCTCTATTTTCATTATAGGCAAAATTGGTTGTACTTTCAGATTGCTTGGCACATAATCGATGCACACCAGAGCCTTCAGTCTGTAATTTTATAAGCATGATTCCATGTTCCTATTTCAACAACCTGCACATGCACATAATTTGCTGGGGGGTGGGGGAGGTGGGGGGGGGGGGCATTGCTTTGCATAAAATTCAGACCTAATGTCATCGTCATCTGCTTCTAGCCTACCATACAGAGCCTGAATCTTTAAAACATAATTGCAAAGCTATAGAATCAGGCAAACAAAACAAAAGGTGTTTACTTCTGTAATTTGAGCACTAAAATTAATCCTTCCAAGTTAATGCAAACTGTGGTTCTTTGTACAGAAAAGTTAATTGGGCATGTCCAATGTATTTGTACATTTCATATGTAGTCATATACTTGTACGAGTCATATAACATGTTAAGATTTTAGAATTTCCTGAGTTTCATGTTTGGACTGGTCCATGCTCTGTAGGACCATGATAAACTTCATATATCAGACATCAGGTATAATAAAATATTTGATGCAGTCATTTAAATGTAATGCACAAAATATCTTGGACTTGCCTATTTAAATATCAGTTACACTGAAATGAACGGATTAAAAAATTGAATTTTGAAGGTCTAATGTTTGTGACACATGCAATGCATGCATCCCTCCATCTGAATAAATAGATGGTTTCTGTATCATTAGCTGGAAGGGGGGGGGGGGGGTAGTGAAATTTATTTGTCATTATTCCAAATCTTTCTTCAATGGTTTAATGAAATAAAACAGTCAGTTATAGGTAATTAAAATTCGGACAAATAGTAACTGAAAAGTCTTGTATCCACATACAGTTTAATGTTCAAGATGCATGATTTATTAATCAGACATTAATTAAGAGAGCGAAAAAAATGTTGAATCAAACATAGATAACACATTTATCGACAGAAAAGCATAGTTTGGGCAGTTTCATCAGGATGAGAACCTGGGATATTCCAAACACAACAAATTAGGAGAGGTATTCAACATGCATAGCCCATATCAGAGGGAAGTCAGATTTATATTTCATTAATTACTTCACAAAGTTATCTGTCCAAAGAACAATAATATTACAAATCATAATTAAAGAAAAAAGAAGATTTCAATTCTGAGCAGTTTCATTCAAAGTGCAATTATACCTCACATAATTTTAAACATAAAAAATCATACTGTAATCAAGTAGAAATGTTGCTTAATAATCTCCAAGTATTATCACAATGTATTGATGGCTACCAAAAAAAAAAAAACACTTCTTACAAGTTGACTTATCATGATTTGAACGATAAGTAATACTGTCTTTCAACACCCCCCCCCCCACCAGATCAAAAACCAAAAACATAGAAATACATAAGGAATTATATGAAAATATATTGAGAGAACAAGAAACAAAGAGATATATAAGGAAATCAATGAGACAAAAGAATAGAAAGAGAAAAACAAATACATAAGGATAAATAAACAAATGGATAAAAGAAGGAAAAACATAAGAAATGCATAAGAAATATATATCCATGTAAAAAGATATAGAAAGGGATAATACATAACAAGTAGAAATGTTGCTTAATAATCCCCAAGTATTATCACAATGTAATGATGGCTACCAAAAAACACTTCTTACAAGTTGGCTTCTCATGATTTGAATGATAAGTAATACTATCTTTCGACAACCCACCACTGACAGCACCCCCCCCCCACCAGATTAACAACCAAAAACATACAAATATATAAGGAATTACATGTATATAGGAAAATATAATGAGAGAATGAGATACAAAGAGATATATATAAGGAAATAAATAAGAGAAAAGAATAGAAAGAGAAAAACAAATACATAAGGATAGATAAACAAATGGATAAAAGAAGGAAGAAACTAAGAAATAAATAAGAAAATACAGAAAGGGACAATACCTAACACATCTGACAATAACTGGTAGAGACCAAGACTCCTTCTTACAATTACAAATCATAATTCAAAGGGAAAAGAAGATTTCACTTCTGAGCAGTTTCATTTAAAATGCAATTATACCTCACATAATTTTAAACATAAAAAAACATACTGTAATCAAGTAGAAATGTTGCTTAATAATCTCCAAGTATTATCACAATGTATTGATGGCTACCAAAAAAAAACAACACTTCTTACAAGTTGACTTATCATGATTTGAACGATAAGTAATACTATCTTTCAACACCTCCCCCCCCCCCCTTCTCCCCCCATCAGATCAAAAACTAAAAACATAGAAATACATAAGGAATTATATGAAAATATATTGAGAGAACAAGAAACAAAGAGATATATAAGGAAATCAATAAGACAAAAAATTAGAAAGAGAAAAACAAATACATAAGGATAAATAAACAAATGGATAAAAGAAGGAAAAACATTAGAAATGCATAAGAAATATATATCCATGTAAAAAGATATAGAAAGGGATAATAAATAACAAGTAGAAATGTTGCTTAATAATCCCCAAGTATTATCACAATGTAATGATGGCTACAAAAAGAACACTTCTTACAAGTTGGCTTCTCATGATTTGAACGATAAGTAATACTATCTTTCGACAACTCACCACTGACAGCACCCCCCCCCCACCAGATCAATAACCAAAAACATAAAAGTATATAAGGAATTACATGTATATAGGAAAATATAATGAGAGAATGAGATACAAAGAGATGTATATAAGGAAATAAATAAGAGAAAAGAATAGAAAGAGAAAAACAAATACATAAGGATAGATCAACAAATGGATAAAAGAAGTAAGAAACTAAGAAATAAATAAGAAAATACAGAAAAGGACAATACCTAACACATCTGACAAAAACTAGTAGAGACCAAGACTCCTTCTTACAATGACAAATCGTAATTTAAAGGGAAAAGAAGATTTCACTTCTGAGCAGTTTCATTTAAAATGCATTATACCTCACATAATTTTAAACATAAAAAAACATCCTGTAATTAAGTAGAAATGTTGCTTAATAATCTCCAAGTATTATCACAATGTATTGATGGCTACCAAAAAAAAAACACTTCTTACAAGTTGACTTATCATGATTTGAACGATAAGTAATACTGTCTTTCAACACCTCCCCCCCCCCCCCCCCATCAGATCAAAAACCAAAAACATAGAAATACATAAGGAATTATATGAAAATATATTGAGAGAACAAGAAACAAAGAGATATATAAGGAAATCAATGAGACAAAAGATTAGAAAGAGAAAAACAAATACATAAGAATAGATAAACAAATGGATAAAAGAAGGAAAAACAAGAAATGCATAAGAAATATATATACATGTAAGAAGATATAGAAAGGGATAATACATAACAAGTAGAAATGTTGCTTAATAATCCCCAAGTATTATCACAAATGTAATGATGGCTACCAAAAGAACACTTCTTACCAGTTGGCTTCTCATGATTTGAACAATAAGTAATACTATCTTTTGACCAACCCTCCCCCCCCCCCCCCACCAGATCAACGACCAAAAACATAGAAATATATAAGGAATTACATGTATATAGGAAAATATAATGAGAGAATGAGATACAAAGAGATATAAAAGGAAATAAATAAGAGAAAAGAATAGAAAGAGAAAAACAAATAAGGAACTACATGTATATAAGGGAAAATCAATTATTAAATACATGTAAGGAAAGATAAACAAAATAAGAGAAGGGAAAAAAATCACAGTAAATGATAAAAAGAGTACATTTTTCAAAAGATATGATTTTCCTACAAGTTGCGAGATTTATCAGTATCTCATAATAGATTCATCAAGATATGAAAATCATCAATACAAATATTATATGTACATTAACAGTAAAAGAAAAAAAATAATGGTGATGCCCATTATAGAGAAACAGCTGATCCATTCAGCACTTTACACAATTATATTCCTCAAAAGATTAAAAATCTATCCCAAATGAGATATAATAATAATACATTTACTAATAATATGTCTTGTTTACCCAGGATAGGTTCAGATATTATATACTGTTCTCCCTGAGGGTCCTGTAATCATACTATTTCCCCAGCTTTAGCTGAGACCGTGGTGCACAAGCATTCAAGGAATTCCTTCCTGCTACTGGGTAACCAATTTGCTAATTAAGGCTTTAAAGCATTTTCTTGATCGCGATAGTTCCTCAAAGTCCTAAAGGTTGATTGGCCGAGAAATATATATCCATCATGCAATGCGGGCCATGTCAGAAAGCAACTGCTTAGTTCTTGGCACACTGGAGATGCCAAACATTTGATGATCTTCTTCTTCTTGGATCACTACACAAACCTGTTCAGTAGAGGACGCAGGATTTATCTTTGATGTTGAAGCCTTCGAAGTCTTCAGGGGTGCAGGGTTCTGGTAGATAGAGACAGACCAGAAGGTGATCCATTGTCTGTTCCTCCCTACAGTCGCACACAGTTTGTCCATCCTCATTATATACTGATTTCTGCATAAGCACTTTGCATCGTCCTGTTCCTGTCCTGAGGTGATTTGGACATGACCAGGTGGGCCATGTCTCACTGGAATCTATGGGTAGGGATTTGCTTGGACTGAAGGAGAGCTTGGCATTGCCTGAAGATAATTGGTCCACATTTGATGATGAAATACCACTTCCAGAGTTTGTGTAGACTGTTATAGAGGTTATAAGAGAATATAAGGGCCCCTCACAGCTCTCACAACTGTGTAGAAGTCTTGTAGTCTGAAAAAAAAATGAGCAAAGATGAAAATTATGATTAAAAGTGGCTTGTTGAACATGAAATCAATGCTAAACATGTAGATCATTGCTTAGGAATTATCAATTCTGTGACAGTATACAACATGTTCAAAACTTTTAAACCAAATTTTGTATAGTTTACCTTGGGGCAGCTTATGCTTTAGTATAAGTCCACACTCACAGTGTTTTTTTATGTGAGGATGTTACAAGTCACACATCTTCAGGAATCTTACCAAAAGAAGGATGATGGCCATTTGAATTTTAAAACTGATTCCAGCTATGCATGTATCACCATTACATTCCTAATTGTAGCCAATACAGACCCATACAACAAAGCTCAGTATGCATATCATCACAAGTAACTCTTACCTTGTTAGCTTAAACATTTACATTTGGCATCTTGTTCCCAGCTGCTTCTCTAGCACTATCCTTTGGGAAAGGAAATAGTAAATAATTAATGAAAGTTTCAATGTAGTGTTGGTAAAATTAAAAAGGGTCAAAAATAGATTTCCTTATAGTTTGGATAATTAGAGGGCAGAACATAATCCTCAAAATGTTTGTCCTTGAAAGCTTTTTTGCTTTTAAGAAATCACTGACAATTATTTATTCACAGGCAAGGTTCTAATCACAAGGATTCGTCTATTAGCCCATTTTTAACATGAATTTCTGAAAGAGAACAGGGTTATTGAACATAAGGACATTATTTTGTTCAGACGGAGACAGATAATGTTAATATAATTATTAAGGTCTAAAAAAGACCATGAAAGTACATTAACATGTATACTGCCCTCATATTTTAACTGTTATGTCCTAAAATAATATACATTTACTTTGAGCCAACATCTAATTACCTAGGCCTACACAAACATAAATTGAATATAGCAAAGATAATAAGAATGATGATGATGATGATAATAATAATAATAATAATAATAGTAATAATAGTAATAATTACTTTACATGTGACATTAAGGCGAATCCTTTTATCTCAGCCTTTTGTTCCGATTCACCTTAACCCACGTTCGCTTTCGCCTTAACCCCCAATTTCTTTTGTGACGGAATAAACCGCATTGTTAGGATTCGCCTTAAGTCACACATAGGCTTATAGTAATAATAATAATAATAAATAATAATAATAATAATAATCTGTTCTTGAATGGTGCAAATCACATTATGATATAACCTCCCTACGTGGTTCTAAAGTGTTTGGAAATCATTACCCTAGCTTATAGCTAGGGCAATAAGGATGGCGTAAATTATGTTATGTTTTAGTTATCAATGATATACTGTACACTGCCCTCCAAAAGTTTGGGTACACCTCTATTCAGAACTGATTTTTCACAATCACCAACATTTAATTTATCAGATATGTGACACTGTAACAATTTGATATCAAACTGAAGGGCAGACATCAGCCTTCAAGTTGATACCAGTTTAACATATGAAATAGCGTTTCAGGGGGCAGTCATGTGTTAAAATGGCAACCTAACCCCCCCCCCCCCCCAAGAAAAAAAAATAAATAAATAAATAAAATAAAATAAAATAAATTTAAAAAATAAAAATAAATGCACCCAGCACAACACAGCATCCCCTTTCGAGACAAGCTTGATCAAGATGAATAAAATAGATCCAACTAAGACCAAAGAAACTTTAATATTTTAATTTAAGATAAGGTTTTGGATCATCTTATCATCAGTTCCCACGCTACTGTACATCTATGATCTTTGCCAGTTATCCTGGCGCAGTTTCATCATTAACACGGCCCCATGGCTGGTATGCCCCACATACAGACTGTCCTGTGAGTCCCACTGTCCTCATCGTGAAAATTGGACGCAAACTTCTGCAAATGCAATTGCAACCAAGACTCACAGTCACCGATATGACTGAATCATGATATTGTCTTATTGAGATAATGAAATTTCTTCAATTAATTAGTCCTCAAGTCTACTCTAATAACCTCGCATAAGTGTAACTCTAGAGTAGACCCCTCTAAAAATGTATCTACACTACAGTGGAAACTCAGTAAACCGAGGTCCTTGGGACTATCAAAATTGCCTTGTTATAAGCTTTATAGCAGGAAATGGAATTTTGTTATATCAGGTTAAAAAGCAATAGAATATAAAGAGTTGGGACCGGAATATTACCTTGTTATATCAGGAATATTGTTATATCAGACATCTTAGTCTTACTGAGTTTCCACTATGCCCCGTTAGATCTAGTTAATAATAATTTCCCTTTAATATTAGGACTGCCAAAATAGATAGACAGTTTATTCCGCCTTGTTGTTTTCCCCCCAGACCTAACGAGTTAACATTATTTGAAATTAGCCTTTTCCTACCACCAAACAGGTAACAAAACTAAATAAATTCAACACAGGTGGGTGTGTACTACTGTGCCATAGCCCACACACAGCCCCGTCGTACGGGAGCTCACCCGGCCGGTCGAAGGCCAAGTACCGCTTACACTATTCACGGGCAAACATCCAATAATTATTGGCAGGATGAATGGTACATATTTCCGCTAACTAGTTAAAAATGATTACTACTCACCATGACATCGTTGTTTTTATCTTGGCAGTTACGGTACTTTCTTTTCGAAGCAGTAAAGAAAAATATTTAGGAAGGACAGCGTCTCCGAGCTCCGCTAGTGCTACAATACATAGGCGGCGTATATATATAATAAATAATAAAAAAAACAAAAACAACGCAAGCAGCGATGAAGAGTGGTACACGACCACTTCTCAGCAATATGGTGCATAATTAGTTGATTTTGTGGTGATAAGTGTGCATCCAGTCTTGTTTTGGTGCACACTTAGTAGTCTCTGCCTCATACTTAGTTGTTGTGGGGCAGACTTAGTTGTTGTGGGGCACAAATAGTAGTCTCTGGTGCAGACTAGGATATGACTGGTGCAGACTTAACATGATCTCAGGGCACACTTAGAACAGAAAGCGCTCTCTCTCTCTCTCCCTCTCTCTGCTTCTCTCTCTCTCCCTCTCTCTGCATCTCTCTCTCTCTCTCTCTCTCTCTCGCTTTCTCTGTGACTGTAGAAGAACAGGTGATTAGCTTCAGAGAAACAAGCATGTGACACGGTAACATGTTACTGACGGCATTATAAAGTGCAAGAGATCATCATCATCTTACCTGAATTCATACACATTCATAATTAATCTCTCCTTCTCCCTTTCATATACCTCTCGTATGCTTATATCATTATTATCACCTTTTTGTTTCCCCATTTTTTAAAACCTATATTTCCTCGTTATTTTTCACCTCTCTTCGCGCATCACACGGTAAGATGATAATCAAATTACACGGTTCATGCTGAAACTAGAAATGTTGGTTTAACATTATAAGCAGTCTACCTCATAATGTATCGTTCATGTATATGATTCGATATTCGATTTGATCGATCATTTATCGCCTGATTTAACATTTTGTTACTCTTTGACTTGCTCTGAGCTCGCCGAATAATTTTCCCTTTTTAATTGGCCGACAGAGAGAACATAATAGGGCTATATCGCCAGTAGCTAGGAGGGTGGGGTGAGGAGAGGGAGAGAGATTTTCCGTATAGATTAGAACGCTGACGCTGCTTGTTTTTTTTTTTTTTTTTTTTTTTTAAAGTCGTATACGTATCAATGTGTATATTTCCTAAATAGTTTAAGTAATATTTTAAGGACTTGTTACTTTTTATGTTATCTACAATCCATGTGGTCAAGACCTGTGATTTTCTTAATATGTTTTTCTTTTATTTGTATTTTCTACTCTGAATATCACAATGTGATTATTCTCTGTTTTATTGTTAAACAGTGATAGAGCGATGTACCAACAACATTAAACAAGGAAAATGAGGAATGAGGTAGTTTCCTTATAAGGATTGGTTTTATCGGGGTCCGCTCGCTATTCATAGGGACCGTTATTCATAGAAAACCGCTATTCATTTAACACGCGTTATGAATAGCGGTCCTTATATATAGTTATGAATAGTGGTCCTTATGAATAGCGCGGTAATTTGTCTATGGTTTGCTCGCTATTTAGAAGGACCGCTATTCATACAAAACCGCTATTCATTTAGTTACGCGTTATGGATAGCGGTCCTCATGAATAAGTGGTCCTTATGAATAGCGGTCCTTACATGACTAGCGAGGTTACCCCGTTTTATCAGCCTCTAGAGGCGTACATGCCTATGATACTATAAGGGAAATTTTGTTTTTAAAAAAGAACGAAAACAGGGGAGAAAGGGTTAATTCATGACTCCATCTACACCGACTTCACAGCAAATAGCCTTGGTTTTCACTGACCCTTTAAAATAATTCAATTCCAATATACTCAGCGCACGGGAAAGCTTTTCGCTAATTAATTCAATTTCATTTTACTCTGGATAACGAGACAAAGCAATTTTGGTGTAAAGGGAAACAAAATCATCCTAGGTAAGTTTGTCACGTGACATGTTGCCTTGAAATATTAATTATACAGTATAAAATGGACTACTCATAGTACGTGTATAAGAATATAGATATAATTTCTGGTGTGTTTTTTTTTCTCTATAGAAAAAGGGGTTTTAGTCCTTAAATGTATTACTGAATTGGGCCGCCCTGATAAAAGAATCTAAATGAATAGGCCTAATTAAAACTTTCAGCAGTGTTATCCTAAAAAAACAACAACAACAGGAAAGGTAGGATGCTCGCGTGTATAAATGGGGGAGGGGTCATAATAAAAACGGGGAGATATGCCTTATGGAACAGGTCAGAATGTTTCTATATAAAATCATATAAGAACTGACTAAGATATTACAGTATATCAGATAGGATGCGAAGCGGGGTCCTCTTCAAGTATTGAAAAACATCGTTTATATTCTGATTTATTATTTTTCCTTTGACGTCGTATATTGACATCGTAAAATACGACTTCAGTATTCTGTTGATATTTACTGGGATGAAAATAATTTCAGGGGCAATATAATTCACCCTCTTTTGATAACCATTAATAGCAATTTTCCGATCTTATGAGGTAGTTTAACATCGATAATCAACAGAGAGAGAGAGAGAGGGGGGGGGGGGAAGACAATGGTACAAAGTCTGCGTTTTGGGTCTTTGTAATGAATTCATAAAAATATATTTACTATACTACGATACTATTTAACTTAAAGCGCACATGAATTAATCACTTCAGTCAACGACTCTATTTGCTCTTTAAAAATGCCATATTATTTTTATCCCATTTTTCTTTTCCATATTTTCTATTTCTATTGATGAAATATACTAAGCATTACCCTAAGTTGAATGTTCTTGTGAATTCAATTATAATTTTCCTGTGAATCATACGATAGGTTTGAATAACACAGTCGTTAAAGAAAAACAGTCCAAATCACGCTATCAATAATCATTACTCAGTTATAAATTGGCTTGGGCTGACGACAGCCCAGTGCATTTTATAGTTAATCTCCATTTGAAGGTCACATGGTTAGAAATCAACCATGTCAGTATGATCTCGATAATCAGTGAACAAAATTGAATTAACAGTGAAAGGCCCCACCAAAACACTAGAATACAGGCTTGAATGCATCTCGGTAAAAAGAGTATTTTTTCTGCATCTAGGCCGGAACTATAAAGCGCCAAATCAAACGACTCGCTGCTATGCCAACGTGTATACATTACACAGCAATGGCGTCCTGTTTCCATAGCAACATTGCTGACATGCTTCTCAAAAGACTAATCATACGTAAAGGATAGTACAGCGTACTTATATCATTTGTGTCTGCCCTTTCCAATTTTAGTTATATAGTAATTAGGTCAGGGTTCGGGCTACTCTGAGTCTGACCCATGCATGTGTTTCGTATGCTGGGCTCTTTAGTAGACTCCTCCACTTATGTTTCTTTGCTATGCATAATTTTACTGAAATTATGGTAGTATAATTGTTTATTATATGTAATTACTGTATTTCATTTTTTAAAATAGTTTTTCCATTTATATAAACATTTCTTAGGGACATGATAAATATTAGGCAAAGTTGTCTACCCCGCTTCCTTATTATGAAGAAACGACACGCCTGTGCCAGTGTGTGTGGAATAAATGACTCCACACAATGATCGTTACCGTTACTGTCGCAGGCTATCACCGCAGATAGACGATACTGATTATTTATTTATTTATTTATTTATTTATTTATTTATTTATGATATTTATACAGGGTAGCACATTTTCACCAACAGTGGTGGTCTCCCATGAAGTCCCGTTTGATAACAAAGATATCAAGTAACAATATAAATTCATTACAGCAACAAAACAAAACAAAATACAGAGGATATTTAAATATATGTACATATTATCTGGTATCCTCGTAATAAACGGAAATTTTCAAAAACGTATTCAATGATATTTTGGTGCATATTTCTAAAATCATTTATATATATATATACATTCGGTGATCGTTTTTTAAATGAGATGAAAGGACATCAAATACTTTTGACAACCCCTGAAAATATAATAATATTATGAAAGCTCATAAACAAAGTAAAGAGATGATCTTGGATCAATAAAAATCCCCACTTGGGATACCAAAAATGATATATACATATTTACATAGAATATATTAAAAGATAGTATTATTATTCAAACAATACACTTTGGACGTTCATTATACAGCATAATAGTTGAGTATGTACAACATAAATACCAATGAAAGCACCAATAATTATTGTCAGTTTGCATGCGCAATCCAGGGATGCATGCCGTGACAATTATTTTGTAATGCTTTATAGTTCCGTGACGTTCCGTGACAAAATAGTTGCCTCAACGTCATAATATTTAGAGACACCACTGGACTACTTTGAACGCTCTAGACCATTTTGAATTAAGGTATAGTCGGAGTTTTGAAGAAATCTACTCACTAGTTAGCTTTAAAATGTTATAAAAAAAGAGAAACAAATAAATATATAAATATATATCCAGATTTCCACTGCCCCGTCTTATAAAGAGTTGCGACTGATTGCAAATAATTTGCAATTGATATCAATCGCAACTATCTACTCAAGAGATATAGGAGATTTGTAACTTGCGATTGATTGGAGGATTTGCGATCGATTCTAATCAATCGCAACTCTTTATAAGACGGGGCCGAGAAAAGCATACACACCCCAATCAACGAGCAAAGACAACAAGTCCTCAATTGCTAACTTGCCAACAAGGATATAGAAAAAATATAACTTTACCGATAAGTATATTGACTTGGGGATTGTTTTAGAACTTCTTTAGCCTGCGACGCCCCTGAACATATTTTGTTTGCACATGAGTTTCTTCCTAGGATAGTTAGATTACAATCTTTCCATGTATGAGTTGGATAAATGATTACATACGGATACAATCACTTTTCCATTATCATTTCACCTCTGTCAATATTGTGAGGATTTATTTCTCAGCCAACAGTCCCAACGGGCAACGTACACAAACGTTCATATCATAAATTTTGGAGTCTACATGAGAATGCATGAACTTTGTGCATGTTTTGCAACCCTTGTGATGCCCTTAATATTATTGTTCATCAATTGACGTCAAATGCTATACAATTTCGGAGAACAATAACATTGTGTAATGGTAATGTTACGTGAATCAAGTATCCCACAGACCCCCTGGACTGATATTTTGGCACCAATTATTATTTAAAGGGAAAGTCCACCCTGATTACAAAAATTAAAGAAACAGATCAGTGAAGGTTTGGAAAATACGATAAGAAATAAGAAAGCTATGCAATATTTTTTGAAGTTGTAATCAATCAAACACAAATTGGCAACTCCGTGACGTATCTTGCGAGCTCCTCTCCCATTGGCCCTGTACCCCAAAAATTCATTAATTTCCATTTTCTCTAATAAAAGAAACTATTGAAACATACTTAGATATAATCATCGCTCATATGTTTTTATACAAAACCTGTATGAAACAAATCAATTCCTTCATCAGAAACTAAGAAAATGAAACTTTATGAAATTTTCTGTACTGAGCAAATGGGAGAGGAGCTCGCAAGATACGTCATGGAGTTGCCAATTTGTGTTCGATTGATTAGAACTTCAAGAATTCATAACTTTCTTATTTCTTATTGGACTTTGCCCTAAAGTACTAATCGTTTTCTGTCATTTTCTGCGTTTATTCAATTAAACTAAATATACCAGGTTGGACTTTCCCTTTAAATCTGCTGTCTCCAAATATGTAATTTTACCGAAGGTTCGTTTACCGTCGTCCGAAGGTTCATAATTCCGAAAATTTAACAGAACCCTACATTCTTTGTCAGAATCACCTTACGTTAGAATAAAGAAATTATTTAATTTGAGGAATTACAAACCTATTTCATTTTCGAAATTATGAACTTTCGGATAATTTAAACAAACCGGCCTTCGGAATTATGAACCTTTTGAGTCGGGCTCAGACAATGGAAGGGGGGGGGGCACAAATGTTCGAAATCCTGAACTCTTTTTCATTTGCGGAATTATGAACCCCATGGTATGGGGAATTTGTGGTTTGGAATTATGAACTTTCGGATAAACGAGTGCATGTCCCCACGGTTGGTGCACCTTACTGTATGCTAATGGCCCTCCCCAACCACAAACAAGGTGGCTTGAACCCGACGGTCAAGTGAAATGACGGCGCTGCTTGACCAGGCAATAGTGAAACAGAATTACTGAAGAATATTATATTTAATTGATCATTTTCTTGATTAATTACTATGAAAAGAAGTGTGCCAATATAAATCTCTGTGCCACTTTGAACTTGACTGGTTCAATTTTATCATATGACACAAATTGTTTTCTAATAAGATAGCTTGTAAACCATTTAAATGTCACTAAAAAGGTTTATGACCATGCTACAAATTAACGAACGAGTACAATACTTCTATATACTTGTCTCCTTGACAACGGGACGCGATGGAAAACCACTGTTGTAACTGAAGGTCAACGGGTCAATTCATCATAATGATGACTGTGTTTTTCTGAAAAGAACCTATGGTGCGTGATGCATGAATTAAACCAAATGGATCGGTTTGAGCAGTCATGCAGAATGATGCTAGCTATAGCTTCAAATCAAATTCAACGTCTTATATATTACTAATCATCATATATACATTATTTTGATTTCATACACGGTTGGTTTTGATGATGGAAATCAAATCTGCTTGAGATTATTTATTTTTTTATGAAGTATACATATCAAAAGTAACTTTGATTGTGAGAAGATATAACGAAATATGATTACATAAATCATGGTTTACAATAAGTCTGGAAATATCAATGCTACCCATTCCACGTACTATAACACGATAACTTTGTTTATACAATAACTATGAAGTGTGTTTTTGTTACGGAGAAATAATTTAATATCTGAAAAGAGTGTAACTAAACTATGAAGGAGACAAATTAACTTGGAAGTTAACAAGCTCTCCAACTGAAAACGTACTTACAGCAAGTTGTGAAATGAGAGGAAAAGACAAGAAAATATATATTTCTCAAAGAAATATGAAAAGTATTGTAAGATATAATAGTGAGGAAGTTGTGTAAACTTGGCATGCTTGGATGGATCTATCTTTAATACTTTTTTTTTAAATCAGAGTTGGTCAATCTGTTAGCAAGTTGAGGACTCTGAGGAATACAGGATATTTTGTCCTCATCAGTGACAGATAATTGATAAACATAATACGTCTTTTATTGAATAAAATGACAAAGCAGGTCACAAAAGTTATGTTCTTTCTTGCTTCGTCGGTTTGAGCAGAAAGATGGCTCTACACGAAACAGAAATATTTACTTTAATTCTTCATCCGTACTTGAGGTCATTATTATAGTAGTCACAATCAAGAAGGCTAGATCTCCCATCCCATTTCCTACCTTTTCTTGAAATCAGCAACAACAACAACAACAACAACAACAACAACAACAACAACAAAATACCCTCTCTTCAAACAGAAACTGAAACAGAGTATTTTTTCACATTTTGTGTATAACAAAGATTCATTTAAGAAATGGTGTGAATAGCGACAGTTTGCTGTTCCACGACACCAATAACAACATTGCAATATCAACGTTCCGTATTTCTTTGGTAAGAGAACATTAAAATCCACTTAATTGAGTGTTCGAGAGATATACTATGAAAAAGGGGCATGCTCATACCAGACAAGACATGAATGAAAGATTGTTACTATACATGTATTAAATGGCGATGAGATAGAGATAAAGCAGCATAGATAGGGAGGAAAGAGAACGAAAACTGTTGGGGTGGAGCGAGAGGGGAGAGAGAGAGAAGGAGATAGGGGGAGGACGGGGAAGACGGAGAGCGAGAAACAGAAGCAGAGAAAGACAAGGAGGGAGATCACAAGCAGAGAGGGAGAGAGAGAGAGAGAGAGAGAGAGAGATGGGGGGGGGGGGGCGGAAGTTGGCCAGTTTATATCATGCGAAGTAGAAAGTTTTTATAGCTGAATTATTGAATATCACAATATGTTTTTAATATGTTTTTAAGTCGAGGGAAAATATTCAGATCTTAACGTAAGTGAAGAATAAGATAATGATAATAAAAACCATGGGCTCGAGGCGTGACTTATTCGAGTCTTGAGGGTCAAAAACTTGTGACTGAAATAGGTGTGTGACAATCAGCGGAACTAGGCTTGTGTATATAGGACGAGAGGAGTGGAAGAACTGAAGAAAAAAAAGAAGCATATGAAAGAAATAAGCTGACAGTTTTATTTTCTTCTGGGTCTAGGAAAGGGAGGGGGGCACTGCCATTAATGTGGCGGGGGCGGGGCATCGATCGTACTAAGTTGAATCAACATGGTCACCAAATAGGGGGAGCGCGTTCGAGAGGTCCTAACATCTTCTTTTCACGTTCCGCCCCTCTCCCATTCTTTGTGTCTCTTCTCTCCCCCCCCCCCCCCCTTTGTGAAATTATCTTGCCATGCTGCATGTAAGAAGGTTTGTTCTCCCTGTCCCATATCCATAGATGTGCAACTGAGGTGAGTATAAGTAAATATAAATTAAGTGTCTTGTTCTTGACAGATATGGTTTGGTGAATATAATGGTTGAGTTTCGAAAATTATGGCTCTTTTATGTTGCCAAATTTTCATTAGTCATACCTCCCCGTTTGTTTAAAGCAGACTCGTTATCTATGTATCTAGGTAACTTGAATACTTTTTTTTTCTTCATTTCGTTTTGCTTCATGATTTTTTACGTAGTGTGATCAAGGAGTTATCACAGAACTGTGTGATAATCTCGTCGTGTGGGGTAGGTTGGCACCTGCGACCAAGGAGTATAACTCCTTGCTGCGACAAAATGGCCTGTTGACGCGTTTGGGTTTCATCTGCTCATTGGTGCTGACACGATTGCGTCATTATTCAAGAGACAATTTGTGTTTTTTTTTTCTCTTAAATGCACTTAAGAGCTGGAAGGGAGTGTGTATTTTGTAAGGTCATATGGACTCTCCGACCCAACTAAGTGAATAATGAACGGTTAGAGAGAATATTTCCAATTCATGTATTTTATAAAGAATACAAAATGTGCCATTTTCAGAGAAGGACAAACTATGACAAAAAAGAGGTAGAGCATAAGAGGAAAATCATCAGGTAAAGTGCACTAGCATCGGTGTGGGCGAGTAAAGCTTACGGCAGCACGTTTACATGTATCTTAAATAAATTATGAAATTGGTGCATTTGGTATTCATTCTGGAAAAACCCAGTTGCTTCCGAAATCATTTCCTTCTTTCTGTGAGAAAATAAACTACCTTTTGGGGGGAGGGTGCTGACCCCTTATAATGAAAGATGCGTCACTGATAATTTTCTATTACTGAATGAACTATAGATATAACTTTCTACATACTATTTCCTTAATCAGATTCAAAGTGAATGGCCCGCAGTATAGTCCAATGAATGGACTCCCCGATATACAGTGCGTCCCAGAAAAATCGAAACCTATGAGCCTTTATAAATGATTCTTTTTTTCATAAAGAAGAAGTAATATGCTTCCAGTTGATACAATGATGGCATTAATCCATACACGCTTCATAAAGCAACGTTGTTTTGAAAATGGTAAGTATAAAAATGAGTTTTGCGCCAGATTTTGGTAAAACCGTGAAAACGTTCGTAGCACATGCAGCATGCATGCGAACATGACAAAAGGGGAAATGTAAGCTTTAAAAAGATAAGTACACAAGATTCCAATTGTGTGCTGATATGCATCTAATCAGAATTTCATACTCTACATATAACATGGGCCAATGCCTACTGCCGTGGGTGTCCGGGGCGTACACTGCCAGATTCCCCCCCCCTCCCACAAATAATCAATAAATATCCCTCCAGTGATGAAAAGCTGCCCCTCTTGTAATGGAATAGGTGCCCCACTTGAGAGAGAAAATTGTCATAGTCTTTTATTTTTTTTCTGCTTTACGTTCTCTTTATACCACAATTTTTTAATATGAATAACAATGGAAGCTGCTCCTTACTTTAACTTTATGTAAATATCACTTTGCTGTGCGCTTTGTTATTCAAGGAAGAAATAGTAATTCACAACAATTACAGTTACCATTTCAGTACAAAATATGCCCTTTCTTTAGGGTTACCATCAACCATCCTTTACTTTATGATAAGGGCATTGTCCTTACCCTCATTATTAAAAGAAGCACATGAAAACAAGCTTCTCACGCTGTTTTTAATGTCATGTTTGCAATATTATTGTGATGATATTAGGTTCTCACGGTTTTACCCAAATCTGGCACAACTGGTTTTTTACATATTATTTTCAAAACGATGCAGCTCGGTAAATCATGTAAGAATAGATGCCATCAAGCATGTCAAGCAATGGCGTAACTGGACCTTGGCGTCAAGAGGGGCAAAAAAGAAGAAGAAGAAAAAAGAAGGTTACCATTGACGACAATTTGTTTTTCGCCAGCCCTCCAAAAGTCCCTCAGTAGGGGGGGGGGGGAGGGGAGAGGAGGGGGTTATTAGATTTTATATAGTCAATTTTTCCTTAATAATTCTCTGACAAAAAAAAAAAAAGGTTATCAGTTTCGCCAGCCCTCCAAAAGTCGCTCAGTGGGGGGGGGGGGGGGGGGGGGGTATATTCATATTTTATGGGTCCAGTTTTCATCCATAATTTTCTGACAAGGAAAAAAAAACAGTCTGCCCCTGCCCCACCCCCCCCCCCCCCTTTGGGTACGCTAGTGAAGTCAAGGTATTTATGGAAGTGCAATACTAGTCTTGAATTTTATAGAGAATAGAAAGCTATGGTCATAGGGCACATAACTTGGTCACAATAAACTATTGTTGTAATGTTTCGGGGTTTTTTGGGGGACGCACTTTATACTGGCGTAGATACAGGGGCACTCGAGTACGTGCCCCCAACCGAATAGAAAAAAAAAAGAAAAAAGAGGAAAGAGAGGGAGAGAGAGACAGAGACAGAGTCAAACGAGTCAAAATATTGAGGGGGAAAAAGATCTTCTTTCAGTAATTGCAAAATTGCAAAGTGCTCAGAGATGGACACCATTGTTTTTTTCAATGACAAACTTGACACTGTCGCCTTTTCCTGTGAAAATGGAACTTTTCTTGCTCTGATTTTGATGAGATATTTTGCACACTTAGCTTAGAGACATCGTAGATGATTTCGGCGCTATATAAATCCAGAATAGTATTACAGCAATCCGTCATGTGTTTTGTTCGTTGAACACGAAGAGGGAAGTAATGTTCCACTCCATTATGAACAAGAATGTAACCTTGAGCAGATTATAAAATGACAATTGTTTTGTTCTTTTGTCAATTCTTTTTAAAATTTCATCCTAGTTGAAGATAAATTGCTTTTTTTTTCAAAGTTCGTTTAACAAGAATGTTAAACTGTACCCAATGATTAACACGTAAACAAACGTTCAGTTTATCGTTGCAGTAAGTGTAACACTTCCAAAATAAACGAACAAGGAAATGCCTCTGTTGACATTACTCTTTCGCATGACCACTCATGATCAGGAGTGGAGGGATGTATTTTTCCTCGATAATCTATGATATAAGGTAAGTAAGGAATGGAAAGAGAACAGCTGATATTCAGACAAAAGACGACCCCCCCCCCTCTCTTCCAGGCACGTTGTGCCCAAAATAGCATGCTTGCAACTTACAACTAAACGCTGACCATCACCAGTGCCATCGCGTAGTGAAACTTATTCACATTGTTGGAGAATTAATTTCCAGTATTATAGACATCAGATGGTCAATTCTTTTTAATGCATTAAGCTGAATTCAATAATACACAGCGGAAATTAATAGGCAAGATAAGGGTGTGAATAGTCTGGTTCACTATTTAAAAAAATGGGCTTTCGTTCAAAATTTTTGGAGATTAGCAAAACTATACATTTTTATAATCGTTAGAACATGGGAAATTCAAAAATTGATGTTGGCATTTGCACAAATCACCGGCATAGCGGCCATTTTGGATTTTCAAAATGGCCGCTATGTGTAACTCGGTTTGAACAAATTAGAAGATATTTTTTTAACAGAGCCTCATCTTACCATGTATGTATCATCATATTAAAGGGCATTAAATTTTCTACAACATGATACCACATTGAATGGTTTTGGTGATGATTTGCGATACAATTCTTGGCCAAGAATGTGATTGTTTACATAATTTTTTACAAATATGAATTTCTTCAAATTACGTATTTCTCATTATTTCAAAAGTTATTTTCACTAATTAGTTCAAACTTTTCAGAAAACTGCCCATATGTACGGTTAATATCATATAAAAATTACAAGTCCATTGCCTATCAAACAAAACAGTTATAGCGCTCTAAAGTTGACACTTTGATATTAGCTAAGGTAGAGAATCGATAACAAAAGTGGTTACTAAGTGCTGCCTTCTCCCTGACAATGGTAACATTGGGAGACGTGAAATGGATTATTTCGGTAGTACATGCTATTGTCATGCAGATGAATATTTTAATAGGAAGTGTGATGTCAGATGATTCAGTACGATCATATTTTAGTGATATACAATTGTTTATTAGTTCCCGTTGCTATGATACAAATGTGCCTAATAACCGATGATATGTGTTGAGAAATAAAAAGGTTAACTGTCCAATAATATATATGAGGAAACCTGGTTTTAAGTGATAATCACGATTCACACTCCAACACACGTATATACTAGATTATAGGGTACAGAACTTGCACCCCTACATGTCCATGCCTTCCCCTCCCCCTTTCTGTTTTTTAAAACGAGACAAACTGGTACAAAGTAATATTCATAAGGTACTTTGGATAATGGTAAAAAAATCAATGAGCCTTGACAAATCATTAAAATCTCATGGTTACTGGAAAAATATCTGCCAATGCCTTACCCTTCTTCCACCCCCACCCCCTTCCCCTCTAAAATTTATCTTAAAACAATACCTACAAGTATTATTGGTACAAGGAAGCAATTGAGGCCATCAGTGAAATAACATGGGACCTGTATTCACGTGATAGACAAGATTTACACTCTAAAACATGTAGATACTTGGTGGTGGGGTTCAAAACTTGCGCCCGCAACCCCCCCCCCCCCCCTCAGTTGTACTGGGAGGACATATTGATGCCAAACAGTTTTTACCATCAATCCAAGTCTGGTTGACCGCCAAAATTGGGTCCCCTGTACCATTTCCAAGCACTTTCAATATTAAAACGAGCATAGTCTTATGAGGTGGGGAGGGGTGGGGGCTAAGGGCTGAAAGTAAAGTTTACATTCGGGCAAGAGGCGTCAGCCCCCTCCCCCCCCCCCAAGGCTCAGTTGTAGATAAAGTTCATCGGTTGGTCTCAATCAGTGCATTTCACGCCTCTCTAAATTTTGACTTTCTTCATTTCAGCATTGCAAAAATCTTTTGCCACGAAATATCCTTCTAAACTTAGATGACGTTTTGAGTAAAAAGTGATTAACACAATTTTCTTGCTACAACTGTTTATCTTATTTTTTTGTTTAAGCTTTACTATTAACCTTAAATAAAAGAACTGAAAGCAAAAAAAAAAAAAAAAATGTGACCTTTCGAGATTTTTTCTTTGTTTTTGTACAAAGTGGTTAAAACGCAATATTTCTTATTCTATTTGTACATCTTTATTTCTCTTATTTATGTTATTAAGCTTTTATTTTTTACCTTAAAAAGCAGAACTGAAAGTAAATAAAGTATAAAAACAACAACAATATGACATGTAGGAAATGAGCATTAATTTTAAAGGCTGTGAGCTGTCTGTGCTGCATGTAATGGCGTGATCCTACATGTATACAATTGTAATAGATTAGCCTAATTGGAGTACCCTAAAACGTCTTTGGGCCAAGTAAAGTATGTAATAAATATTTGTTGTACTGTAAAATACAGTTATTTAGTTTGCACATGCTGGTCGACATATTAGAACAGGAAGTCTGTCTCTAGTTTGATACAGTATAATTGAGTAGTATAGGTTACAATAATACAGCTAAAGAACTGCACTTGGTATTTAATTCAAGGGGTAGTTATCCGGGGAGGGGGGTGGGGGGGGGGGACTTACCAGTGATGATAGTCGATGGGAAAGTTCGTAGACTGAAAAACAAAAGTCGTTAAAAGTGACTTTATTCATTTGCATTCAATTGTTTTTCAACTATATACCTTGCTTTATAGGTCTGTTATTAGAGGGTCTTTTTTTCTGAATCAATATTCAGATAGAAAAGGGATAATAAAAGAAGAAGAAATTACAAATGATCTACAAAGAAATAAAATCAAATTGCTGTTTTTCATTCAAATTGTACAAAAATATAAATTCTTGCCTGAAGAGAAGAAAATTAGAAACCAAAATATAGCATGACTGTATAATTTTTCTAAACTTGATGTCAAAATATGTGCAAGACTTCAAGGACAAAAGCCAGAACGTGGCACAGTTTCAGTTTAGAGACGAAATGAAATTTGTCTGAGGGCTCCCGTGCAAGACTTCAAGGACAAAAGCCAGAACGTGGCATAGTTTCAGTTTAGAGACGCAATGAAATTTGTCTGAGGGCTCCTAGCGCCCCAAATGCTTAAAGTGAAGGAATAATCAAGATTATAAGTTTGTGATAGCACCAAATATTTCCCTTATCAAGGAAACATAAGCATCATATTTCATGTAGTTTTTATGTTGACCATAGAGAAAGGGCAAAATATGCATTTTATGTCGGTCATTTTGAAAATCCAAGATGGAAGCCACATGAAGCGTTGAGATGGGAACTCTAATGACGTCACCAATGTTTTTCCTGACCTTGGAAACATAGTATTAGAATATTCCAATATGTTTCTAGGCTGCCTTGAAGCAGAGATAGGGCAATATAATATTCATGGCGGCCAATTTGAAAATCCAAAATGGCCGCCATATGCGATGAAGAGTTGGGAGTAGAAGTCTAGTAATGTCACGGATTCTTTTCTCGACCCAAGAAACGTAGGATTAGCATATTTCTTTCAGTTTCTACGTTGAAAAGAAGCCGACGTAGGGAAAAAAATGTATTTGTACATGGTGGCCACTTTGAATTTTCAAAGTGGCCACCATGTCCAATGAAGCGTTGAAATTGGAAGTTTAATTATGTCACTAATTGTTTTCCTGACCCAGGAAACAGAGAACTAGCATATTTTGTTAAGTTGCTATAGGTTGACTGGATATATATATATATATATATATATATATATATTTTATATATATATATATATATATATATATATATATATATATGTATATATATATATATATATGTATATATATATATATATTATATATATATATATATATGTATGTAATAATATATATGTGTGCCATTTTTAAAATACAAAATGGCCGCCGTGTGCGATGACGCATTAAGATTAGAAGTCTATGTCACCAATTGTTTTATCGACCAAGAAAAGGATTAGATTATTTTTGCTAAGTTCCTATAGGCTGACCAGAAGCAGAGATAAGGCAACTTATATATATTACATGTATGCCATTTTGAAAATCCAAAATGGCCTCCATATGCGAGGAAGCGGTAGAAGAAGATGTCTAGATGTCACCATTTGTTTTCTGCACCCATAAATAGTAGGACTGGCCCATTTCATTACGTTTATACCTTTAAAAGAAGCCGAGATAAGGCAAATTATGTATTTTATGGCGGCCATTTCGAAAATCCAAAATGGCCACCAAGCCGGTGTTTGTGCAAATGCCAACATCATTATTTTGGTTATCCATGTTCTAATCTCCATAAACTTTAAACAAAAATATATGGTGAACCTGACTAGAAGGCAGCCCTTGGCTTTATTTCTCTGTTTTAGCAAATATCAAAGTGTGAACTTTAGAGTACTATAACTTTTTTGTTAGATAAGCAATGAACTTGTAATTTTTATATAATATTGACCTTATATATGGTTGATTTTCTGTAAAGTTGGAAGTCATTAGTGAAATGGACTTTTGAAATTTGTATTTTGAAGCAATTCATATTTTTGAAAAAAAATGATAAAAATCACATTTTCTGCCCAAAATTGTTATGCAAATCATCACGAAATCCATAAGATGTGGTGTCATGTTGTAGAGAATTTCATGCCCTTTAATATGCTACCACAAAAATGATAGAATGAGGTTCTGTTACAAAAATATCTTCAAAAGTGTTCAATACTAGTTACATATGGCGGCCATTTTGAAAATCCAAAATGGCTGCTCGGTCAGGGTTTTGTGCAAATGCCAACATCAATTTTAGGATTCCCCATGTTCTACCGATTCCAAAAATGTATAGTTTTGCTAATCTCCAAAAATTTTGAACAAAAATACATAGTGAAACCTGACTAGAACAGGGAAGTGTTGATTAAACCCAAGAAAACAAAATGAAAATACCCATAGACACTGATGCGTACATGAATATACAAAAGAATAGACCCCATTTCTTTGTATTGAATTATTTCTATCCTAAAAGACAGTATACCGATATCGGATATGCGGTACTACGGCTTATTCTATATGACAAAGACTGCCCAATCCATAAGCGCTTTGTGTATATTTCGTTGCCTAGTCCGTTAATTATTTTTCTTAATCATGTTATCTTCCTTCGTAAAATCAATGTCACATTTGTATCCATGCACAGTTCAATTTCTCCCAGCTGCACTTAGGGCCTACGGTGTGTATATCTCCATTAGAGAATAACCCGTTGTGACAGCAAGGTCATTTCCCTCGTAGTAATTTGTATTAATTCAGAAAACCTTGACTCCTTGTGATGAATTACTTACAGGGCAGTACAGGCTTCAAATGAAATACAATGTATTCACTTCATACACAAACAAATCAATAATATGACGAATCGGCTGATGGTAATCTTTGTCTATGTATAGACTTGGTATTCAAGACAGATCAGACGTTTCGCATTTTATCAGTGATCATCCTTTGATATGATTTCCATGTCTTTGTTTGTCTGGTAATTTTTCAGGAAATCCTAAATCTCAATCAATAATCTAACAAAACAAGTTATCTTCCTGATCATCCCTCAACGCATTTGAGTTGTTTTTAAACATGGTGTAATCATGTATGACTTTGGAATATTGATTTGTTTCTGTTGTGGTATATATCTGGCAATTTCATGCCAATTTGGGTTGCTAATTGCTTTGGTATTCATTATTCAAGCTGATAGAAAAGTGATTCAGATGTCAACTTGAAGAGTATTAATACACAATCTGAAAACGATGTTGTGGACATGGTGGAAACATGGTTGGACAGTGGAAACATGTGTGATGGTGGAAACAGTGTGACATTGGATGGAAACAGTGTGACATGGTGGAAACAGTGTGACATGGTGGAAACAGTGTGACATGGTGGAAACAGTGTGACATGGTGGAAACAGTGTGACATGGTGGAAAAAAGTGTGACATATGGTGGAAACAGTGTGACATGGTGGAAACAGTGTGACATGGTGGAAACAGTGTGACATGGTGTTCTCACACAGTCACTCCAAACATGCCAAAAATGCATTCCAAATCTGCGGTAAGATCATACAGTGGTGGGTGCATTTGTCGCTTTTCAGCAAGAGTGTGTCAGACACTGTGAAAACATTGTGAAGACAATATAGGCTAGGAGCCTGTCCATCAAAGTGCCCCTAAAGCAAGCTTTGCTGCCCAAAATGCTCTGGATGTAACCATTTTTGTTTTCTTGGGGGGGGGGGGGGCATTACAAGCGTCTCATTCAGTACAAAGTACAATATTGAGTACTGTAACTTTTTTGAGTGCAATTTGGTTTCAAATGATCATTTCAATAATAAGTTATTGAATTGCGACAATTGTATTGCTTTCTCAAAAGTAGTCAAATTATATTGTCAGGATTATGTCAACACCTCCATTGTCCATCCTCACCTGTTTGACAAGACATAATAGAGGAGCTTGCTAAGTGTTTTGGCTATGTGGCTGCCATGCTGAAATCTACCATTCATGTATTAATTACATCAATACCTTGCAAGCTCCCTATTTAGCCATTTAAACAGACACAGATGGACAATGGGGTGTGTTTACATGACCCTGACAATATCATTTGACTACTTTTGAGAAAGCAATACAACTTTCACAATTTAATAACTAATTCTTGAAATTACCATTTGACACCAAACTGCACCCCAAGAAAGTTACAATACTCAAAATTGTATTATGTAATTTTTACCTGAAATGAAAGAGACACTTTGGAGTTATTAAGGTTGTAATGCCCAAAATGATTTTCTCTACATCCAGAGCATTATGGGCAGCAAAGCTTGGTTTAGGGGCATTTGGGTGTTTTTTCAGGGGCATGTTACAATCCCTTCCCGACGGAAATATTGTCAGTTTTTATATTTTTGTAATGTGCGTCCATACCTCTTCCTGCTGACAAAATTTGGTCCATGGGCCTTAAGGGGTAAAATTTTCCCCAATATTTAGGGACCCGTCTGACAACCCATCCCGACGGAAAATTTTATTATTTTTTGTGTTTTTGGTATAATTATGTATAGTCACACGACTTCCTTCTGACAAAGTTTGGTGCATATGTTAGATAGGTTAAGATCGACCCGACTTGGGAGCCCTTTTGGGGGGCTCTGGGGCCAAACCCGGCGGCTTCGTTTTGACTGAAAAGCTTTCTGTGAACAACATGGATGGTCTAAGGATATGCAGGGGGTGACTATTTCGGGATAGGCTCCCTATATAGACTAATATACTGTATAGTATAGTGCGTGCATTTGGTGTGATTCGCTTTTTAGCAAGAATGTATCAGACATTGTGAAAACACTGTGAAGACAATAAGAACGCAGTGTTTTCACATAGTCAACACACAGAAAAGTATTCCAAATCTAGTCACCCTGTGGTGTGTGCAATTCGTGATACTCTTTGTAGCCATTGGGTTCCATTCTGTGAAAACAGTATGAGCACGGTGTTTTCACTTTGTGAACACTTTGTAAGTATTCCAAATCCACTATGTGGTGTGTACAGTATGCATTCACACTGTGGTTTGTATAGTTTGTGCGGGAGTTTGTGATTATTTTTTTATTATATGTCACACAGTGGAAACATTGTGAACAAAATATATTCACATAGTCAACACATGAAAATAATCCAAACCACACTGTGGTGCGTTCATTTGGCATGATGCTCTTTACTGCCATAGTGTATCACTCTGTGGACTGTAAAAATGGTGTGAGCAGACATGTTATTACTTTATTTACACTGTAGAGACTTTATGAACACATTTTTATCCCATAGTCAACTCACAGCAGTACTCTAAATCCACTCTAAGATCACACTGTGGTGCGTGCATTTGGCATGATTTTCTTTATGTCCACAGTAGCCTATATCACACTGTGGAAATAATGTGAACGACTAGTTTTCTATTTGTTTACACTGCGGAACGATTCCAGATCCAAAAGATTACACTGTGGTTCGTATAATTTTGTTACTCTCAGTGTAAATATAGAGTATCGGTGCAGTAACTGTGAATGTCGGTTTTGTTGGGGTTTTTTTTCATGTTTCAACACATGATTGTTTTTCAAAATCCTTCCATTTGCAGTTGAACTTTATATGACATTTCATTCACCTTGGCATTAATTTTGTTTGGAAACCACCTTATCTTAGAATGATGATAGAGGAGGCGTACATGTTTTGTTTAATGTACTTTTTAAGATGTATAAGTAAATAACATTAAGTCACGATCAGGGACCTAAATGTCAAATGAATATATTTTATGAACTACTTTAAGCAGTTCAAAGTAGACGGATTAATAAATATATAATATAACAGTGGAATGGAGTGATTTACGAAAGTGAATTTACCCGATACCATAAATCATTCCTCGATAAAGACAAGTTTAAAGTAGCAGCCAATAACCACTCTTCCGAGCAAAGCAAATAATAAAGAAGAAGAAGAAGAAGAAAAAGAAGAAGAAGAAGAAGAAAGAAGAAGAAGAAGAAGAAGAAAGAAGAAGAAGAAGAAGAAGAAGAAGAAGAAGAAGAAGAAGAAGAAGGAAGAAGAAGGAGAAGAAGAAGAAAGAGAAGAAGAAGAAGGAGAAGAAAGAGAAGAAGAAGAAGAAGAAGAAGAAGGAGAAGAAGAAGAAGGAGAAGAAGAAGAAGGAGAAGAGAAGAATGAGAAGAAAGAGAAGAAGAAGAAGAAGAAAGAGAAGAAGGAGGAGAAGAAGAAGAAGAAGAAGAAGAAGAAGAAAGAGAAGGAGAAGACTGTTGTTAATCCCTTCACCACATTTCAAAGAGTGAAACTGTATGAGGGAGAGAGAGGGGGGGGGGGAGGGATGGGGAAATAAGAGAGCTGGGGCGTTGGTATATAATAATAAGGGGGTGAAAAGAGTGTCAAAAAAGAAGGAAAGAAAGAAGATAATGAAAGATAGTGAAATTGAGAGGAAAAAGATGTAGAGGGCAAAGGATGGCTTCTCCTCAAAGAGAGAGAGAGAGAGAGAGAGAGAGAGAATGGAGAAAAAGAGGAGGTGAGTGGGGAATTAAGAGACAGAAATAGAAGGGGAGATTGGGTGATAATAGAGAGAGAGAGAGAGAGATGGGAGAGATGGGTGAAAGAAAGAGAAAATGAGAGATGGCCTTGGGAGTTGGAGAGAGTGGATACAGAAGAGCATGAATGAGTAAAGAAGGGAAGTATAATCATCATGACTTACCCAACAGGCAGGTGGCTGCTATAAAAACCAAGCAACGGCTTGAAACCAGGGACGCCATAGTAGGAATTAGCAGTTCCTACAACAGCAGACATTAACCATACACGTTCCTATGGTAACTTCAACGCTATGTCAGTGTGCAAAAAAGACCTGTCGCCCAAATTATCACAGCTCTCTTTATTCTGTATAGGCAAATGAAACAGAGTTACATTTTCTAGGTAACACAATAATATTGTAAGCTAGTGTACAATGCAATTCAATTAAAATTGGCTTAGGCGATAAGATTTATAATGCTGCGCTTGAGTAAGCACAATTATGACAATGTTATTATATGATACAATGGCACTTGATGATCAGTAATGAAAAAATATCGCGCAGACTCGATGAGCGGGTCATGTTAATGAAAATGGTACTGTACATGCGTGAACAGGGGTGTCGCTAGAACATTTTGAAATGGGGGGGGGGGGGGGGAGGGTGTGACACCCAAATTTGCCGACAAAAATGCTGCACCCTACATAATCTCCCCCGCCCCCCACATATAATAATAAAAGAAAATCACTATAGCACTCTTCTAGTTCCAATTAACAACTTCACCCCAGTATTAGTACATCTATATTGCACTGTCATGTACATTCGACTTTATGTACATCTATGACTACATATCATTGTAAATCCATTTCTGTTCATTAATGTATATATATAATACTTTTACTTTTTTATGTATATGTATTCATGTACGATTATTACTCTTTAGTACAGTGTATGATTATTCATATTATACTGTCATTTACATGATGTGTTGTTCAAAAAAATTTCAATCAATCAAATTTTCGTAAGGAGGGGCTGACGCCTTTTGATCGAATATCAACTTTTTGATTTCTTAACTTTTCGTAGTGAAATTGTACAGAAGTTACATAATTATCTGGGAACCTCGCTGCCCAAATATGTTGATATTCTGGCTCCTCACTGCCCGAATATGAAGTGGTGGTTGCCCAAATATCGGAACTTTGAAAATCATCGGAGGAGGGGCTGCAGCCCATTGCTGAAGTGGGACACCTTTTGCCCGAATATCAACTTTTCAATTTCTAAATTTTGGACTTTTGGTAGAAAAAATGTACAGAAGTATAATTATCTGGGAACCTCGCTGCCCAAATATGTGGATATTCTGGCACCTCATTTCGCTGCCCGAATATCAGAACTTTGAAAATCTCGGGGGGGGGGGGGGCTGCAGCCCATTGCCGAAGGGGGACGCCTTTTGCCCGAGTATTAACTTTCCAGTGCTTTTTCATTTTCTTTCCTTCCCTTTTCCTTTCCTTATTTTCTTTGTGTTTTTGTTTTCCTTTCCTTTCCCTTTCTTTTTTTTTTCCTTCTCCTTTCTCTTTTCTCCTTTTCCCTTTCCTCTTCCCTCTCCTCCCTCCCCCCTCCTTTTTTTTTGCCGACAGAGGTGGCGCATTTGCCGACAGTAATTTTGAGTGTGGGGGGGGGGGGGGGGAGGTGTCACACCCCCTCTATCGACGCCCCTGTGCGTGAAGTAGGCCAGGCGCAATGACCGACAATGGAAACTCAACAAATTCAGTAAATAATACACACAGATAAGACCCCCGCGAAGTTTTCTCATCAGCACATTGAAGTTTCTTTGTGTCTTCATCAGATCCTTCTCGATTAAAAAAAAGCATTACAGTCAAACTAGGAGGTACTAGGCAAGCTTGCCTCATTGGTCAAACAGGTCTATTATGGCCATAGGCGCCGGAAGTGGGGGGGGGGGGGCAAAATGCATTTTCGCCCCCCAAAAAAGCCCCCCCCCCCCATAAAAAAAAAAAAATCAGTAGTAAAGGAGTAAAATTGGAGGGGGAACCAAAAAGAAAGTAAACAAAAATAAAACCTGAATTGAATCACATCGCAAATGTTATTCCATTCAAATAAAAGAAGAGTATGAGCCCTTGAAAGGTGAGCCCCTTGAATGTCCCCCCCCCCCCCCCCAACTCCCAAACTGCTTCCGGCGCGCCTGATTATGGCCATCTATATTTTGGGACGGGGTACCGGTACACGAAAAAAAATTTCCTAAAGGAAGGCAGTTTAGGTGATCACGATAGGCAGATGGTATTTGACTGTACATAGTATGAATTCCACAGCGACGGATTTCAGAAAAAGGGCAATGCACTCTAAAAAGAACTAAAGTGTTATAAATCACCATTTAAAAGGGCTGAGGAGTGACCACTTTTTCAAAATGGTAGGTTAACACTTTTAACATGCTGGATGCAACACTATAAAGGATGAATCCAGCTTGCTAAAAGTGTTAATCTACCATTAAAAAAAAAAAGTGGTCACTACTCGGCCTTTTTAAATGGTGATTTAACACTTTAGTTTTAGCGTGTGGAAGAAAGATGTTTATGCCTTGTCCATCTGATATGGAGTCAGTGTCACGTCACAAAAAGATGTGATTAAAACTGACGTAAGCGATACAACCATTTCAAACATTAAATCATGTTGTGGCTTCATATCAAAACATAGGGTCTTCTAATCTGTTAATCGCTGAGAACGACGCATGCATGCACCTGTATAACTGTATCATACGCAATATGACCTGTACATTCTAAACAACACAAAGTGACAAATTTGATCCCATTACCACATACATACTAAATCTACCAATTATCATTATTTTTGTTTTCAAATGTAGGCTACGTAAACAAAATAAATATCAAAAGGGTGATTCACAAGGTGCTATATCAGTTCATTTTCAATATTGAACTCTGTTTGAAATTACACATTATTTGTGGTTAACCGATAATTATTATCTTTCTCTGAATAATAGGAACTAAACATCCTTATTGCTATACATGTATAATTTGTATAGCATGACAATATTTTTTGCGTTGATGCAATTTTTAGCAATATCAGTATACATGCTGATTAAATGATGGTTTGTCTTTGCCTAAAACAATTTTCATCTCGAGGATGTCCTGCATGTGATAATTATTAACTTTATTTCGCAGAAATAAAGTAGGATTACAGAAATGGAAACATGAACTAATACAGAGCAAAAATTATTTACTTACATATTCGTCAATCGATGTAAAGATAATCTGCTCAAATTAAATATTTTAGAAGCAGATATCCCGATCACGGAAACAAAATTATACTCCAACCTTCACATTTCATAGACGAAGCTAAATTGATGAATAGCGCGGAGGCAAATGAAGTTGGCCTCGTTTTGGCGTCTCGTGTAAGCCCTGCCTTGATTGGTGGAAAGGGTTTTCCAGTGATCAGTAGCCACGCCTCTGTTTGATCACGTCACATCAGACATAGAGCAAAACATTATATTCTTTTTCAAAAAGGATTCTTCAATATATTTCTAGAAATCAGGATATAGACGTATGCACGTCATCATCGTACGTCGGGTTACGGTCAGGGATTCCACTTAAAGAAGAAATAAGGTTAGGTAAGTGTCAAGAAAAATTTTAAGGAAATTGAAAAATTGAAGGAGATTAAAGAAAACTGAAGAACAATCGATGAAAAGTAAAGAGAATTTAAGAAATACTGAAAAGGTGAAGATTAAAGTCAAATATGGAAAATAGATCACAATTGCAGAATAGATGAATACAATTTTGGACAAAATCAATAGAGTTCTAAATAAATTGTCTTTTCTATTCACTTTATATTCAAATTTATTTCCACTTTTAAAAAGCACATTATAAAAGTCCTTGACAATTCATTGCGATAAATAATAGTGGCGGGATCATGAAAAGCACAAAAAGGCTTGTTAAAAATGATACCTTTTGAAAAGCGGCAAGGCAGTGAGTCTGTGAGTGAGTTTATGAGTAGAACTCGGACTCTATGGTCTGAGGTGTGGAGGAGGTGGGGGGGGGGGAGGGGGGGGGGGGCTTTCGGGCAACCACTAAGGTACTAGATCTAGACTACCTCATATTATGAGCAGGAAGGTGCCCGAATAGGTCATTTCTAAAGTGTCCAAATATTTGCTCGCTTGCTTCGCTCTCCCGCAAAACATTTCGAAACTCAAAAGTTGATTTTGGGGGCAAAAGACGTCGGCCCCACTCGCGAAAATGTACCCATACGCCTATGTACAGTTACTGCTTTCGGGCAACCACTAAGGTACTAGATCTAGACTACCTCATATTATGAGCAGGAAGGTGCCCGAATAGGTCATTTCTAAAGTGTCCAAATATTTGCTCGCTTGCTTCGCTCTCCCGCAAAAACATTTCGAAACTCAAAAGTTGATTTTGGGGGCAAAAGACGTCGGCCCCACTCGCGAAAATGTACCCATACGCCTATGTACAGTTACTTCTTCGGCTAGCCTGATTTAAGGAAATTAAACAAAATCTAAGAAAATTCTGGCCTTCATTTAAGGAATTGGAATTTTGACACGGGCGTAGGCACGCATAATTATCCATTGTTGGGGGGGGGGTGATCTATTCATCATCCCCCCCCCCCCACTAACAATAGAAAGTGTGTTCGTATCTACGCCACTGAATTTTGATTTGTGGAAACACTGGCTGTGGTTATGACCGCAAAAAGCATGACATAATACAGTCATGACCCCCCCCCCCCCCCCACCACTCATAGAATCCTCACAATTACGTTGCAAAGGGCGAAAGATTTAAATCTTGAATAAAGATTACCATTTTATCTGACAAATTTTACATAGATATATATTCAAAATCAGTATCGTGTCGTCAGCTCAGTGCAATTCAGCAAAGTGATGCAAGAAGTGTTAATTTTACTCTTTATCAAAATAGTCCGCGCCTTGTTTGTAATCAGATAAAACAATAAACCAAACAAAGGAAACAATCAACGCCAAAAATAGAATAATCAAGCAGCATATCTATCATCCTCCCGGTGCAATTCACTAAACATCATTCAGTGTGACAATTAGTTTTTTTGTTTCTTTTAAATTTGACTATCATTCAATTAGTCAATCAATTGGTTGGTCTCATTATATAGGCCACATGGGCAACCAATCCATCAGGCCTATTTTTAATGTTATGAAACCATGATTGGTAGTACTGTTCGCTTTATGTTATAATAAATGTGAATGACAAAACGTTATCATCTCAAATTGTGTGTGTTTCATGGAGTAGGGTCACCTATCTGATTAATCAACTGATCAACTCAACTGATTAACCAATATAATGAATTAATCGATCAATCAACAAATCAACCACTTTACCAATGTATCATGCAACAGATCAGTTAGTCAATCAACCAGCCAATATGTCAATCAACTAACCAACCGACTGGTTAATCAATGACCATACAAACTAAAATCAATCAATAAGTACACCATGAAATCGATTCATCATACAAAAACAAAAACAAAAAAAAAAACAAAAACAAAAAAAAACAAAACAAAAACAACAACAAAAAAAAAATCGTTTTTTTGTTTGCATCCATCTATCCTCCTGTCCATCAATCCATTAATCAATTAATAAATCATTGAATCACCTATCAACTAATCAATGAATTATTAAATCTATAAACTGGTCAATCAACCAATCAATCATTTAATCAGTCAATTATGCAAATATGCAGTCAATTCATCAATCAATCAACCAACCAATCAATCAATCAAGCAATCAACCACTCAATCAATTGATCAAACCCACATGGCATAAAACAATTAATCCATCAATCAATTCATAAATATGTACATGTATCAATCTATCAACTGAACATAACAATCAATAGACCGGTTCGGTAATGTATTCAAACAACAAAGGTTGTTCTTGACAACCTGAAAGCTTCCCCGAAGCTTGCCGGACATAGCAACAAGTAATGTATGCAAACTGTATTCCAAGCATTGAGGCTCATTTATAAAAATCAGGTTAACGGAATAGCTCGTCACTAGGTGCTCAGAGAAGAAATGCGCATAAATTTGAATACATTATAGAACCGGTCTATTAGCTACATTTCCCCTTAAAAACAAACAGCACTGTGAATTCAAATTCAAATGATTTCATTTATTTGAAGCAGCAAACTGTATTTCATTGGAACAGTGATGGACATACACATAAATTGTACAGTAATGAACTGTCATCTAATCATACTGTATTAATATTTGGCATTTGTTAAACCTGTACTGCACATGCACAGAACAACCCGTTTAAAACAAAAATCTTTATATCAGCCATCATCTACAAAACACTGATTAAAACATGCAACCTTATAGTAGGAGATGAACAGTAGCTGGGTACGGTGCGTATGTGCTCAATGAACTAAAACAGCTAAAGGAGAATGGAACCCTGGGGAGAAATCAATTTTAATGAAAAGAGAGGATAGAGAGAAGCAATTTAAAAAAAAATTCCATCAAAATCGGTTACGAAATGAGAAAGTTATGAAAGTTTGAAAAGTCTCAATTTACTTTCTATGACGATCCTCAAATTGGCAATGTTGCTTCAAAGTGACGGGTTTAGTAGTACAACTCTCCATATGTTTTGTACACAAAATTTCATATTTTCGCCATTATCTCTCAAGGTGCAGCTTGTCTCCTTCTTATTAGCTCAAGATATATCATGGGAAAATGTATTTGACACAACATATGTTGAGTTCACAAAAAGACAAGCAGCATCTTTAGAGATAATGGAGAAAATACGGAATTTTGTGTACAAAACATATTGAGACTTCTACTACTAAACCTGCCACTTTGAAGCAACATTGTCAATTTGAGGATCGCCATAGAAAGTAAATTGAGACTTTTCAAAATTTCATAACTTTCTCATTTCGAAACCGATTTTGATGGAACGTTTTTAAATTGCTTCTCTCTATCCTCTCTTTTCATTAAAGTGGACATTTCCCCAGGGTTTCATTCTTTAATGTAAAGAAAGTATCATTAATTCATTAGTACAGTCACAGTAACTGTGGTAATAAGAAATGATTAGATGCATGGTAAAACCATGGTAAAACAAAGGAAAATGATAACATGAAGAATTTTCAAATTCATGAATTCAAGTCCTTGTCTAATCCAATCAAATCTGAACAAGACATAGCATCTTTCTTTTGCACATGTAGTTACAAGAAATCAAACTTGAACCAGGAATAACCATTTTTATTTCAGTAGACATAAATCAACTAAGTGACTGAAATGAAAAATCAGTATTGCTGTAAAATAATAGTTGATGACTATGAGTTCATGTACTGTTGTTTAAGTGTGTGAATATGAAGGAATATAAAATTCCAGGTATTACATGTATGAACATATTAAAATACATGTACATCACATAAATCATAAAACAAATAATATCTATTCTCTACATACCAAATCCTATACATATCTATCGAAGTATAACAGAATATATAAAATATAAACTAGAAGCATACAAACATGAAGCACATACAAGGGAAATGCCCAGGGCAGTCTCCCCTACATTACGCAATTTGGGGGGCAAAGTTTTCACTTGGTGAAAAATCAAAGGTTGGGGCACTTAAGAGGTGCTGTCCCTGAAAATGTAAGATTTGGGTATTCGTTTAAAAGAGGGTTACATAAAGACAATCCCTACCAAGAATGATGCAAAGTTTCAAAGAATATGAACAAATACTTTTGAAATAAGTTTTTGCAACACAATTTAACTCAACTGACCTTAACTGACCTTTGACCTTGACTTTTGACATTTGTTCCACATCATTTGTGATACTCTACAACCCTTGTATTCAAGTTTCATGGAAATAGAACATATACTTTTGAAATGAGAGCATTTCCAAAATTGTTGACGCCGCCGTCGCCGTCGGAATAGCAGGCCTATGTCTCGCTTTTTGCTTATGCAGGCGAGACAAAAATGATACCAGTAATGGAGAAT
>JALRNC010000032.1:0-15064 GCA_025618425.1 Heliocidaris tuberculata | reverse complement strand
TTTTTTACATTACACTTGGCAAGGGTAGGAAAAAACGACATTTCGCTTACTAAGATACTTTTTTTAGCTTTCATTCAATCCATTCATTATTATTACTATTGTATTTCATTTAATTGTAGTCTGGGGATTGTTAAGGTTTCTTTTAGCGTTTTTTTTTTGTTACTTTTAGTTTTCCTTTTTCTTTCTTTGTTTTCTTCTATATCATTGTAAATGAACAGGCGTTTCCATTGTGCTATATGTAACATCAGCGTGAAAAATAACCAAAGGGGCTACTTTGTAGGCTTGCAATTTATGAGTTCATATTTCTTGTGTCAACATATTTATGAGGATTTATAACGATGATTCAGAACTTTTCTTAGATTGGAAATGTCCAAAATGTATGATGAAAGAAAGACCTTTTAATAATGATGCTTCTGATACTTTAAGCCTACCGATTTATAGTGAACCATTTGTTGGACATGACGAAAGAAATTGTAAATATCGGGAGTTATCATTAAAGGGATTGCGTTTTGCGCAGTTAAATGTTGTGAGCTTATTGAGGAATACTGATGAAATATGTTCAATTGTCATTGACAATCAAATTCACATATTTGCACTTAATGAAACTAGATTAAATGTTAGCATCAATGTTGGTGAGGTACTTATACCAAATTTTGATATAATCCGAAAAGACAGAAATATAATAGGAGGTGGAAATGCAATTTGCATCCACGAAACTTGGAAATTTACGCTATTAGAGCATGATTCTTTGTCCTCGATAGAAGCAATAGCGATTGTTACTCATTAAAAAAACACTCAACCTATTTTGTTAATTGGTACAGACCTCCTAATTCCCATAGTGTGGTTCTCGATTACTATGAACAAATTATATCTTTTGTTAGTGGATTCAACTATTCAATAATAATTGAATATGCAAATTTTGATCTAAAACGCCCGAGTAATTCACTGACTTTGAAATACAATCAAATCAATAGTATTTATTCGCGAAAACAAATTAATACGTCTAAATATACAAGAATAGTGGGCGGTTCCGCAACACTAATTGATCAAATGCTTACAAATTCTATAAATAAAGTGAGGTCTTTTGGTGTAATCGATAATGGGCTCAGTGATCATGCAATGAGTTTTCTCATTTGAAAATCCCATTCAATAGGTACCCATGAAAAATATATTACTTTCAGGAAGTGAAAGAAGTATTGGAATGAGATTTTGATGATATAAGTGATGGCGGTAAAAAGGTAGGAATAACTTTTGATAGAGGTTGTGGATAAAACATATGCCATTTAAAACTAAACGTGTATAGAATAAACACTCTCCCTGGCTAAATTAACATTTCTTGAACTTAATGAAACAGAGAGATCGAATTAAACATAAAGCTAAAACTAAACAAAAGAAAAGGTTATGGGTAGAGTATATCGCTTAAGAAATAAAGTCACCTATGAAATAAAAAAAATATTATGAAAAATTATGTCAAAATCAAACTAGAAATGGGTCTTGGAAAGTATCAAAATCATTTGTATCAAATCGTAATGTATCATCTGCTAACCATTCGGGGACATCCCGATAGACGCGGGTCCGTAGACCGCAGGTCCGATATACCGCGGGTCTGATAGTCCGCAGTGTGTATAAAATTAGGATCAGTTATATCAAATGTCATCGAGAGGTCCAAAGGTCAAATGATACGAGACTATTGGGTTCTATCAGGTGCAGATCCATGGGAAGGCCGAGGTGAATGCCTGACCCCCCCCCCCCACCCCCACTAAAAAAAGAGGGGGAAGAAGGGGAAAAGGGAGAGAATAAAAAGAGAGAGAGGAAGATGGAAAAAAAAATAAATGCATTCAAAATTCAGATTCTGTCTAACTCTAAGACACGCGCAAGCATGTTTTTTGAGATACGCAGCTTGATCTTATTCAAAACGTACTAAAATTATTCAGTTTCAGATCAGAATATCAAAAGTTTTCTGCTCGCGCTTTCCACTCGCATTATGAAGATACCAAAAATTACCCATCCTTTTTCATGATTGACAAAACATGACTCGAGTCAGTGGCGTACCGTGGGTCACGGCATGGGGGGGGGGGCACCAGCAAAAATTTCGAGTCACTTAGGGAGCGTGCGAAGCTCGCTCAGTTGTCAGGTATACTGACCTAATAGAGATAGTTTAAGGACATGCAGTGCCATTAAACGGATATGTATCCCACTCGAAGCGTGAGCTGAAAATTTTTGTATTCAGAGCTAAAAGGGACACTATAAGCATTTTTTTGTAATCATGTTACGTGACTGTCTCGCTAAACGAACAATGCGAGCGCGAAACACTAGTTTTTTTTTGTATACATTGACCCTAAACAGGTGAATTTTAAGGACTAAATTTTAGAATCCATTAAGAGTATAAATATCTCACCATAGTCATCTAATGCTAGTGCCAAGCGCTTGATGATTTTGTTCGAATTACATCTAAACATATGAAGCAATTTTTTGAAGTCATTGTAATCATGATTATCATACGCATCTCACTAATCAAATGCTGCGAGCGCGATGCGCAAGCTGAAAATTTAGGAAATTCAAGCCTGAAGAGGGGCTTGCTTGTTGGAATTCACTAAGACCCTACGTATTTCACTAACCAAATGATGCAAGCGCGAAGCGCGAGCTGAAAATTTTTGATTATTCAGATCAGAAAAAATTAATTTTCGGACCGATTTTAGGAGTTTATGAAGAGCAGAAATCCCACCAATCCACTAATGCGAACGTTAGCACGGACAGGAAATGTTTTATATTAAGACCTTAAAATATTGCAATCACTTTAAAGTGGTCATGGAAAAGAAGAATATGTCAATACATAAAACAACGAATTGCCAAGAAATATATTTGCTGTATATTGATTTGAAAACGGGAGGTTGATAATGTCTCATAAAGTTACGAAAAAAATGCTTCTTATGTAATATAACATAATACAATATAACATTATTTCTTTTAATAATTTCTTCTTTCCCCACTACGGTTCTCTTCCTTTTTCCCTCTTTTTCTCCTTTTCCCCGTTTTTTTTTGGCAGTCGATTGGGGGGGGGGGCACGTCCCCCGTAGTTACGCCACTAAGTGTCCCGTGGGGGGGGGGGTGAAATCTCATCTTTTTGGGTTGGAATATCAAAAATTATCCGTCTTGCGCTTCGCGCTCTCATTATTTAATCGTTGAAATATGTATCGTCTTAATGGCTAACTGCAAAACGTCCTTAACAGGTCCCTTTCCGTCTAGGCCAGAATGCATTGTTAACACTTCTGATCGCGCTTCGCGCTCATTGTAATTATCTAGTTACATAACGCATTTTGTTCAGGTTCACAAACATTGCCAAGAATTTTCAATTTTCAGGACAAAATACATGAAATTTCATTTTTTTAGGTTGCATAGGGCTTATGAGATTATTACACATTCATGTTGTTTATAAAGTAAAGGTAGAAATGACTGTAGGTCATTGGCGTTTCCCCCCAAAAAAAATTATAAATAAATAAAATAAAATAAAATAAATTAATAAAAAAAAAATCAGGACCAAGAAAAAAGAGAGAAAAGGAAAGGGATTATGATGAAATATGATATTATTTTCCAAATATTATTTGAAAATCTATCACAACCTTGTATTTTTGTAATAAAAATGTCAGCATATTTGATTGCTCGCTTCGCTCACTGGAAACTTCTTATTAATTTTATGCGATACGCCATATCGAGCCCCCTCAAAATTGTTGGCTCATTACGCCACTGGAACAACCCCTTCAAAGAAACAAAAAAAACATCAAACATTGAGCTGCCGATCGGGGAAAATATGGGTGAAAAAAATGCGCACCCTCCTTTTTTGCGGAAGCTGTGTCCGCCCCCGGAATTAGGCTTTCAGGATAAAAAACATGACAAATAATAAAAAGAAATCAGATCACGCTTCGCGTTCTCATTTTTCATTTAGGCCTTTTGAAATACCTCAATGTGTTTTTAAAGATAAAATCTCAGATATTATTTAACTTCTGCTCCCCCCATTTCATTTATTTTTTTTATCTTACTGCCCTCTACAAACATTCAACAAGACCCCCCCGTACACACATGCTGAATAAATACGCCACTAATGAGGAGAATAAGTCGATTGCTTCGAGATTGCATTATTCCCAAGAAGTTATTAATATTATTGAATGCAATTCTATAACAACTAGTAAAGAAACTGCAGCTCCCGTTCACACAATATTCTAGTAGGCCTACTCTCCTATGGATATTTCATTATATATTCATGGATTTTTTTCAAGAACACGTTAAAAGAGTGGTCTTTAATTGCCTTTTTTAAAATGTGATTATAAGATAATTCAAAATCCATTTAAGGCACTTAAGTTAGCCTGGCCGGGAGGAAGTGGGCGCCATTTTTCGAAAAGTACACATGAGCGCCAAGAATCAGGTCAAATTTGGGCCCTCCTACTCACGAAATCCTGGATCCGCGCCTAGGTTCTATAACAATAACCCAATTAGGGCAATCGTCCCCTGACAACACCTTCAATGATATTTTACCACCGCGACTGTTACCCTCGAAAATTACCCTCCAGACAATTACCCTTAGTACGATGCCTTCAAAATACCATCCACGTGACGACATGGCGTGATACTTTATCTTGTCATGTATAATTAATAGCTTATTCTTTCGACATGGCGATATATTCTATCTTGTCAAGTCGATATATCGACATGGCGAGATATGAAGTGTACAAGTCCCGGCGAGAATCCCGATATAATTATCGCCATGTTGACATATAACCTGTTGCAAGTCGACTTGGCAAGATAAAATATCTCACCATGTTGACGTATAACTTTTTATATGTGGACTTGGCAGGATAACGTATTTCGCCATGCGGACAAAAGCTTATTTAGTCGACTTGGCAAGAAAAAGTATCTCGCCATGTCGTCAAGTCAGTGGCATTTGAAAGGCTCCATACTAGGGGTAATTGGCGTCTAGAGTGTGAATTTCAGAGGGGGGGGGGGGGAGTGGTTGGGGGTAACAGTCGCCGGCGATAAAAATATGAGGATAATATTTTCCTTGGAGTAGTTGTCAGAGGGCGATTGTCCTTTGGGTCATCGTTATAGAACCCCATGGGCTCGTATCATTGACATTTTGACCTTTTGATGCCATTGGATCTCACTATATCCTGATCATAATTTTACACACACCGAGGACTATGACTATCGGACCCGCGGTCTATCGGCCCTGCGGACTATCGTACCCGCGGTCTATCGGACTCGCGGTCTTTCGGGCTATAAACAACCATTCATGCACTGGTGACGCTTTCGATACTGCTAATAAATCTAATCTACATTTTGCAAGTGTTGTTAACAACGCAAGGTTTATCTGATTTTCCTCAGGTACTTGATATTGATGATATATTTACTTTAAACAAGATACAAGAAAGTGATATATTTTGAAAGAAATCAATACACTTACAAACAAAAAAAATCTGTTGGAGTTGATGGTATATCTAAATTCATTCCAAAGACTTGTGCAAAATGAATTAGTCCCTCAATAACATATTTAATAAATAAATCTATTGTAGACGGAAAAGTACCAGGTAAATGGAAAGTTGCCAAGATAATACCTTTACACAAAAAGGGGGATAAATCGAATCCTGATAATTTTAGACCAATTTCATTACTCCCATGCGTTTCTAAGTTACTTGAAAGGGTCATTCAAAAACAGGTATTGCATTATCTGAATAAAAACTGAATCCTCATTTCTGAACAATCAGGATTTGGACCTTAACACTCAACTACGACAGCCCTATCAAATGTTACTGATGAATGGCTTCTTGCCATGGATAATGGGGATTACACTGGAGCCGTCTTTTTAGATTTACAAGAAGCCTTTGTCCTAGTCAATCACCAAATACTTTTATCTAAATTTTCTCTTCTTGGAATTACTGGTAAATCACTCACTTTCCGATTGTAAAACGATAACTTGGTTGAATAATGTCTTTTTTTATGAATATGTAATCTCAGATTGTGTACCCCAGGGGTCTATATTGGGTCCGCTTCTTTTTGTTATATTCATAAATGATTTGTCATGCTCTCTTCATAAATGTTCCTTTCTTTTATATGCCGATGACTCTGTTTTATATTTCTAGGACAAAAATCTGCCTTTACATGTAGTTGAAAGAACACTTAATAATGAACTGAAAAATGTTGCAAATTGGATGAGTCAAAAATCGATCAAAAATTTACTGTAATAAAACCATAGGTATGTTTTTAGGTACTCAGCATCTGTTGGCAAGAAATAAAAATCTTCACTTACGCATTCGCGAAACATATATTCAAATGGTACAATGTGTTAAATATCTTGGAGTTTTTTATAGATAGGGAACTTAAATGGAATGTTCATTTTGATCACAGGTGTTCAAAAATTGTTAAAGTGATTGGTTTCTTTGGCAGACTTAGGCGATTTGTTAATGAATATAGTTTAAATTTGATATATTCTTCACTTATCCTTCCACACTTTGATTATGCTGATATTGTTTGGCAATCTGCATGAAAAGTATTTGGATTTATTGCAAAAGCTACAAAATCGTGCAGGAAGAATTATTCTAAAAATCGATCCATATTTGCATACTTCATTCTCACATCCATGATATCTTGAAATGGAAGACTTCAAATTCCCGGCAAAAGGAACATATGAACGTTATGATGTTTAAAATTTTGAATAATTTTGCACCTGATTATATGAAAACACATTTTCTCGTAAATCATACCCTTACTCTTTGCGTACAGAAAATAGCCTCAGTCTTCCAAAACCAAAGTCAAACAGCTGTAAACGGACATTTTTTGTACAGCGGGGCTGCACTTTATAACAAATTACCAATTTATTTATCGTCTAGTTCAACGATTCAGTCCTTTAAATCAAATATTTAATTGTATCTCGGTTTTCCATAATTCATTTTGCCTGTTGTTGCATTTTTTGGGGGTTGGTAGTGATTTTTTTCTTTTCATGCATTCAATTAAGTTTTGTGTATTTGTTTTATATCCATGTATTCTTGTTTTAAAGGACCCCATGGAAGAACAGTGGTATTTTATCAATAACGCTGAATGGGCCATCCTCCATATGATTGAGCATGTATAATTTTATCTTTTATATGGAAATAAATACAAACAAACAAACAATAATACTCGTTGGCCAGTGGCGGCTATTTCAGATTTTAAGATACAACAATGTTCCCATATGACGTAATAAATGATATATCTCGTTAGTAATTATGATTTGCATTTATTACTTCGTTCATACATCGGGGATTTCTGCAGTTTAGTGCCAATTTTTTGAAAATTAGTTTTCCTCATTCATATTGTACATAATAGAGTGTAAAATGGCCTGTGGCGGCCATTTTGAATATCAGGAAAAATTATTTTGTTAAAAATTATTTTTCCAGAGAGTATCTCATCCCTGCCACACAATTTCATGCATTTCACAGCCAATGTGCGGACAACTTTATGATTTTCATGGGTAATTTGCATATTTTGGGGGCCATATTGGATTTGCCAATTTGCGGAAAATGCTCAAGGTTACACGAGTGGTACAATCCATATTCGTAATCAACACCCTCGAATTGACAAGAAACCATCAAAATATATTGTAAAAAACAAGGTTTGATCAATTTTCTTTGGGGCCTATCCTGGACTATTGAGTAGGTGTAACTAAGGATGCGTGTTCTGAGATGTTGGAAAAGTGAAATATGTATATGTTTTATTCGTTTTCTGTTAAGCAAACGCAGGGTGTTTGGACTGACGCCTGTCGGGAAAATGACAAACTGTCGGGTAACGTAAAGCTGTTCCAACTGTACCTTGTCCTTGCTCGGTATTTCTAATTTTGTCGAGGAAATATCAAGTTGAATTGTCGAAAATTCATTTTTGGCAATGCGAACGTGAGCCCTCTATATAGACATTCATAGAATGTACTGATTTGAAGTCTTGATTCAAACATTTTCAAGCTCGCGCTTCGTGCTCGATTCACAGAGATCCAAATCCTCTCTTCAATCATCCTTCACGTTGGACAGTGTTCAAAAGCTAATTACGCTCGGGTCAGGAGGCCTAGATGTATACCGGTATCAAAAATTTCAGCTCGCGCTTTGCGCTCGCAAAATCCACATCTTGTTCAATCACATTGGGAATCTGAGTTTGTTTCTGTTTGTTTAACACAAGGGGGGTGTTAAGTTTACAAGTAAAGGTTTTCACCTCGCGCGTCTAGATCTGTTACTGACAATGATTAGTGCTTCGAGGTTAATGGTCTAAAAAAAATAAAATCAGCTCGTACTTGGCGCTTGCATCATACATTCAGGGGCGGATCAAGTTTACGTCAATAGGGGGGGGGGGGATTTTTTTTTCTACCATATTTTCCCTGATCGGCCGCTCGAAGATGATTTTGTTTGTTTCTTTGTAGGGTAGTCCTAATAGTCACTTCTTAGCTTTATTCTTAGAAATCAACATAAAAATATATAATATCATAATCCATATTTATAAAATGCGAAGCGCGAGCTAATTTTTTTGGGAAATCTTATGTATTTTTCTTTTTAAGATTTGAACATTCTTGGCAATATTTGTTGTCCTAAAAACATGCGAATGTGTGATGCAACTAAATATTTACTACGAGCTCGAAACGCAATCAGAAATTAACCGATGGAAAGGTACCTGTTAAGATTGCATACATTTAGCCGAAGACGATACAGATTTTAAAAATGAAAATAATGCAAGAATGAAGCGCGAGCTGAATTTTTTGACAATTCTACCTAATGAATGAATATTTTAAGCACTTTTTGTAACTTAAAACAGAATAAGTGATTGATGCCAGCGCGAAGCGCGAGCGGAGAAAAAGATTTAGACCTAAAAATGGGACACTCTATTCATGTTTTATTAATTATGAAAAGAAAAAGTAATGGGTGACTTTTGTACATTAACAATGCAAACACAAAGAGGGAGCAGAAATTTTTTGATCTAGAGTTCTGAAACTGGATAATGATTTAAATGAAGAGAACAAGTTGACTATCAAAATAAACATGTGTGCGCGTGTTCCATATTAAGACCTAGAATCTTATGGACATTCTAAATACATCTGTTATCACGAAAATCAAAGCGAGCGCAAAGCGCGACCTTAAACTGTTTGATATTCCGATCTGAAAAAAGAGTCAATTCAGCTCTATATTTCATGCACTTTGTAGGAAAATTTTGAGATAGACATGGATCGCACTTAATAAAGAACTTATATTTTTCATTATGATTACTTTGAGTTTTACATATTACCGGGACATCCATAGGACATGTCGCCATATGAAAGTGATGACTGTCTCCCTATTTCTCTTGTTAAGCGCGAGATAAAACAAAAGGGACAATTCTATTATTAAATTAATATCTTATTCATGAATGCCTAATGAGGGCGCGAATTTGATGATATTGTGGCTTGAAAAATGAACATTTCGAGCACTTTTATAAATAGGATGCATCAGTTCATATATTTTTAACTATTAATGCGATTGCAAATTGCGAGCCTAAATTTTTAATACACTCATGAAAAGGGATTTTAAGTAGTTTGTTGTATAATCAAAATTGAAACATACATAACTCGCTAATCAAAATGCGAGCGTGCAGTGCTGGCTGATACGTTTCGACAATCAGATCTGAAAAAGGATATATTTTATAGAATACACGAAAATTATGGTACCTGATAAGTCAAAATTTTGAAAGCGCGCAGCAGAAAATGTTAATATTCAGACCATGAAACTAAGATTTTTACAGAGCACTTTCCGAGATGAAACATGTTTTGTATATTGACTTCCAAACTTGATACTTAAACTCCATTATGAACAAGACACGAAAATCGCCTAACAGGCAATGCGAGCGCGAAGTGCGAGCGAAAATTTTATATAGTGACATGAAAGATTCTTTTTATTTTCCAAATATTCCCTCATATTATTTTATTCACTCGTCTTCCTCCTCTTCTTTTTTTCTTCTCTCTTTTTTTTCTCCTTCTTTTTCTTTCTTTCCCTTTTTCCCTTTTGTGCTCCGCCAATGGGGGGGGGGGGGGCGGCCTCGCCCCCTGGATCTGCCTACGTACATTTAATAGGATCCATATCTCATCACAATTTTTCTTCATGTCTCTGCAATGCTTCAGATTATCCCCTTCGCGTTCATGATATATAAAATATTCAGCTCGCATTATGTTTATTAGATATACACCATGTCCAATTACAGATGCGGAATATCCGAGTTTGTTGTTTGTATAAAAATCGTGTAAATGATTTAGACTTCAAGTCAAAATAAAGAAAAAAAATCAGCTAGCGCTCGTATTATTCATTGATACTCTTCTCTTTCATGATTACAAAACATGAAATGTCAGATTTTAAGTCTAGATAAAGAAAGAAAAAAAATAATAGCTTGCGCTTCGCGCTCACATTACTCGTTTCATTAGATACCAATCGTGTTCAAGATTGCAAAAAAAGTGTTTAAAATATTTGAATTAAGAGTAGTTTAAGGCCCCGACTATACACAATGAAAGCTCAAAATTTTTCGAATGCATTTTACTTATATTGCCCTTGTATTTTGCATAAATTAAAATGCTCATTCTTTATGGTACCAATATTTCTTTTTTTGTCTCTCTTTATTAGAAATAAATACTTAATCGATCTAATTTCTTAAGAATTTACTGAAAGATGAAGAAATTTTAAATCACTAGCTAAAAATATTTGTGACACTATCGGTACATATCTTAACAACAAGAAAATTGGTTTTGAAAAATATATTTTTCAGACGTTATTTCAATCTTGCGTCAAAACTGCAGGCATTTAATATTCATTGTGTGCAAATTTGTGATTTCGTTGGGTAGTTTTCACATTTCGGCGGCCATAGTGGATTTTGCTTCTTTGCAGAAATTACCCAAGGTTACACAAGTGGCACCACTTATACTTGGAACTATAAACCTTGAATTGACACGAAACCAACAAAGCATTGAATATAGTAAAAACAAAAACAAGGTCATACAAACCTTACTGGCCTGGATCAGTATATAATAGTTAAAAGCACATGGGTCGAAAGCGGGCAGCTCGAACTAAAGCCGTGAATAAGAACATTTTATACACATTATAAATATTAGCATTATTGTTATTATTATCATTGTTGTTATTAATATTATCATAATTATTACTTCTAGTGATTTCTTTATTATCATCATCGTAATGAGTGAGGTCGTTATTTTGAATAACTACTGACGGCGGTATCTAGACTGGCAACTATACCTTTGCAAGATTTGACACAGAAAATAGGCTTATTTGGACGAAAACATTCACAGGTCATGTTTGAAAATATCTCATATGGTCTAACAAAGAACCCCCCCCCCAAAAAAAAAGAAACAAAAAATGTTTTAAAGTTTCACAAGTTCAGGTTGCTTAAGAGGTGTATGTACCATATCTTTGAAGATTGCAGATCTCTGATAAGTTATTGAACAAATAAAGTTACTGCATTGTTATATTTCGAAGAAAAACATATATGCTTTATTATAAACAATCATTGCTATATATTCCTATTTGAACAGCTAAGTTTTATCAGCACACGCATTTAACTTTGGAACCCAAGAACCAGCTTGCTCTTCATATCTATATTTACAGTACCAAAGTTGTGTTTGTACACCATTTAGATTATGCGATATCATACACGGCATTCCTTTCACCTTCATTAGCTTGTAGCTGTTTCGTTTCTTTTTTATATGATCTAAAATACTTTTTAGGGCAAAAATTATTTTTTAAAAGTCAAGTGCAACATTTCTTTACCCATCAGTAGAATGTTCAAAATTCCGATAACCATCATGGAATAATTTTATATTTGTCTTTGATCAAAGTTTTATTCTTTCGAAATTAATTATTTTAAAGCTTATTGAATACGGGCCAAAATCACCATACCCCAAAATTATAAATTCAAGGAAAAAAATAGAAAAAATGCTAAATGCAGCTTATGCACGACGTGAAGAAATCAAAATATAAGTACGATGTCTTTGATAAATATTGATATCTTGTTTTTCTATTGTTTATCAAAATTTACTTTTAATATTGAGTAAATTATTTATTTATTTACCCATTTTTTTATTTACTATTTCATATGTTTTAAATTAATTTCATTTTATTTCAGTTTTTCATATTTATTTACTATTTTTCGAGGGAAAATGCTTTGCCCTTTTGAATTCGCAGAAAAAGGTCTCAGCAACACGCTTTTGATTTACATTTTGAATACTGTATGTGGAATGCAAACTGAATAAATCTGTGCGGGGAGAATTAAAGAATTTATTTAACCTCGTTCCACTAATTAACATTTTTCGCAGTTGTGCTCTCTTTTTTTTCATCTCATCATTCTTCCCATTCCTAATTCTTCTTCTTGTTCGCCCTCTACATCTTCTCCGTCTTCTTCTTCTTGCACCCCCCCCCAAAAAAAAAAGAAGAAGCAATATCGCGATTACTGGTAGTTTGGAACATACGAAAGTTTGATAACCCAATACTAGTCGTGACATCAAAAACATAGCGTGTATGATATCGCGTTATCTACGTGTGCCCATTTGCCACTTTGAAACTGTTCACACATATCACGAGAGTGGGAAAAATAAATTATCTGGAGATACTTTCTTAGTAAATGCCATGCTTTATTATGGATATTAAGATTCACGTTTTATTGAACAAATAAATATGTTTGAAGTACCAATAGTGATAATCTCATTATAAATTATATTTTATCCAATATCGCCCGTCAAATTATTCATTCAAACAGAAAAGTGGTTATTTATTAAGAAATACACATGCATTTACAATCCATTGACATATGAAATTCCATGGTCAACGAGACAGAGTAGACCTTCAGTAATCTTTTAATTATTATGAACTTATTTTTTTTTCTTTAGATATTGGAACAAGAGTAGACTACGTTGCCCGACTGCGCCGTGAAATTTCGGGGTTATTTTCTCGCCACAGAACTTGTCCAGGGCATTTTATTTACATTGCAGTTTTATCTTTCTTGAAATAAGTGATTTCTTATACCAACGTTTGCATCTTTTTGAATTACCAAGTAAATCTATTGCCCCAAAGTGATATATAATTTTGGTTTAAGCTTCGAAATAAGGAGTTTTAATAGGTGTATTTACATGTACCATAAATATAGTTTGTAGACTTATTAGTAATTGAACAGTTTAATCTTACTGCATTGTTAAATTGAAACAAAAATGAAACATATATACCCTTATGAAACATATTTTTTTATGCTCCAGCGCAACATTTCTTTACCATCTATTAGGACATTGATTCCGATCATCATCATCGAAGTATTTCATGTATTTCTTCGATCCAAATTTAATTCTTTAGAAATAATTCCTCTTAAAATTTGTAAGAATAATATTGATAAATTATATGCAGTTTTTTTATCATTTGATAAAGACAGGAGAAAAGCTTCATGAAGCATGGCACGACGTGTAAAGATAAAAGTGAAGGGTGATTATTATAAGCATTCTTTGAACCGCTGCACAGTGGGCCAGAATGAACCCAAAGTGCGCCAAAACCCATTATTCACACATTTGTACGATTAACTTGGTAGATAGGGTTATTTTCACCCGTAGAATTCAATAAAAGTATTTTCAAATATTGATCACATCGTTAAAATACTGTTTCCTGATTGTCTGTTAGCATTTGAGAAGAAACTACATGTTTCTAATTCTACAATAAGTTTCAAATCTTAAAAAACTAGTTTTAGAGAAATTTCAGAAAGAATTAAACATATTAGCGAACAGCAAAATACAATAAGAAAGACCGTCATGGTATTTACATCGCAGCAATCAGCAGCAATGTGTAAAAGAAATGCTCATGAAAAACAAATGCTAAACCCCCATTGTCAAATGGTTTCGTCCAAAATTACCTCTGAAGAAATGATCATTTTATCTTTTAAAAATTCGATCACTTAAACCAATATTTATCAGAGTAACCGTGAATTAAAAATAAATCAAGCAATCCGTTTTGTTAAAACAGTGAAATTTCTAAAAACGTGTCATTTACACATGCGGTAGCCGTAAAGAGTCATTTTCCGATAATATTGAATGAAATGGGCAACTAGTGATCAATTTCATTACGAAATATCCCGTTTGATTCTCGACCTTACTTCGGACTGCAAACTGCGGTCGCATACCCCGTTTGCGTTTGCAAATCTCAAACAACATTTCCAACCCCGATAAACCCATCTTGGCCAAATAATCCCCTTGTCTCGATTTCACCACTACGGGCCAGCTAAACGAGCGTTGAGCCAAGGACAAAATGATAACAACAGCTGTGGCTATTAAGACTTGTCTGCCTGTAGAAGGATCTTCGGAATGAAATTATTGTATTCTATATTAATCACGTTTTCAAAGGCATATTACATTCAGACATCCAATACTAGTCCATTTTCAATTTCGAACGAAGAAAATCGACCTCGAAATAAGGAAAGTATGCGGAATAAAAATTACGGTATGCTTAGCATGCAAGGACCGCGATGCATCCCATCTAGTTTCTGTCCGTACAGCAAGAAAATAAAGAAAATATGGGATGCATGTCGTTCACTCGCGCAACGATACAGTCTTAACGATTTTGATTCCTACAAAATCATTCTTTTCAAACTTATGCAACAGGGACCTAAAATATCCCACATCAAATTTGATAAATCAATAAAAAGGGAGGAAAACTTTATACAGCATAGATTGTATATGTCTGATTATTATTTCTGACTTAATTTTTTGTCAAATTGTTTATTATTACTATAATGATTATTTCCAGAATAATTGAGCATCCTATTTACAACGTATGTATTATTTGTATTCATGAATTGATTTTAACTTTATTCTTTAATTTAAAAATAATGTGAAAAAGAAAACAAAAAAAGGAGAACGACGAACTGAAAAAGAAAAAGGACGAGAGCAGGACCAATATAAAAAGAAAGTTGAAAAATGATATCAAACTAATTCATTGTATTACCCCGCGCTTTGAGCGCTAATGATTATTTCAATTCTCATTCCACATGCAGG
>JALRNC010000031.1:25000-72360 GCA_025618425.1 Heliocidaris tuberculata | reverse complement strand
ACAATGTTCTAACATTTTATCAATGCCCCTATCAAACTGTAAATGATTCCTTTCTAGTCGTGTCTAGTACTTTCTGTAGATATTCAAAGGAATAGTCAATGTCATGCAAAATGGTACTTTTAAAAATAAATATAATGCAATTTACTAAATTCAACGTTTTTGATTCAGTGATGACTCACACACATATAGATTCAGATCATTGATGACGTGCTATGAACCCTCCCCCCCCCCCCCCCACTAAAAAATGTAAAAACTTTAATGGATACAGAATATCCAAATAAGTACGAATTACCTTCTTTGTTCAATAGTTCTTAACACAACAACTAGTAATTATAATGCATGCACTGTATCACTGCCAATAAAACCAGGATGAAAAAGGAAATTCACAAGAAATATACATTTCAACACTTGACTGTATTTTATGAATACAAAAAACCCCAAAAAAGTATGGATACAGCTTTAAATACATTGTAACATTTGTACATAAAGCATGTAATAATTGGACATTAGAAGTTTACATGTATGACAAAATAACAAGAAAACAACAGTAATTATAACCATAATATAAAAAATAACAGAATTATAAAGACAACAGTGAGTGAGTTATTATCAGAGAATCCTGCATGCTTTAGGAGGATTGCTGGAAGAATTAACTCCTAGGAAAGTTACGAGCTACCACTTGAAAAGATGATAACTTGAGCTAGATATTAGTTGATGTTTTCTCATCAATTAAAGTAGTAAAATGCTAAGCACATCAATATGATTGCGGACAAGTGAACATACTTGAACACACTTTGCACATGTGATTTAAAACCAAGGTGTAAATGTTACATCTCGATGCATAGCATTAGCAACTGGATAGTGATAATATTTTCAATTTGATTTTCTGTTTTCATAAATTTTGACATGAAAGGGTGTCCTCCCTACATTTCTTACAATGATGTCGAGACTGTCCCTATCAAACACTTTGTAAGACCCGACATACGGCTCCATGTACGTGGCTTATATTTCATTTGGAGCTTAGTTTGTAAGGAAACTTAACATTAATTCTGAATTTCCAATTAATGTGGATTTGACACAAGAATTTCCACATATACATCTACATGTATGACAGAATAATAGTACCCCCCCCCCCACCAAAAAAGTCAATTGCACAAAGTCAATAGAGATGTGTGCATAAAGTGCTGAGTGATCTATGAAGCTAAAATGCAGGAAACAATAGATAAAGGAAAAAATACAATCTCAAATTTGTGCAGACTTGGTATGTATACCAGTAAGTATACTGCGCAGTAAAAAAAAATCCATGGAATGAAGAACTAATAAGAATAATAGTGAGGATGCTAACAGACACTTAGAAGAAATGTAGTCCTTTGGGGGAAAACAAATTCATCTGTCATAATCACTGAGGTCATCAATGTAAATCCACCATCACTAAAATGTGTATGAAAATCCTATGGTTGTAAATTCCTTAATCTGTTTATCAAAAATGGAAACCTGACATTATTTTCCTAGCTAACAGTGATGCCATTAGTACAGTACTTTAGCTAAAACAATGACTTTTTGACACTACACTGCTTTAATTAACTGTGACAATTCATACTTAGGAAATTAATAAAAACTTTGATAGTATATTGTAAAGCAATATAAAGAGAGTTGTCAAATTACCACTTTGCAAATTTATAACTCTCATATAGTTATCTCATGTTTTTCCAATTTTCAACAAAATGATTACTCTGCTTCCACTGATAGGAGCTTGTGGGGATGTAATCACCCTGTAATAAAGCACATAAACAACAATGGGACTGAAGTGGAATGATTTTTCATTTGATGATCTACTGAAAAGTAATTTTGACATTTTTCACTGAATGTTCAACACCAGGCCTACAAATAAATAATATAAATGTGTACAAAACCAATGTTACAACAAAAATATAAATACTAAAGATCAAATGATAAGACATCAAACTGATTGTCCAAACCCACATAGATATAACATCCTGTGCAAATTTGAGTTGTGCTCTACAGCATGTACATGATATACAGCATGTACTTTACAGCATATTTTTGTTAACTCTTAAATATTTTCTGGTAGAAACAACCTAATCAATGCATGATGAGCAATTCAAATTTCTTTGCACCAGTTCCTATCAAAACAGAATTCCATTAGAAAAAACACAAGATTATGATACAATATTGGTGCATGAGTACAGAAACACTGGCACTCATTTTGTGAAAAACTTGTAGATTGTAGACCATTTTAAATTCTGAACATATGACGTAATTTTCATCACACTTTGCCTTCACAATGCTTGAGATAATAATTCTTTTAAATGTTACTCAAACTCCCAGTCCCAATTTCTTTGAATAAGTCATTACTTATTATGCAATGGTTATACATTCATATGGCTTAAAGGCCAAGTCCACACTAATATCAAGTTGATTTGAATAGATAGAGTAAAATTAAACAAGCATAACAGTGAAAATTTCACTGAAATCGGATTTAAAATAAGAAAGTTACAGCATTTTGAAGTTTTGCATTATTTCATGAAACGGTGATATGCATAACATGGGCGGTATGCAAATGAGTGAACCGATGATGTCACACACTCACTTTTCCTTATGTATTTTATTATATGAAATTTCAAATATTTCAATTTTTATGGATGTGACAATAAAGAATCTCTCCCTTGTATCAAAATAAGTTACAATAATGATGATTTTACATGTTCCATAAGGAGTCAAACCATGTTTTACTTTATTGAAGCAAAAAATTGAAATATATGATATTTCATATAATAAAATACATAAGGAAAAGTGAGTGTGTGACATCATCAGTTCATCATTTGCATACCGCCCATGTTATGCATATCACTGTTTCAAGAAATAATGCAAAACTTCAAAATGCCGTAACTTTCTTATTTTACATCCGATTTCAATAAAATTTTCACTGTAATGCTTGTTTAATTTTACTCTATTTATTCAAATCAACTTGATATTAGTGTGGACTTGGCCTTTAACTCTTATACAGACATTGATGGATATATGTAAAATGTGAACACCTGGATGGGAAAAAAAATCATAAAATTACATCTCAATTAAAGCTGTAAATGCAGAAGGTCCTCTACTGGTCATTAAAGTCTTCATTTCAAAATGTTTGATACGTTTTCTATTCAAATATGTTGGATACAGGGCTATGACAAGGAATATGGGGCAGATTATTCATTCTGAATCAGGTAATACACTTTTTGCCTTATTTTATTATATTCACTTTGACATTTCAATTAAAATCAGAAGTTATCACATCTTCAATACAAACTTGAATGCGACAAAGTAGCGCCACATCCAACAGCTTTATAGAACTGCAGCATACAAATTACTTGATGAAACTGATGCCACTTGGGTACCTCATGTCTGTCCAGACCTGCAAAGAGAAATAAGAAATGGCAGAATGGATGGTAAAAATAGAAATAAATTCAAATCAAAACATTCGAAGATGACATTTAGTATTTTGGAAAATACCTGAAGCTAAAAGCTCATCATTGTCTTTGCTAAGACGGGTCACCACCACTTTTTATAGAAGTTACTTAAATCTGCCCTTCCAATAAATGAAAATTATACTGGCATCATAACCTACAATAGTGATTTCAGAGATTGCCTTCTTGGGCTTTATAAAGACTTGTGACACCAGAATTTTGTCTAATGCACATTTGCTCAGTACATCAAGGCACATTAGGGTTTATGCAACAAACCCTACTATAAAGAATTCTGCACTATGCAAAGCTGCTTACTAGCCATATGTACATGAGCAATTGAATCAGTTTACAAAATACATGTACATGTAGCATGAGTTGAAAAGTAAGCATTGTTTGTATTTTGGTAAAATCTCAAAACAGACAAAACCCTTAGGCAATGGGAGTTAGCAGACTCATGATCAGAGTTTAGCAGGTTATCATTCACATTATAAACTAACAATGAGTGTACATTAAAAGTATATAGGTATGAAATTGTTTTTTAAAAATATTTGGAGTGGCATATAACTGTACATAAAAAAATTGTTAATAATGAAAATATGCCAATATACATGCATATTTGCAAAGATGGCTTATCAATGCATTGCAGCAAACCTTTATGTTTTAATATTGTGGAAAATTGTAATTATTTCAGAGTTCGAGAATTCGCTACCCATGGTGACGAAATGTGATAGTTAATACTTGTAGACATTATCACATTTTTTTCCTCAAACAAGCACAGAACACAAATGGAATGGAATAAAATTCCTTAAAAGTTACAAGCTCATTTTGACTGAGGATCAATAAATGAGCAAGGTCTGAATTAAGTTTTCACATGTCACTCAGTACATTTACATGTATCATTGTAGACCTGTCAGACAAAAGAAAACAAGTTCCATCTGAGGGTAAATTTCATTTGGCTTCCTACAGTATAAATCACAAAATATTTGAGAGTTATTAGGACTCTCTTAATATCAAGGCCAGACATGGGACGCCCTCTTTCTTCCGTGATGTGTATTATATCTTACGTTCATAATGATGAAAGAGAGCAAAATTTCCATTTTCAATTATGATCATCTGGGCATAGGTCCAGGGGCTCGCTCCAGTATAGGAAATCATAACAAAACTTTCACTTCAAGATTTAATGAAAAAAACATAGAGCTTGTATATGAAAAGGAGACACCAATTAAAACAAACAACAAACAAAGGAAATACATATGAGTCATGTCAACAAAAATAAAACAAAACATAACTACATGTACCTGATACTGTTGCATGGGATCAGTCCTGTTTGCTGAGAAATAAGCTTGGAAGTCTTTAACTAGTTGACAGCAAACCTCTTTCCCCAGTTTTATATTACATCACTCCAAAGTAACTGTAATTAATACAAAGGAGCAAGAAAACATAATTACAATGAAGTACATGAATGAACATATCAAGAAACAAATAAAATGACTTTACTTTCCCCCAAGTGTACACTTCATTGAAATAATCATACAAACTTTTAAAGGGAAAGTCCACCCTGGTATTATCGTTGATTTGATAAAAGCAGAAAGGAGAGAAACAAATAGTGAAAGTTTGAGACAAATCTGATAAGAAATAAGAAAGTTATGATTTTTGAAGTTGTAATCAATCAAAACACAAATTGCAACTCCGTGACGTATCTTGCGAGCTCCTCTCCAATTTGCTCATACAGAAAATGTCATAAATTTTCATTTTCTTAGTTTCTGATTAAGGAATAAATTTTGTTTTCATACAGGTTCTGTGTAAAAACCATATGAGCAATGATTATATCTAAGGTGCATGTATGTTTGAATATTTTCTTTAGAGAAACGGAAATTAATGACTTATGGGTACAGGGCAAATGGAGAGGAGCTCGCAAGTACGTCACAGAGTTGCCAATTTGTGTTTGATGATTACAACTTCAAAAATTCATAACTTTCTTATTTCTTATCGTATTTTGCTCAACCTTCACTGATCCGTTTTCTTTAATGTTTCTGCTTCCTTTAAAACCAACTTGTAATCAGGGTGGACTTTCCCTTTTAGCAATGATAATCTTGGACGGGTTGATTTATTACAAGATTTATGTAAGAGACCCTTGGTATAGGCCTACTACATGTAATAAAATGTGTAAGTGACCAACAAAGAATTAGCTCAGCTACCTGACGAGAACCTGCATTAACACCTTACCCAATGCACATTGTTTCAATCTTCTTGGGCCACTTTCATCAAAACCGCAAGTCATTCTTTTGAATTGCAATTTTTTCTTTAATTTACTATGTATTTTTACACAAACTATCAATATCTCTCATACCACATTATCATACTGAATACACCGAGAGTTATTTTGTTTCTGCCTTGTAAGTCATACGATTACATACACAACTCGTGTACTCGTAAGTCGTAACTCAGTTTGATACTCATTTTATACACAAAATAAGTGGAATTCAATACCACAGGCCTCATACTGTACCAACACTTTGTCATTTTCTTTGTCTTTTTATAACAGTAATTGTTTCTGTGACTTTTCAAGTATTTTGATTGTTTTAATTATGTATCAACTCTTCTGTGTACATGTATGTGCATGTAAACAAAGCAAATTTCCATTGTTTATTAAATATATTATGGACAATAAAACATTGAAATGAATGAATTGAACTTTTTCCATTTCTAAATCTTTTTTCGATGCATTGTGTTTAATCATATTTATCATGCAATACTGTGTTAGCATGAATATTCAAATAAAAAAATTCAAATAAAAAAATTCAACAAAAAAAATCAACAATTTAACAAAGATATGCAAAAGATAACAACAGTTTCACACACACAAATTGTGTTTTAGTGCAATTACGATGATGATTGCTATTTGATTTTGGATTGACATGCAGGAATAGACCGCCTCTGTAATGTATACAAATTTATACCGGTGTGTTGGCTCAGTCAGTAAGCGTCCCGCCTCACAACCGGGAGGTCGTGTGGTTCGAACCCCGGCCGCGTCATACCAAAAGACGTTAAAAGATGGGAGTTGCTGCTACTTGTTTGGCGTTTCAACAATAAGGGATAGAGCAACGTCGATCTGGCGCTGCTCAGTGGCTGCCGGGCTCACGATCGATTGGGCAAAAAGAATTTCCATTTCGGTTTAACTTAATAAAATTTGGAGTGGACTTTAAAAGATTATTATTATTATTAAATTTATGCACATAAATTCTCTGAGCACCTAGTGACGAGCTATTCCATTAACCTGCTTTTATAAATGAGCCTCAATGCTTGGAATACAGTTTGCATACATTATTTGTTGCTATGTCCGGCAAGCCTCCGGCAAGCTTTCAGGTTGTCAAGAACTACCTTTGTTTGAAAGGTATGTATAAAATTTGCATACATTACCGAAGCGGTCTATTGCAGGACCTCACAATGGATGGTCTGATTTTTCAGCAAACTAGGTCTCAAAGTAACTCGAAGGTCTGTCAGAATCTGCAACTGTCACCGACTTGGCACAGACGAGAAGAATGACTTCTTGAAATGAAAATGAGTTTTTGTCTTTCTTCTTCTCATAGAGCAGATTGCTATACATTTAATGAGATTTGGGAGCACTAATCGCTGGTTACAATAGTACAAAAAACACCTGAAATTTGCTTTCATTAAGGTGATATTGGAGGAAACATAATGACTTTTGGATCATCCTTTTTATCCCTGTGCTACAATTCCAAAATTTTGTGTTTGGCTCAATAACTTTCGATTTAGAGCCTTACAAAAATACCCTACATGAGTGAAAACAGTAAAAGTTTCTACACACACTGTGTCCATTTTGGTTGCTTTGTCATGTTGGTTTGATGCCCGGAACTTTAAGAGAAAAAAAAATTATTTTTAAAATCCTTATAGAGAGATTCAGAATGACCATTTCATTACAATTATCAGCAACTTTTTAACTTTTAGCATGATCAATTTACATGTTTATTGTTTTCAGATACACAACAATGTCTAAGAAAAAAGTAGGGATAAAATGACAGTCATAGTGTAATAAATTGAGGGAGAATAATGTAGGTATTAGTTTAGTGCTTACCAGCTAATAAATTCCTGGCCTGAAAGGGTTACTGTTGAACACAAGTTTTTTCCCCCGGAATTTTACAGACTATCATTTCTGTCATAATTACATCTGCTCTGACTTGTGAGTAGACTAGTGAAATGCTAAGCACCGTTAAAACTAATCCAGTGGTGTATCTAGGGATTATGGCACCCGGGCAAACAACGAAGTTGCACCCCCCCCCCCCCCCCCCTCCAACTTCCCCACTGATCTAAGTTCTTGTAAAAGCGAGGGAGCAAAGCGAACGAGCGATATATTTTTTTTTTTCTTGCATTTTTAACCCCTCAAAATGAAATTTCTGATGCATTTTACCCAGCAAAATTCAAAATTGAGCACTGCATTCGAGGGGCAGAATTTCGAATTTTGAACATTGATAAACGGTTTTCTATTCCCTTTCGTCTCAAATGGGGAGCAAAATTAACAAAACCCCTTCAGAAATAGACAAGGAATTCAGCAAGACATTAATGGATAGTTGAGATTTCAACTTTTGCAAAATTCATGCTATACACTTTATCCTGTATTGGGGCCGCAATATTAACAAGAGGCTGATTAAACTTACATAATAGAGAGCAAAGCAACAAGAATTACATTTTATTTTTAAATTTCTGAACCATTTAAAAACCCTATTTTAAAATGATATCCTTCACTGGGGCGTGAAATTACGAGATCCTGGAGCATCATATGCGAGGGAGGAAAGCAACCGAGTTTTAGAAAATTTTGCATTTTAATACCTAAAAAAATGTGTTTCTAATGCATTTACCCTGCAGATTAGGGGCGCATAATTCTTAATGATCATGATTTTTCTTCATTTCCTTCTCTTTTTCTTTCTAACTTTTAGCAGTTTTTGCACCCCTTCAAGTGCCGCCCGGGGCAAACTTGTCAGAGTTGGGTTCCAAGTTCACATTTTTATGTTATCCTTTATTTTCTTCATACTCCTTAAACATTAAGCCATAGCTTGCCAGATATTTTATCACCCTGCAATGCAAAAAGCAACCATTTTCCCAGAATTTTGCTGATTATTATGGTGAGTTTACATGTACCTCTTCAAGTTGATCACCGCAGATATTGACACAGCTCCACATAAGGATGGTTCCCTGTGCAGGATGAAAAAAAAAAGTTGTTTATCAACCCTCAACTGCGTAGATGTAGTCAGTAGAGCCAGGGCATCATTTCATCAAACCGTCGTAAGTACAGGTTTGCCGACATCCCATTGAAACGTATATTGTTAATCTTAATACAGTTCAATTTAATGGGATGTCAGCGAACTTGTACCTATGACGGTTTGATGAAATGCTGCCCAGACCTACATGCAGTCTCAATGAAACAGTCGTCAATGTACACGTAACAGGGTTGGCAATTTCCCGGGAAATACTGGGAAATACCGGGAAATACCGGGAAATACTGGGAAATACCTGCGCAATACCTGGGCAATACCTGAAAGTGTACCAGCAGATGTATTAACAATCATTCAAAGCTTTCATGTGACTAAAATTCCATCTTTTGATTGGACTTCAAATGTTCGAAGTTGATGGTTTTCAATTACTCATTGGTTTCTTAGAACATACATGTACATGTACATGTACATTGGTTGTTGTATGTAAAACAGTGCTGTTTTATTCACATTTTAAAGACACAAAATTCAAGACACATCGCACCACTTTCTTCTGTTGACTACCCGTAGGTTGACAATATGCTGGTAGTGCATATGAGGGTGAAGTACCGGGTGCACATTATTTTGAATTGTCTGTTGTTTTTAAATGTTCTAAATCAACAGATAAAATATGAATTACGGTAATGTACAACAGTGTGAGTCATAGAGTCAAGCTACTTTTCATACAGGCACCATCCAAAGTATGCCTCATGAATTTTTAAAAGTTGAAAAATTGAATGCCCATCATTGACAAGCAAGCAAGCACGCACTGTATATGGGGTTAGGGACCCTCATAGTACCACATCCCACTGGTCCTATACCTATTCGTTTAATGAAAATGGATCCTAACCCCAATGGGACACAGGATAAATTGAGGCTGCAAACAGTGGGTCATGTGACCCACTGTTCTAATAGGACATAATAGTATATATATAGGACTGATGCCTAAGAACTACAGAAGTGCCCTCTTGGAGTAGTGCTGCATAGAATGGAATTGGTGTGAGTTTTCTTCACATTCATATGTTCTACCTACAATGGCCCACTTAAATCTCTTGATTGGTCAGGTAATAGGTGATCTTTTAAACTGAATTAGACATAATTGATTCAATTTGATTTCTGTTTGATGAAATGTGAGTGCTTACAAGATATAGACAATAATGATAGATAAATCACATACTGAAAGGTAATAAGGTTAAGTTCAAATATACCTCTTTAATAATGCCAGGCTTTTAACACTTGACATGTTAATTATTTGAATGCCATAGCATTTCAACATTCTTCATGAAGGGAATGTGTTAGAAGTTTAATTGATTTGATTAAAAAAAACCCAACTGTATATCTCACTATAACAGGGCTGTCAACCCTCCCGCTTTTGGCGGGAGTCTCACGCCACCACGCTCATTCTCCCACCGTCCCACCAGCATCGTGGCAGGAGACTCCTGCCACGATGCCCTTCCTCCCACCAAACGTGTAAAATTGGAGTAAAAAGACACCTGAAAACACTGATGACCATTTTTTTTTTGCTTGTCCAAGAATTTTGGACTAAAAAGAAAGCAAAAAACACAGAGGCCAGTGCCAGTGCCCCCCCACTTTTTCAAGTACCCCAATTGTGCCCCTTTTTACCCATGAAAAGTGCCCCCTTTATCTTCGCATAGTGCCCCTTTTTCTTTACAATAAGTGCTGTTTTTACCTTCTGATAAGTGCCCCTTTAACCTCAGACATTACTGCCCCTTATGAAATCTAATAATTGCCCCTTTTTTCGTCTAATTAAAGCCCATTTCCCGTTCTAATAGTGCAATTTTTCCTTCTGATAAGTGCCTTTTTCACTTCTGATAAGTGCCCCTTTTCCTTCGTATAACTGCGCCCCTTCTTCTTTCTGATAAATGCCCTTTTTACCTTTTGATAAGTGCCCCCTTTAACTTCAGACATTATTGCCCCTTTTGAAATCTGTGCCTTTGTTTTTCGTCTGATTAGTGCCCATTTTCCGTTCTAATAGTAAAATTTTCCCTTTTTATAAGTGCCCCTTTTCACCTCTGATAAGTGACCATTTTTCTTCGTATGACTGCCCCTTCTTCTTTCTACTAAGTGCCCTTTTCACCTACTGATAAGTGGCCCTTTTAAGCTAAGATAAGTGTCCCCTTTGAAATCCGACAAGTGTCCATTTTCCTCTGATTGGTGCCCATTTTCCGTTCTAATAGTGCAATTTTTTCTGATAAGTGCCCTTTCCACCTCTAATAAATGCCCCTTTTTAAGTGCCCCTTTTACTTTTGATCAGTGCCCCTGTTCTTTCTAATAGTATTATTTTCCCTTTTGATAAGTGCCCTACCTATATATATTCAATATATTGTACCTATATGCTCCGATGTCGCTTACAAACTGTGCCCTAAAGTCCACAAAAGAGCCATATACCTAGCTCCAAATCAGAGAGGCTTCATAATAATAGATTCCCCTACTGATCTCAGCACAATGAGAGGCAGTGGAGCAGGGGGCAGGAGGGGCACAATTCCCTAAAGTATACAAGAATGAGCAGTGCCCCTAAATCATAACAGGAAGGACATTTTTTCTAAAAATTTTCCAAAGCTCGCTCGCATTTACATGTACCATTGCCTTATCATATTAGGAAAATCGCTGCTATTCAAAATATCTTCAATATTTTGCTCGCTCACTTCGCTCGCTCGCAAATGAATAACCATTACTCAACTGCAAAGTAGTTTTTTTATCTACACTGTATAACCATGTTAAGACATAAACAATAATGTGTCGAAAATGATCCTCGATAGTGTATTAATCACAATGTAGCGGTATACTACATGTAATGTTTCAAAGAGGCTTTTTCCGCCTTGTTTTCACCCTTTATAGGTGCCCCTTTTTTCCCCAAAAGTGCCCCTTTTTGTTGGTGCCCCCCCCCCCCCCCACTTTGAAAGACGCTCCGCCGCCCCTGATAAATGGTATGGCTATATGTATGTAATCATGGTTGAGGAAACCACTCGTTTGTTGGCACACAAAAATAAAGACAAGTCAGAGTCTATGGACAGGGAAAGAGAAAGCTAATGCGTGTAACGCAATGTCAATGAAGCGCTTCTGTGCAGAGTGAACGGTGGTTTCCTCAACCACGATGTGTAACTTTACTCTAGTTAGTTTAGGATCCCAGGCCTACTCTAACATAGCTTTCATGGCTGAATAGGCAGCCTTCAATAGCTATTGTGTGCAGAAGTAGATCTACTACCTGACTACATACTAAAAAATTACTAGCGGGGATTGGTCCAGGATAGGCAGGAAAGATCATTATTAATATTAAATAATAAACAGATAAATACAGGACCATGACTGCATGAGGACAGTCTCAGGAGAAGAAAATAATTATTTAAAATTTCACTTTGAACTTTGAAACCCCAAATGTGTAGAAAAGTGGGCATGAGGATTGAAGAGTCCCTGAAGCAGGTAATCAAGAAAATAGAAGGGCTTAAACTGAATCTTGCTTAGACTCTTAAACTTAAAGCTAGAGTAATTTTGGTGTCTGGTTTACGCTAGTGCAGAAGTGAATTTATCACACAGTCCCACATACATGACATATCCACACACAGGTTTGGTCCGTTTGGTCCCATGTAAAATAAAACCCAGGATTACCCCGTACGGTACATGTCTGATTGTCAAATCTAGGTGCACATTTAAAACATTGATTACACAAATAAACTCACCTCATAACAAGAGCTTATCTTAATGATGTCCACTGTTCTTCGCACCGTACCATGCACCAGGCCCAAAGTCTAAAGATTCATCGCCAGGCGGCCGGCCGTGCTAATTGCCACCGTACCGCCGCCCGCTATACAGACACTGCATGCACAGTTAGTAGCTGGCCATCGCATCCACCGGCGGCCGGCCGGCGCGGCGCGGGCGGACCGAGCGTGGGCTGGATCATGGAGCATGCGATTTAGCGCTGTAAGCCTTTATTTCGCAGGCCTCATTGGCATTCACATGGGCCCATGGCTGCGTGGGAGCAGCCTTATGCACATATATGCTGAATACGGTTGCTGGCCTCCCAGGTTTATCCAGGTTTATCCTGGGAGTATTTGGCAACTAATGAGCCAAAATGTGGAATTTATCAGCAGCAGCATGCAGCACGACGTCGTCACGATCAAACGTCTAGTCTCGATCTGCGGTATTGATTGCCCCTTTTTTTAGTCATCGATATTCGTCACAAAAATTAAAAGTAGGGCTATACCCCACCCTCACTTGAATCTCATTTGGGTAAAAATGTTAGGGTCTATTTAAACTTTAAATAACGTTTTTACCAAAATATTAGTTCTAAAATGAATACATTTTTAAAAGGTAATTTAAAATTTGAATTGATTAAAAATTAAAAAAAAAAAAAAAATCTATTTATAATAAAGATTTGGAAAAATAAAAGTGACAAGATAGCCTACATGTAATGCATATACATGTACATTTCTCTTTATAGAGAAAGGGAATATTTCATTGGTCTGTGGTCAAAATGCATGATCATTAGAAAGCGGCTCTCGGGCGTCGTGAAATGAATTTGAATGGGGGGGGGGGGGCGGCTAATGGCCCTGACCATTGAAATCAGCGGACGATAGGCCTACCGGTAGGCCCCCCTCCAACCCTAGCACGTGCACAACTTGCCAAAATTCTGTTAGTGTACAAAAATCGACAGAGCTAATGTCGTACAACCAAATAAACACAACACACTTATTAAGAAGTCCGAAAAGTAAGACTAATATAAAAGAATTATTTTTTTTTTCTATTGAAACTTTTTAAAAACTTGATAAGGTGGCAGAAGGAAGAGTGTGTGCAGGGTCATCACTATAGTACTTTCAACTTGTGTGTGATGGATTGACTTGGCGACTGCAGCAGGAAATTGCCGGCTATACTAGGCGCCGGGGGGAGGGGGGGGGGGGACTTGAGAAAAGGGTCTCTTTTATAAGACTATTACTGAAAATAATTAATGTCAATTATATATTGCTGTCAACAATCTCATAAAAGTAAAATCATATCAATAAATATGATCAGGAATTTAATAAATATAAGTGGATATATCCTATAATTAAGTAATGTAGTTAGGTATCATGTCTACAGTATGTGTATTTGTTTTGGATTTTGTAAATTGATTTTGGTAAATTGGCTATTTTGATGAGTCTAACATGCGATCAATGATTCATTGTCCATAAAATGTAACTTTGATAATTGTATTTTTCAAAATATCTTGAAGGATAATCTTCTATCAATTTATTTGAGGTAGATCTATTTCAATAAAATGTTCAATAACAATATATATATTTATAAAAAAATTATGAACAATTCACATTGATAGCAGAAGGTTGTTCTACTTTAATTCAAACCATATTCCGCAAAAAACAACTTACTACATGTCAAATTGGCAATTACTTCGCTCATTTTAGTGCATATAAATTAATGCCCAATGGCATTGGGATGCTGGGCAACACATGTTGGCTGTGTTATAATAGCATTCATTGTTCATTGGACCTTTTCCCCAAGGTATCCAATGTCCTATTGGGAACGCTAAACGAATCGCCTGGTTTTGAGCATTAATAACTTGAGCGAATGGGCTACATGACAATGGACATCGCTTTAAATGGAGGAAAGGCTGACATTCCTATTCAAGCATTTCTGTTGGCAAAATCAGTGATTTTTATAGCCTGTTGGCAAACCGCAAAATGATGACCCCCCCCCCCCCCCCACCCTCCGCCTTTAAAACAGACGAAATGTTTAACCTCTAACAGCAAATTTGAAAAATTTGAAAGTCTGATGATCAGTTATCATCCTTGTCGGAAAATCTGAATACACTGTATCTGATGATGATGATGATGATGGAGCAACAGAAAAATGAAATGAAGAAAAAAATAAGTTAACTTCCGAGGAAGAATTAAAAGAAGGAAATGGGGAGACAGCTCTGAGAGAATCTCATAAATGGAAAGGGGGGGGGGGGGGTCTTTGTCACATCCTCTCTAGATCATGCCCAAATTATTTCCAACACACACACAAAAATATTAAAGAAATATCAAAAGCTGAACTTGACATTGGTATTCATATATTTCAGTGAAATTATAAAACGAACATAAATTTATCCAACTAAGCAATAGCTTATCGAATTCTCTATTGAATTCATCGACATTCCTCTTGTTAAAAAATAAAAAAATAAAGGAAATGAAAAGATATATGATAGACTAAATAATTCTAAAGCATGCCAAGTTTATAATAATTCAACTCCAGGGGCATATATGGGATTTTTTTAAATGGGGGAGGGGCTCCGGTTTCCGTTCTAATAAGCCCCCCCCCCCACAAAAAAAAAAACACACAAAAAAAAAAAAAAAACCAAACAAATAAAACAAATTAACGAAACAAAGCAAAACTAAAAATAAAATTACAATTGAAAAAGAAAGCATAAAAAACAAAAGTAATCAATCATAAAATGCCGGGGGGGGGGGGCAATGAAATTTCCCCCAAATATTCCGACTTTAACTAGTAACAAAGGAAAGAAAATCCTAAGATAAAATTTTCTTTACAATATTCAGACAAAAAAAAAAGAGATAAGAGAAAGATAATTAGATTTGAGAGTTGAGTCGAAATATATATCCAAGCAGTACATTTTCAATAAAAATGTTTCTTAAATGGGAAACAATGTTATTGGTACACGTACCCCTCAAAAAATGAAATTAACAAACGCAAACATAATTCTGAAAAATATTTTAAAATTTATGTCCAATTTAAGCCAAACAAACCGCCGCGCCCATTATGACTGTTCAGTGTGTAAATAACATAGCGCGCCATAGTGGCCGGAAACTGGTCTCGATGTAGCATTGCGCAATTCGATCGCTGCGTGAGCGTCGGACCACCTTCGCGTGAATGAAACACATCATACGAAAGCGGAGGATTTCAGTTTCAGTTGAACGGTAGAATGAGAAAAAAAGGTGAAGTAATACAGTTTGTAGGTCGCTAAAACTGCTTTGAGGATTGTGTAATAGCGTCATCTATCAGTACCCGATCGGCTACTGGTGTAGTCAGATCGGCTACTGGTGCACGAATTGCTCGCGACATTATCGGGTCGCCAGCGCTTGTCGACGAAAGATTTTGGGAGTGAGTTCCGATATTATTATGTCCAGAATTTTTGCATCATAGTATGAAATAGTAGATATTAAGATAAATTATACATTTCTTGATATTTGAAGAATTTTCAAAATCGATCGGTTACTGGTGCATATACGGTATATCAAAATTAACATGCGTTTCAATGGGATGCCGGCGAAATTAAACTTATGACGGTTTGGTGAAACGATGCCCTGTATTCGCACAATAGTCGGATGATGCAACGTGTTCGACTTGTTTATCGAATTGAATTATACGTTCGCACGGCCGGGGTACCGTATAGCGTACCGTACCGTACGTACGGTACTTAGCTTAGCTTAGGCAGGCTGAGCTGCGCCAACACAACAACTCAAAAGACACAGTTCTGTCTGCTCGATCCGACTCTTGACTGTGTTGTTAATTGTCAGTGTTGCCTTGGATCTGGATACTCTGAACAGCTCCAGTGGCCGCGGAGCATCACTCAGTAGATTCCTGTTACTGGGAGTATAGACTCTAGTAGGAGTTGGCCCCAAAACGAGGTAGATGATAGATTTCTACATGTTCAACTAAAAAAAGTTAGGTTAGTCCTGTAGTCTGTACTAGACTGTAGCATAGGTCAAATTAAAAATGTTCAACATGTTCAATAAGATCTGTACTCACTTATATACATGTACAAGCTTATCTAAAGATCTGTATGATGGGGGGACTTAAAGGCTAAAAAAGCTACGCACTTTGTTTCCAGCGGCTAAAAGTAAAAAGTCACTCTTTCAATGATTAATGCGAATTTCTTTCATATAGACCTAGTCTATCTTGGTTCTTAATCTACATCTAGGTCTACTCTTGAATTAAATCCCGGAGAAAATTACGACGGACAAATATCGATACCGGGTAACATTAATTTTCAAGTCGATGTCGATACCCATGTCGAATTTGGTCGAAAAAATGAAAGGGTCCTAAAGCTACGCACACACAATAAATGAATGCAAATCTTGATTTTGAAACTGACTAATGCGAATTTCACTACTTTCTTTCATTACTTTCTTATATCTTGTCAGATTTTGCTCAATCTTTCACTAATCTGTTTCTATAGTTTTTCTTTTTTTATTCAAATCAACATACATTACTCTGGATCTATATAATACCAGGGGCAGGGTAGACTTTCCCTTTAAAGAGAAGGTCGAGTTCTGGGAAAGGTAAAAAATAATTTGTGATCTTTCTCATTCCTTTTATGTTAGTTTGGAAGGTTATCATAGTAGAAATGTTCCCTGAAGAGGACTGCTCTTCAATTGCTGACCTCACATTCAAAATATGTCAAGTAACAGCTGAAATGTTTGGGCCGAACATTTGTGTGTAAACATTTCTGTGTGCAGTGCATGTGACTCTCGGCAGGATTGAGTCAATTTCTTTATCATTTTGGTGATTCCAAAACCTTACAGCATACACCAATTCTTATGGATGGTAGCGGACCCTATTTCCGAACACTTTTCACAAAATCAACCATAGCAAATAAAATATTACATGAATATCTGTCAAACTTACATACATAATGAATGCTCAAAGTCCTACAGAAAAAGAAGTTGATGGAATTTTAAAAAGACAACGTAGATTTAATACGATATTCCCAACGACGCGGCGTTTTGGTCCCTTAAAAATGGTATTGTATTTCCGAACATGCGCCCCCTATGGGAAAAAGACACACAACCTACCCCGATTTTGGGCAAACGGGGTGACGACTGGGGTGACCAGAGTCAGAGAGCAGTTCCTAAGATATTAGGCCTACTTATGTTTTTTTTGCCTCATTTTATGATCTTGTACCGTGTTCTTTGTTTCAATAGTGTGGAGAACATACACGTAGTCCCACGCGTATGAAAGCTATTTTATGCGCTTACTGTAGGCGTTCGGTAATACATTGCTGTTCGTGACATTTAATCTCATGACCAGAACTCAACTTTATCTTTAAATATTTACTTAAACTGGTGTACTAATCACCTAAAAAAATAATTTGTGTACATCTGTAGATCTACAGCTAAATCAACCTCAAGAGTCAAGAGTCAATACACTTTAATTCTGTTTTACCTGGCATCAATATCAGATTGCTAATTAATTCATTTGATGGAGTCTCATAACTTTTGTTTGAAATTATTCTAACAGCTCGTTTTTTTAACTTTCTTGAGTTTATCTGTTCCTGATATCCCTTACGATTACTGTATCGATTTGACCATTCAGAGAAACAATAATCAGAGTGAGGCATCACAAGTGCATTATACAGCACAGATCTTTAAATGTTATTGCTAAATAATCCTTAGCTTATTTTGTTACACTGACATTTCTTTGTTTTAATTTTATTACATTGTCAGTGTGTTTGAACCAATTCAGTTTTTCATCAATTAATATGTATGTACCAAGACATTTGGCGACGTTAACTCTTTGTAATACCTTTCTATTTATAGAAACATTGAAAAATGTTATTTTGTTTAAATTTGCACACAAAGCTATGACCATAACGCATGTTTTGGGGGTGTTTATACAAGGCGGTTTTGATTAATCCATACCATTAATTCTTTAATGAGAAAGAAAGTTTTTGTACAACCTCAAGTCCTGAACTATGCTACTTCCACTTACATGTACAGTGAAAGTGGTATCGTCCGCATACATGTATATACCCACATTACCATGAGATATACAATTTGGTAAAGTATTTACATAGATGGAAAATAATAAAGGACCCAATATAGATCCCTGTGTTATGTTCTCTTCAAAGTTTGCTTTGTCTGTGCTTTTTCATGATTGTCAGATAAATAGTAATTTAATGATAATGAAAATAGTAATTACAATGATAATGAAAATAGTATGAGAAGAAAAATATATATACACAACTTAACCATATCATATGCACTATTTACATTAGAACTGTTCCTGTTTGCACAGTCTGATTAGGGCATGCATGTTGATAATTATAGTGTTTGCACAATAAATATTTACATTAAAAAGTTGTACACTTGTGCACTGCCCTCCAAAAGTTTGGGTATACCTGTAGACAGAACTGATTTTTCACAATCACCCACATTTTATTTATCATCAGATTTGTGGCACTGTATCAGTTTGGTATCATACTGAAGGGTAAACATCAGTCTTCAAATTGACACCAGTTTAACATATGCGTTTCAGGAGGCAGTCAGGCAACCTACCCCCCCCCCCCCCCCCCCCCCAAATATCATTTCTAGTGGAAAATATGAGGTCATTGGTTTGGTCAGTTGTGCCAGCATTTTTGCCTGTTCAGCATTTTACAAACTCTGACCCTTGTTTGTACTGATGAATATTACATGTACATCTTAATTGATTATACATTAATCAGTCCTTCACTCATGCAGAAAACTAATATTTTCATCTACATGTAAGAAGCACAACAATATTTTGGGATCACCACAGTGATGATGCTTTTAACTTCAAATATTAGAAAACTACATAAGTTGACAATGTCACAAAGAAAGACCTAACAAATTTGTTTGTAATAAACAATCACATGTGCCACAGCCTGCTGCTAATCTTATCAAATTCAGACCTCAACTAAATCACTCAATAATCTATGGTTTCTTATGAATATGCATACATGTATTTTCATCTACATGTATAACTGATCTCATTGCTTTGGTGCTAATTGAGCCGTTATTTAATACATCATGCTTCCTAAGGTACAGCTTCCAGCTTCCTAAGGTACAGCTCAGCGAAATGTGATGCCGGAAAGACGCATATTATGACAAAATAATTTGAAATTATAATTTTTTTGCTGTAGAGGCAGAACCAAAATATTAGGATGTAGAATTAGTATTGAACTCTGTGAACATTTTGAAGCAGAATAATATGAAAACTTTCATTCAGACAAGGCTGAAATGATTTTAGATGCACAGACAAAACTAGCAACTTCGCTCTTTATGTTTTTTCCTGTCTCTTTACGCACAATTGCGTTTCGCTAAGCTACATGTACCTAATGTACAACTTGGAAGATCTAATATCCTCTTGCATTTTTCCAAAATTTACTATGATTTTATCTTGTAAAAAAAAATGTTAGTTTTCCTTTTTTCTGAATCACCAAATTAAATGCCTTGATTACATCATTTTTTGTAGCTCTAAAAGCAAATAAATTACCACTAACTGAATCAGGTATACGTTATAATCCAAACTTTGACCTACCTCTGAGCAAAGTAAACGTGATAGATACATGTCGTGCAGCTTGAAAAAGCCAAAACCTGTAAAACCTGTAAAACCTTTAAAACCTCTCTAAAGTCTAAGGCTCTACATCGATAACCTTTCTTTCAGTTTCATAAATGACAGCACATAAATTCACTTTCTAATACACCTTGTGCCAAATTATCTTTATAGCACCAAAATTTCTATACTTTCATTATGATAATCTCCTTTAACCAAATACATAGTTTAAGTATAAATTTGTTTATGAAATTAACACTTGTCGCTAAATCTCATGTGTAATGTAGCGAATACATTCATAACCACTGTGTGTAATAAATCTTTTTGACATCGAACTTTGATCTCAAAATATCTCAATTAAGATTTATCCAAAATTCTTCTTTTTCAAATATATACATGGAATTCAGATTTCTAATTTTCATATTACTTATTACTCTTGTTAACTTGCAACAACAGAAAAATTTGGGAAGTTTTGATCCAAACAAATTCCAACATGCTATCTTGTTAAATAAATAAATAAATAAATAAAATCTAGCTGCAAAGAATCTTGGAAAATTTATGGTGTCCTGACAAATCTAAGGTGTTTTTAAATTCACTGAAAAGAAAATTCTGTTTCAATGAAACAGAGATCTTTCTTAAATGTTTGTCTAGACTCTTTAGTGATTTTATGATTTCTGAAAATATGTAGGCTGACTTTTTCAAAGTGAAAAGTTAAGTGTGAGTGTACAAAACGTGTATCATGCAAGGCATACACTGTACATGTAGGCCTACACATATCAGATAGCGTACTACCATAACTTAGTAGTCTGAGAATTTTAAACATGAGTCATAGTCAAAACACAAAAAAATGGGGCACTATTGTACTACTACCCATAGGCCTACATGAGTACATGTAAATCAAATATTCTCTGTTTAAACTGTCACCTTCTCAATTTCATTTTTTACACATGTACATGTAGGTGTGTATCATTGCAACCATGCCTGACAGTGAATACAAGTCCATTAAACAAGAGCCCCATTGTGATGATATTGTGGACAGCCATCAAGCTCCTAATATTTGCCCACCAAGCCAGCCTGATCCAGTTCGAAACAAACATCTAATGGATGAGGGAAGAGCTCATAAGATGAGAGAAACCCAACCCCCAAAACAGTTTGTGGGACGGCAGCATCTTCGATGGTGGAAGTATGTGGTGCTCTTTGGAACATTCTTTGTTTTTCTTTTTGTATTTGGCTTCTTCAAGGGCATTGGTGTGTTCATCATAGAATGGCAGGAACACTTTCAAATTAGCACAGTAGAAGCAAATACCATCACATTTGGAACTGCATTTGTTTTACCCTTTTCAAGTAAGCTTTCCCATTTTTTTTTATTTGAATTTGATACACACTGTACAATTTCATGAACATTCTTCCTATCACTCTTTACCCCCATGTTTTTATGACTTTTGTTTTGTATCATCTTTTCTTTTTTTTGGGGGGGGGGAATTTATATTGTTTTATGAAGTATGCACATATTTGTGCAAGCTTATGAAATTGATTACTTGTAAACAATATCTCTGTAGGTTTGAAGTCTGTTTAACTTTTTTCTTTGCTGTTCTCTAAATTAGATGAGCAAAATTACTATTTCACCTCACTCCATTGATTCCACCCTCTGTTATTTTATTTGTACTCCACTACATGTATTCCATAACGTGTTAAAAAGAAATGTTAAACTGGTAGATATCCAATACAATACATGTATGATGATAATGCATAGAAATGTTTCATTTTGACCAACAACTTGACACAAAAAGCTGAGATAAAGGGGAAAATGTAAATTATATTTACTAGGTAACTGTAAAAATATATATATTTGGTATAAAGAAAACTAAGTGAAACTACCTTTATATGGCCTTGAAATTTAAAATATGTTAGAAAATATGTGTCATGATTGTGTCAGTGCTATTTATAGATGCTGTTACCTAACCATAGCAAAGTGCAATTTATCTTTTCTTCTTAAAGCACCTATAGGAGGAGCGCTTTGTCAGCGATATGGATGTCGGCCTGTTACTATTAGTGGAGCATTGATAGCATCTATTTCCACTATGGTGGCTGCCTTCAGTCCAAATGTTCCTGTCTTGATCTTCCTGTTGTGCATCTGTGGTAAGATAAATACCACCCCCCCCCCCCCCCCCCCCCCCTGTGCACATTGCTCACAAGAAATTAATATATCTACTAGCCATTCAAGTTTATTTTTTCTGGGTAATGAACTTGCATTTTGAGAGGAACTGGCTTTTAACACAAGAATATTTGTTTTGTGAACCAGCAAGATTTAAACAAATTACTAATAATTTCCTTGAATCACATGTACATATAAATCACATTTTTTGAAAGTACAACTCAATTAAGACATATGAGAACATGTGGTATGCACATGGTGGGAACTGTTATGATACATTTTCCTATGAAACTGTTAGGCAAATATTTATAAATATAAATATTCATTCTATTAGACTTTATACTCTCTCATTACCAGTATTCAAAACTACTTTTAATTGGTGATATTATGCAAATGTTCATTGTTTATGTACATGTCTTGGCCAGCAGGCATAGAAACTCTTTATTTATTCCCTACATCTAGGCGGCTGTAGCTACATATGACCGATTCAACGCATGGACAAAAGTTGCACTTATGTACCGGACTACACAGAAGGCACTAATTCAAGTTGTTTGATCTTTTGTTATAGGTCTGGGATTGAGTATGGCATTTGCTCCATGCCCTTCAATTCTTGGCTTCTACTTTGGTCGCAATCTTGGATTTGCGAGTGGCATTATGATGTCTGGTGTAGGAGCTGGTATCCTGGTGGTCCCTCCACTGATGCAAGCGCTGTGCAACACCTATGGCTGGCAGGGAGCTCTGCTTATAACATCGACCATCTTCGCTAATGTTGCAATATGTGGGATGGTGTTTCGTCCTACACCTGCTGAAAGACATAATATTGCGAAACTGCAGTCCGCACAAGCCCGGACTCAATTGAGGGTGTCTCGTTCAGAGAAAAGCACATTCCTGGATCCAGACGGCACTGTGCAGGATGGATTAGATCATTCAAATGTGAATACAAGCAGTGTAATTCCCAAAGGGCGAGGTTACAGCTTGAGATCTAAACTCCTGCAAATTATTCAATTCTTCCAATTTCAACTTTTATGGACTAACCGGCATTTATCCTTGTTCTTTGCCAGCATCATATTTGTAGCATTTGGATATTACTCGTCATTGGTTTACATAACCCCCAGAGCTGTGAATGATCTAGGTATTGCAAAGCAAGACGCATCCTATATCATGTCCACCATTGGATGTGGCAGTATCGTTGGCAGGGCCAGTCATGGCCCCCTTCTAGACAGACAAATCATCTCCGTTTTTCGACTGGCTCCAATTGCACTCATCATCAGCGGCGTAAGTTCACTCCTCAATCCCTTGGCAAACACTTACATCTTGCAGCACCTGCTTGGCCTCGCCTTTGGGATTGGGAGTGGCGCATTTAACGGCATGTCTCCCATGTTGATACGAGGATTGGTGGATCCCTCAGTTCTAGCCAGTGCCTTTGGACTGTATGTCATGATCACTGCATTTGGAAACCTCATTGGCTCATTTACTCTGGGTAGGTTGGAATTTAAATTAAAAGTGTTGAAAATTCAGTCCAAATAAGTACAGTGTTATGGAAGCAAACTATACAAGGGCTACAATTGTACGGATTACCTTTCCTATTATTTCAGTAGTTATATTGTTATCTGTGGGTTTAGAGTGAAACTAAATTTATTGGCTTGACAAATTTTTAAAAAAATCAATGAGTGGAATACCTACCAGAACTAAATGGTACTATTTGTTTTACTCACTACCCTTAGAAATGATGTAGAATATCAGCGTAAGAAAAATAATAAATATGGAATTGTATGCAGAGGTAATGATAGGATAGCCAAACAAAAGAGCCAGAATGGCTAGTCTGGCAAAGGCAATGTGTTATATATGAAATACTATTTCATGTACTGTACACAAATATTTTCTCTTTTTGGTACATGTACTCTCATAATTATGTCTGTCAGATCTATGCACTGTTTTTGCAATGTCTGGCGATAGATACTGTTCTGTCTAAATATAGATAGGTTGGTTAAGAATTTACACAAACATAATTACTCTGATTCAATGCCTTGGTATATATTCAAATCTTGAAAATATGATTTATTAATTATATTTCATCTTTTCTTAATCGACCAATATATTCAGAATGAGTATAATCTCATATAAATTTCACATGACAATTCAAAGAGTATAATCAAGTCATATGCAAAAACTATATATATATTCAAATGTAAATGATCCATTCATTCTGTCATATAAATATTCTTGTGATAATTCAAAGTATTAAACATGAAAATATAACTGTAAAGGTTTACCAACCAAAAAAGAAATCACTCTTTTCAGTAAGATACACCATTACCCTCTTTTGGTAAAGCAGTAGTGCAAATACCCCAAAAGTGCAAAAAAATGAGCTCAAATAATCAAACTTTTCCTCCTGGGAAAATCTAGAAAATCATATTGTTTAGCACGTGCAGTATTTAAAAATTAATTGAAATAAATTAAATGTCCGCGACTGTCCTCAACCCGTATGGAATCTCCTTACATTATGTCTTCCTGTGCTAGTGTGATGTCTCATCTAGACGATGCACGAAGACTCGAGAATGTCCATGGGTGTTCAAGGGTTGTGTCGCCTGTTCCGAAAGCTTGCTCAAAGTAAAACATTGAATTCAGTTGTAAAATGTAGCTTGTCTAGTAGACGAAGGGTCTCGTCTCAGAGGTAGGACGATCTGCCCAGGAAGATCTGTCCCAGAAGATCTATCTCGGAATTTCCAGAATTCCCGGAAGTCCCGGAACGCAGCTGCCTGACTGCTGTTAAAACAATATATACAGCCGAAGAGTCACAGCATAAGGATTACGCTATATTCTAAATATGTCCATATTATCTATATAATTGTTTGGGCATGACTCTTTTGCATCTGCAAGAAAATTATTCAAATAAAAAAAAATTAATCAGAAAATGAATATTCATAATATTAATTACCTCATTCTCTTATATGCTCCAACTGCATAGATATCCATATCTTTTTTCCAGGATATTATTTTTTTAAAAACAACAACAACAAAAAATAGAAATATATATATATATATATATATATATATATATATATATATATATATATATACCAGGGTTCTCCACTGGTCTGTATTTTGTCCGGGGGCTCTTGTGTTCGTCGGCCTCCGAAGTCAAATTTGCGGTTTCGCGACGGCGTCAAATTTGCGGTTTCGTGACGGCATACGTATTATAGTGCACTGCGTCGAGATTCCTCAGTGGCTTCATCGCCTGCCGCAGCAGCTTCTGCTTCGTTAGCATCACAAACTTTTGAGAAGAAATTCAATATCGACAGGGATCGAGACGACATTTTTGATTCATCAAATGAGTGGGCGACGCACGTGCATTAATTTTTTTATACAGGGACTCAGTTTTATAATTATGAGGGGAGCAATAAAAAGCTCTCCTAGAACTTTTAAGGAGAGCGGTAGGGGAGCACTGCAAAAAGCTCTTCTTCGACATACAAGGGGAGCTTTTTGTCCGATTAGCAAAATTCATGGAGGAAATACACATACTAAGTTACAACCAACAACCAAAGGAGACAAACTTTAACCCCCCCCCCCCCAAGCTTTTTTTTATTCCAGGGAAATGTTTTTAGGAGTAAAAAAAAATATTACTTGAATATTTAAATAAAATCAAAATAAATTAAAATGATTTAAAAAGGGCCCTTATTTTTTTTTTTTTTCAGAGGGCTCTGTTGGCTCAGTGATTGCTTTTAACAGAGTGTATGAGTGTGGGTTTGAGCATGTGTTTTCGTTTCTTTGTTGTTGTTCTTGTTCGTTTTTTGAGGGGGGTGTTTTGATGAATATCACTCAGAACAAAAATGCCTAAATCAACTTAGATAAATGCAATAAAAAATAGGAATAGCCTACAGTGCAGTTTGTTTAAAAACATCTACATTATCATACAAAATAATAAATAATCAGGACTAAATTTGTACGCTATGCCATTCAAAGCGATATATTATAAATCAGTTATCATATACCATAAGTACATCAACACTTGTTTCTCTACCCTATTATAAACCCTCAAGATAGAGTCACAGCAGCTTGATCATCACAGTCACACTCACACAATGCCTTGCACTAACGTAAAAATAACGATGTTTTACATTAAATATAGGGGAAATTCAAGCAAATAAACCCCACATAAATAATTTGTATCATTGTTCACTTTGAATAACACTTCTCAAAATTAGTATTAACCTCAAAAATCAGGATTCAGCTCAGAAAACCGCTACACTTTCATTGCTCTGCAAACACCAATTAACACATGTGGGCTATACTACGGTGAGTCAGTATTATGACGAACTTGATGCTCGTTTTGAACTTATGTTTTGCATTAAATACAGGGGAAATTCAGGCAAATAAACCCCACATAAATAATTTGTATCATTGTATACCGTAAATAAAAATACTCAAAATCAATATTAACCTAAAGAAACAGGATTCAGCTCGGAAAACCGCTTCACTTTCATTGCTCTGCAAACACCAATTAACACATGTGGGACCTACTACGATAAATCGCGCTACCTGAATTCCGCGCGATCGCTCTCGCGCGCCTTAAAATCGAGTCCCACAGACAGAACCATAGGACAGAACTCGTTGCGATCGATCCAGAGAAGGTGGCCGTGATCGCAATGAGAATTCGACGTGGTTCATGCAAAGAGATAATGCGTTCGTGCGGGTTTCCGACAAGATCATGCGAGTAAAATTTTTATTTTAAGTCGATGCTTGATTGCGCAATGCCGCGCGGTCTTGATGCTGTCTTGTCAGTGCGTGAAAATATGTCAATTTTCATATCCGGGCGCGTCAAGTTTTTGTCCGGGCGGGGAAATTTTGTCCGGGCGCTAAACTGGTTTTTCAAATTTTACCCGGGCGGAGCCCCCGGGTAAAACCGCTAGTGGAGAACCCTGTATACACTGTACATCAAAATAAACCTTGGATTTCATCAATATAAATGTAAAATCTTTCTTGGTTGTTAAAACTATATACCTAAACACATCTTCTCTTAGCAGTCAAAAACATCATAAACAATCTTCTATTCCGTTGACTAATTTTCCTAAGTAAATATAACCAAAATTGGTACATTAAATCTCCTTTTTCAAATCTACGAAGGTAAAAGATTGTCTATCTGTAATAAAGCACATTTTGACCATTTTAAAGGCACATTATTTCTTGTTTACAATTCATCAACAAATTTGACTATTTCGGCTTCTTTTGTCAAAAGGAAATTAAAATATACATAGCAGAGTTATAATACACACATTAAATGATTAATTTCAATGACTTCTTGCCAAAATGCAAACTTAGACGTTTTAAATAATATAACTGACCTTGATTCCTATGCCACGCCCAAATTTATAGTTTTACATTGTACAAGAAAATATGGGTTAATTAATGGGAAATATTACTAAAATGAAACTTACTGGTGTCAGAGCCATGATGTGGAGCTGTAGAGAAGTCTTCTCCTGACCTGTTTTGCCCGGATTTCAGGATAGATGCCAACCTAAAGTAAGAAATTACTTGCGGCACATCTCATCTCCTCACACACTCACTCAGCCCGCAGGTCCTTCCTTGACCAGTGCCAAAGTTGCTCTCACCAGTGGCAAGCTCATACAACATACACTTAGCACTCATGCACAGCTCACTGCACAAGGTACCACTGCCCAGCACACATCATTCACATAACTCTCCTATTCAACCAGAGCACTCTAGCCTGTGAGCCTATTGTTCCCTTGGGTTGAAAGTGATTGCTGTTCCCTTGGGTCGGAAGTGATTGCTATTCCCTAGTTGAAATTTCAATTCCCTAGTAATTGCTCTTGATTGAAATTCCTGGTTGCTTTGTGACAATGTCGACTGAGTTAATGTTATCTTATCAAATCAATTCAATTCGATTCAGTTCATTCTTTATTCATCCAAATAAAATAATAAGGATATTTGACATGGGATTTTTACTTGATAATGATGTGAAAACAACAAAAGCAGTAATGAAAATACAGAAATGATGAATATATGTATACAAAATAAATAATGCATAACATTATAATAGACCTGATACAGTGATATAGTATTCAAATATACAATGGCACTCAAGGATCTGGCTAAAACTCTTCGCATCAAATGAACACCAAAAAGTACTATTCTCCCGAGGGCCATCGAGGGAGAATAGTAACTTTTTGGTGTTCTTGAGTGCGAATAGTTTTAGCTTGTTCCGAATGAGTCATTGTATATTTGTTTTATATCCGTCATCTTGAACAAAAGCTTAATTCTACTCATCTACTTGATCATCTGCACTGTAGGTATGATAGACCGCACACGTATAAACAGTTTGAAGAAGGGGTGAATTTGCGTGGATAGCAAACGCATAATGATGACATTATTACACATGCCTAAAACAATAGATACGCGCAAATGAATGTCGTCACAATGTAGTACGCGCTCAGAGCTGGTTATGGGGGGGGGGGGAATGAATAGTTCATTTTTTCCTGCTGACGTCATTGAATAGTTCATTTTTTCTTTTCGATGACGTCACCAGGAAAAACGAACTAGACGGCAAGAAACGGCTTTTCTGGTAAAACTATTTGTTTTCTTGTTGTGTACACTCCTAATGCAACAATCTTACAATGAGGGATATACATGTAATGAGAGAATTTGCCTACTTAACCCCTACTAAAGGATCTAAACAATGGCAGACTTGGCGAAGAAAATGCCATGACTTAATATCAATATTGTGAACATCTTCACGATGGAAGGTCAATAGTGTGATATTGCTGGGAATTGTAGGACTTTCAGTCAGAAAAAATTTTAATAGGCCTCCTTCATCATGATACTTGACTAGATATCTTGTAATAGTATGATCATTGACCCTTCTGGTGCTGCCATTGTTTGCAAACATGTATCACAAATTCAAATTTATTCGACAAGTTTTAACTGTAGCCTTATTTTATGCACACATTTTCATGGTATACATTGTACCTTTATCAATATTTTAGGGGGAAAAAAGTATTATCAGCTTCATAACTGATAATAATAATAATAATAATAATAATAATAATAATAATTTATAAAGTGCAGATACTATATATATATATATATATATTCTGCTGCGCTGCAAGAGCTCTTGATGTGCTTATAACTATGATGAGTAATTAAATGAAAAGATATGCTTTTACTTTTGCTTTGAAAGTATTTACACTTGGTGATTTCCTGATACGTAAGTTGTTCCACAGTTTGAAGGCTGCGCACACAAATGCTCGATCTCCTAAGGTTATTTTTGCTTTATATGATGGGGTTTGTAGTAGTAAACTATTATGTGAACTGTGCAGGTTAATTCACTTTGAATTTTTAGAAGGGCAAGCTTATTTTTTTCCAAATACAGTCAAACCTGCTTTAGCGACCACCTGTGTAGAAAGACCACCTGTCTATAAAGACCATAATTTTCGTTTCCCTTGAAAAGTGTTTCTCATTGAAACATGTATTAATTGAACCTGTACATAAAGACCACCTGCTCATAAAGACCACTTTTGTTGTCTCCCTTGAGTGGTCTTTATAGACAGGTTTCACTGTACATACATTGGATAATTCAAAGTTCCAAACTGCTCATTTCAATCTAAGGGTCAAATCCATGTTATGGTCTGAGCATAACCTCTAGTTACTGATATGATGATGTTTCTGGAGTGGAGGTCATTTTTCGCCTGAAAGCATATATGAAATATGACTTTTATGTAATTCTAACTTGAGTACCCCCTCTCTATCTCTCTTTTTAAATTGTAGGAGCCCTGTATGATGCCACCGGGAGCTATCACACTTCCTTTTATGTAGCCGGAGGTTCCACTTTCATGGCAGTCTTTATATGCATGATTCTAGCCTGTCTCAGAAGGAATGAATCATCCAAGACCTGCAAAGAAAGGAGATGTGAGGAAGTCATTTGCGAAGGGGTGGAGGAACTCAGAAAGACTTCTTCTGATGTTTGAAGATATGATGAATTGTTGCAGGAAAGATGAGGTATGGCTTCAAAGCCCATGTAGGATTCATTGAAGTTTCCAGCAATTTTTAGGCAAGGAAACTTGGGATTCCATCAAATTTTACATTAGTTGCAATACATACAATATACATACAGCTGAACAGCTTGGTTTAAACAGCAATAGTGTGCCCCTAGCACTTAAGATATCTTTTATGAGTTCTTTTTTTTTTTTTTTTTTCCTTTACATTTTTACAATAAAATTGTGGGATTTTCAATATTTGTTTTTTATTGAAATATCTCAAGAACACTTTAAGGCACATGGTTCAAACTGAATTCATGTGTGCACTACCGTGGAAGGAAATATCCTGATTAAGTGATTCTAATTAGTTTGAGATTAAGTTGCATTTTATTTTTAAAGTTTTGTTTAATCACACCTTCACAAGAAAGGCTCCCCTGATTTTGTTGTTACTATGGTATAGTTGCAATAAAAAAGGAAAAAAGAAGAAAAAAATGATTACATTTTGCTTTTGTCAAGCCAAGGGTCATTGCAGTCAATTTGCAGTTTCCTATTCAGATGTTTTATATTATTTTGAATTGTTTTGATTGTCAAAATAAGAATGTGTGGAGTGATTTTCCTTTAAATACATGTAGTTCTTGCTCTTTCAAAATTTTGTTGCTCTTGCAATTGATCCATCTTTTCATTCAAAAGTCAATAGTTATGCTATATCCTGCACATTTGTTAGCCTTGTCGTTAATTGATTGTCGAACCATGTTATTAATATGTGCCATAAATGCACCAACTTGCTGCAATAAGCTTTACTATGCCTATACTATATTGATGTATAGTAGTCTGCTTGATGTTTAGTCCCCTTTCTACTTTTTGTTTATTAAATGTAACAATATTAGTCTTCACACTTCATTCATTTTTGTAATATCGAATAATACCAAAACTTAATCAAATGTAATTTGATTCAACAAATGTACATATATGTTTTATCCAGTATTGGATATCATTGAAAAAAACAGATTAGTGAGGAACTAAATACATGTACAGTGTATGTGGAGTCATATTGGAGACTCATTAGTCACATTAATCTAGTTTTGTTTTTACTGCTTCATGTACTGCCAAAGACAATTGTCAAGTAATGTATCCCTATCAAGTTCTACTGTTTTACTTGAAATGTGTTATTCCATTAGGGGTGAAGTTAAAGTATATCATTGTAGCATGTGGCAAGTGTTATTTAGTTCCAGGTTCGGGTAAAAGGGATTATTTCAAATGTTATCCTTGGAAAATTCCCATTCAGTATTTTTGTACATTCAGGACTTGATGGTTTCAGGGTTTCTCTTTTCTTTAAAATATTTGTTTATTTAAATTGAACTCTTCATCATTTGACACATGTCTTTATATTGTCACAAAGTGGCATTTCTATTTATCAATCATAATATATTGATGTATGTTGTTGTTTGTATTAATGTGAAGGAAATAGAACATAAAACATGTTTTATTTTTATAGGGTATAGCCCTCAAAGTACTCGTCTCAGCACCTTTAGTAGTATCATTTGTTTTAGCTCATTCAATATGAATTGAAGGCCCTTTGAAATGGTTCATGGCTCTGGTTTTTTTTTAACATATACCAAATATGTCCCCAAAGAGGGTTGAAATGAATTTAATGAAATTATGTTTACATACTTCAAACATGTATGTTTAGTATCAAGACCATTCATATTTTTGAGAAATATGAATTTTGGAGCTTAATCTATCTCCTTATTTATTGAACAGACATGAACATTATGAGGTTTTACAATTTTACTCCAAAATATGGCATATCTAATAAGTGCTATATTAAACTAATTTGTTACAAACTATATCAATTATATATGTTAATCTTTTAGTATGTGCTTCAGAGATTATTCATGCAAAATTTGGAGTTTCTATCTTGAAAAATATAGATTTTACATCACTTGAAAGTGAAATTTAGCCTTGGATTTTTGGGGTTTTACAACTAAAAGTTTTTATTTCATATGGTAGAATGTACTTTCCTTGTGTCAAATTTATTTTATATAAACAAGTGATGATATAAGATAGATACACACAAAAAAATTGGAATGAGTGCATTGTCTGGCGATTTCCATTTGTAACACCCCTGACATTTTGGACGTTACATTCTGTTAACATCACAGTTTTTGTCATTTTTATTAATTTTCTTTTGTTATCAGTGGTCTGTCACAATACTTGTTGGCAGTAAAATACTTCAACAATAATTTATTACATTTATGCAAAACATAAATCTACACATATGTGCAGTTTAGCACATAGTTGTCTCTATCAACTACTCAATTTATCCAATGTTTACTTACATGTACATGCACTTAAATGTATGCATACAAATGTAAGTGATGTCATATTGTAAGATATGAACCTGATAGCAACTGTAGCTACTAAAACCTGTCAGAAAATTCTTTAAACCTTTATTCTGTTTAGCACGTTGTGGAAAACAATATAGGCCTTTTTTCGTTTCGGACATTACATGATGTTAACATGTCGATCAGATCATAAACCAAACTTTGTCTTGACCTGAACTTTAAGCTTATACTTCTTAGTCTTTTGGTGGCATATAAACTTGAAGGGTAATGACTTTGGTCATCTTAATCATTCTGTGTTGATGTCAAATATGTGACAAACTACCTATAGGTTATAAGATCGCACACTACTTCACCAGGGAATTTTATGTGGATATATTCAGAGTATTCCAAGCATAATTCAAGCTTTCTGGTAATCTCTGAAACATCATTGGTACCTTAAACATTTTTGGAGTAAATTGTAGATTTGTCCAGGATCTTTTCTTAGTCTAACTTTAAACAACATTACACAAAGAAGGAGCACAAAATCAAGTCCTGACTTTGATAGCTTCTATGAATGAAATTGAATAATCATAAGAAAGGGCTTTAAATATCCTTTTTATTTGGTACATGTAACATTTTTGTACACAAAGTATGGGGAGGGGAAAAGCATTTGAAAAGTGCAGTAAGCATGTATGTGTAGCTCACTTTTTGGTAAAGTCTCTAAACCAGCAAGAAATCTCTCGACACAGTGAGAGAACTTTATGGAAATTCCCCCCCCCCCCCAAAAAAAAAAAAAAAAAGAAAAGAAAAGAAAAGAAAAGAAAAAAAATAGTTTTAATGGTTACTATTTTATTCTTCCTGGGAATTATTGTTGATGTTATTTTTGCAGGATATTCTGAATTTCTATGAATCATTTGCCCTTTCACCCTTGCTAGAGTTTAGTGACAGTTAATGTGACACATAAAAGATGTCAAATTAATTTCTCACTCTGCCTATTTTGCTTTAATAGACCATTTTACAAGTGTTAATTCATCCCAATAAAAATATGCAAATCCAATACTGAAATTCTATGACACCTACTCAAAATCAAAACACAACATACAGACAAGAGCTACAATGTACATGTACATGTATGTATAATTAAAGTGCTGGACCCTTTTGCTGACAGGGTATTACACCCCACAAGAGCAAAAATTAGTGAATGAATGGATTTTGGAGAGGTTTTTATAGTTTATTTTCATTTTCATGCTTGAGTGTCATTCACAAGTTGATAATCCAAATGCTCTAATGTACAAGTAACATTTTTTTACAAGTTACAATATGAACAAAGTTTCTTTTAGTATATGAAGGAACCTGACTAATATACATGCAGATCTATACACTTGAAGGCCACGTGTTCACCAAAATCTTTGTAATCAGTCTACCAATGAACATGTCTTGTGGTTTCCAAGTCTATTCACAAAATGGCATGATAATTTTTTGAGAATAAAGCATTAAACAAAAAATCAGGTGGTAATTAATTTCAAGTAGTAGGTTCAACACTTATGAATTAAAGTTTGTCTCCCTATTTTAAGGTAAAAATCCGTATTTCACATAACTTTAGAGAAAATGGTTTAGCTTGGTTGCATTTTTAAAATATTTACATACCATATTATTTGTTATGTAGACTGGGTACAGTTAAGGTGTGTGACTGTTACTGAAAAAATACTGTAAACTGACCATGTAAACTTAAGTTATATGAAGTCATTTGGGATAACCTTCATAAATATGAAATAATGATGAAATACAAACCCAAAACACTGTTAGCAGTAAGAGGAAAGGTTGAAAAATTGAAGTCTCTCCTTCTTACATCAATAATTGGCCCTCATTTGAACTGGCTGGAATTTAAAAAATGGATGTTAACAGTATGATGTATTTCAAAACATGCTTACAGCATACCAGAAAATACTGTTAACATGGCTCAAAAATTTGTTATGAGTACCCTTTGTTATGATTTTTTTTTAGATAAATTACAATTAAGGATGTATGTACTAAACCATCCAGCAATGTCTTTTATCACATAGAGTGGCTTCAAAATTATAATTTGTTTATAATTCAGTTTTGCAGAAAGTGTAGATAGTTCATAAAAGATGTGGTTTTTAGCATTCTATTCATATTCCAAGCTAATTAAAATACTGAAAATATTTAACATGGGAGAAGATTGTGAAATCATAATTTGCTGATATGCTAAAAAACATACTGAAAATTCTAAATCATGTGTTAACAAAGAAATTATGTAACGTCCGAAACAAATTTCTTGTCCTCGAAAAATCGTTGAATGTGAAACACCTAAGCTGTGTCTAAATTTGTGTTATGATTTACAATGTTTTATTTCATAATGATTGATTCACTCCACATACCAAAAAATTTGACAGTAAAATCAGCTTTTAATGAGCATTTTGTGTTTCGGACGTTACATTTGTTTCGGATGTTACGACTGTTAACGGAAAATTGGTTTTACTGATAAAGTGACAGTGTAATAAGTTACTGCATTATTTTTTGCTATGATGGGTAGCTGCCTTAATATGTTTATAAAATGTTGTAATGGATAGGTCCTCCAAGTCAAACATTTTTTACTACTTCAAAATGAAAATTGTTTTGGACGTTACCAAAGTGTTTACGGAAAATGAGACAACTTTTTCATTTGATGAGGATATTTCTACCACTAGCACTACTACCATATCTTGCTATTTTATTTTGAGATATTTATTTGGAGTAACTAATGTGTATTCCAGTATGGATATAAGGTAATTAAATTCTTGTTCTAGTGCGTTAAATGTGGGTCTAAAATTTTTACCGAACATGTGACGTCCGAAACACCATTTTCAATTGAACCGTTCCATCAAAATATTATGAGAGATTGTTCAGATGACATTACAATTTTTGAAAGATCCACCCATGCTCATTAATCTTCAATAGAAAAGATGTGTGTTGTTTATGGCTTTATATATTTTTCAGCTCCAAACGAAATGGTATGTCAATTTGGGTTACAAAATTCCATAAACAATTTGCTGTTCAGGGATACCTCAGGCACATATAGCAAAGTTAAAATTTTTTCATTAAGCTATGGGAGATCAATCTAGGTCCATGCTACAAGAAAAGTGAAAATAAATTTCTAATTCTCTATCTTTAAAAATATCCAGGCTCTCAAAGTGCCATTAAGCTTTTGGGTCATACATGTAGTTTAAAAAAAAACACAGAGCCTTATACAAAAAAACAGTTACATGTACATGTAATCAAGTGTCTCATAAATGGTACTTCTGTATGTCATTAGGTATTAAGGGCATTACAGTCGATTTTTGTAAATCAATAATGGGGTTTCAGTTTTCAAATTTTCCAGTAAAGTAAACACAGTACCAGTGTTACATCTATCATTTTATTTTATTTTATTTCAGAATACTGAACAGATTATGAAATATCAGCTCTTATAGTTTTTACTACATGTATAGCATGTCAATCCATTTATTGATGTTGTATTCACAGTGGCCAAAAAATTGTAATATGTAAATTGTATAATTACTTGACATAGTGCTTGGGATTTGAGGAATGAATGGAACTGAAATACAAGATTTTTTTCTTTGTGTACTACAGTGGAACCTTGTTATACCAAACTCCTTGGGACCAAGGAAACTACCTCTTTATACTGAAACCTTGTTATATCAGGGCTAAATCATTAGAATACAAATACTGATAAATAAGAATGGTAAAAACTTATAGAGCGCACTCACCGTCCGAGGACGCTCATGGCGCTAGCCCAGCATCAGTTCTCTTTAATCCAGGTATACTACACATTTATGTTATAATTGGATTTTTAGTACTAAAAACCAAAAAAAAAGGGGGGGGGGAGCAAAGAAGTGGGACCGGCAAAATCACCTTGTTATAATGAGAGTTTGTTATAACAGTGTTTTTTATAATGAGGTTCAACTGTACATATATTCCTAGGTAAAAGGGCATCATGTGCTAATAACCTCGCATATGTGTGAGTGAGCATCAGCCGGGGGTTCCTATACATGTAGTGTAATGTCTTAGGAATTTCCCCGCTACATTACTGACACTGTTCTGACAGGCACACATTTTCATTTGTAAATATGGTGCAAACAATTTTGACCTTCCCAAATAGTATGTTTTTGATATCTTTTTTTTTCTTATGATAAAAGAGATACCAAAGATTTAAGTGTTTTTAAAGTTTTCCATCTAATAAGAATTCAAATGAATTACATAGTGCTCAATTTTATATGTAAATTTGTTGACGTGACAATCATTCATGATTCTAAGAAGTCATAAATTTAGATTTATGTAGGGTAGGATATTCATGAGTATCTTATTTTCTGAATCCCGTGACAACATAGATGGGCTTGCAACAGCATGTTACATTGTGTATCATTTCGTGCGTCCATGCTTTGAACTGCAAAGCAAGCATATTTGTATATCTGTGGAGTACAAGAATTTACAATTGATCAGTGAATACACTCAACTAAAAAAGTGGACAATTTTTATTCAAAATTTTCATATAAACCAATAAGATATATAAAGTTAAAGAAAATTACAAACATCAATTAAGATCAAGTTTATAGTATAATATTATACTTTTTATATTTTCAAAAATCAAAAAACAAACATGCACACACAAAGTATCAGAAAGTCTGTTCGCATCTAATGTGAAATGTATGGGGTCCTGGAAGTAGAAATATATTAATTAAATTCATTTTTAGGATGGTCTTGCATTGCTTTCACCTTCTTAGAAATCATGCATATAGATGTACAATTAAATGAATTAGATTCATGGAATCAATAATTTGTATTGATTTGTGTTCATTTGTCTTACCGATATGAAAGGCTATGTACTCTGTGTGCTGGGAGTCCACTTACTATACAACGAATTGTGTGCGTACACGTGGAATATGGGACACTGTGGTGGTGGTGGTGGTGGTGGTGATGATGATGATGATGATATGATGATGATGATGATGATATGATGATGATGATGATAGAAATTATACAGGGACAAAAAGGATTAGGAAAGGTTTATGCTCGAGTTGTGCAATAATCTAGCTAGCCTACTAGTCGAGTAGCCAGAATGCTTGAATTATTGTATTGTTGCTCATCTCATCTGAACTACATTTTTTAAAAGAACGTATGTGAGTTATGCTGTATACCTAGGCATTCATTATTCTTTGATTTTATTCTTGTAATCTTAGACTGCTTTGTTCCATTTGTATGTTGGGAATGTATCCCTTTTCATAACTCTTATCCTGAAAAAAAGACATTTTCCATGGAAGGGCATATAAAAATAATTATGTTACCCACAACGAATCATGGACAAAAAGTCTGTTCTGTCATTAAAATGTAAAAAGGGGTATTTGGGAATATTTTTGTATATAAAAAGGGTTCTCAGTCTCCATAATATGACATCACACAATAATGATCGCATTGCCAAAGTGAGATTCCCATTATCATTAGTGATCTCAGCTTTTAAAAATCCTTAATTTTCTATATTATTTTTTAGAGTTTTCTCAAATTTTCACTATTCTCCCCTGATTTTCTTCTTTTTTTTTTCTCTCAATATAATTTCCCTAATTATGTTCATCCCCTTTAAACCTCTCGTGACTGAAACTGACAGGAAATTCACAAATAATTTTTAAAAAGGAAAAAGAACAGAAACATGAAGTCACTCTAAACCCCTTTATTTAGTAGGCTTACTTTGAATTGTTTTAATGTTTTTTTAAAAAAATGCACTTTCAGTTGTTCAAGTATAATTAAGTAGGTAGAGCCTATTTACCTGGACTTTACGTGATATGTAATTGCCCCCCCCCCAAAAAAAAAAAAACAACAACAATAAAACTGGATTCTACACCCCCACAAACCCCTAAATACAGGTATCATATGTACTATTACATTATTACAGTGTAACCTCCTTTCGATGTCTCACAGGTTGCATGTACAATGTCGAACACCACAATTGCAGTCACGTATCATCGCGCTTAAACATTCGCTACTCGAATTTTAACTCTACCTTGATCCATTGATCGCCTAATAACTTTCGAAGGCGAATAGCTGATGAGCTGCAAATACCACCATAATGTAGAGGAGATCAAGTCCTCCAGCGGCCATTTAGATTTATGCAAATTATGCAGAATGCACAAAGTCGATTCTTCGGTAAACAAAGCTGAAATTGTTCGGAGACCACATGGGATCACAAGTTTTTTTTTAAAAAAACTTCAACGGAAAGAATCTTTCTAGGTTTAATACACACTAAATAGCTGTCAAGTGGACTAAGGGGAACTGATTTCAACTTGTATTGCTCATGAATAATAATGGCAATTAGAAGCATGTAGGCTTTAAATCCTAAACTCTAATACCCAGCTCACAACAGAGCGTATTTATTTTTATTTGTTTTTGTAAGCTCATCTTATGCCTTGATCATTGGCGTAGACAGGTCCTCATATGTGGGGGGTATGATTTCCCTCAATTGTGTGTGCGCGCGTGTGTGTGCGTGCGTGTGTGTGTGTGTGTGTGTGTGTGTAAGGAAATAACATATACAACAGCTTTGGCAACTCTCGTGGAAATAAAATATACACACACACACACACACACACACACACACACACACACACACACACACACACATATATATATATATATATATATATATATGTATGTATAGGTCCGGTGGGGTGAAGGTGTGTAAACCTTTACATGTTTTTTTTTTCCTCTTTAAATGTCCAAGATACAACTTTAGCATCACGCTTTACAATTTTGTACTATGATTTGAATATTGAGCGAGCGAGCGAAGCGAGCAAGCAAAAAATATTCAAAATTTATGAGGTCGCAACTACATTGTAATATAAAAACGGGGAAACACAATTCTGATGGGGTTTCATTTGCAAAATTTCACAATGGAAATTCATTTAATAAGCTATACTTTAAATAGGAGCGAGCGTAGCGAGGGAGCATTTGGGAATATTGACTTTAAGTCCTTTTAATTAGGGGCACATGTTATGGGAAAGGAAAACGTGGTACTTATCGTGGGGAAAAGGACACATATTAGAAAAATAAATGAATGTGTAGAAGGTAGAAAAGATAGTTATCAGAGGTGAAAAGGGGCATTTATAAGAACGGAAAAATGTTCTTATAAAGTAAAAAAAACTAAATCAGTACCTATATATTACAAAGAAAAAAAATGACTTGTTACATTAAAAGGGATAAAAGGGATAAATGCTCTTGTTGAAATAGGATTATTTATCAAAGGTAAGGTGAGGGATGAGGGTAATTATCAAAATGGGCACTTATAAGAATATGGAACGGGAACTTATTGCAAAGAAAAATGGGGGTACTTATCTGAAGGTATAGGGAAAAGTAGAGGCACTGTGCCCACATGCAACCCCCGGAGCAGTGCTTCTGACCGGGTCTACATGTTATGATTGTCATTTTCATCATTCTTCTGTGTATAGTTGGGTGATTATGACACAGGTCATCATCCTCGATAAATATTGGGGGTGCTGCATTCCCTCTTTCCCTACCACATTCGATTCCTGTGACTATATTTTAATTTCAATTTTGAAAATTGTTAGTATTACCGATAACATGAATGTGGTAAAATTGCATTATAAAGGAAAGTTACCGACTGAACCCTCTAAATCGAGAATAATTACATGTACTTTTAATCTAAATTATTTTTCTGCATTATAATGCATATATGTTTTGTTTTGTTTTGTTTTGTTTTGTTTTTTTTTTTGGGGGGGGTGAACCTGGGGGGATGTTTATACACACCATCCCCCCTCCATCTGAAAAGTTGGGGAATGCTTACCCCCATCCCCCCCCCCCCCCCCCCCCCCCCCCCCCCCCGTGGCGGATCCGGGGGGCCGGGGGCTCGGGGGACCAAAAAAGGGCCCCAAAATGCTGAGAACCTTTTTTTTTTTTTCATTTTTGCTTGTCAGAATAAATTGTCAAAAATTGTGAATATTGAGCCCCCTTAAGAAATCCTGGATCCACCACTGCCCCCCCCCCCCCCCCGCTATCTACGCCCCTGGCCTTGATCCTTTCCTTAAGTTTCTGGATATCAGTCGACTAAGACAGATTTTAAGCGTTATGACTGGTTCTTATCATTATGATAATACAATAAGGAAGAGGCCGAGTACGATTAGAGGCATGATTATGGGAACTGATGTTTCAGCAGACCACTTAATGGCATTTCCTATTACTCTGAGGACAGGAAAAGGATGTGGAATATAGCTGCCATCCCATTGCTGTATACTCCTGATAAGCTGATCTATATAGCGAAGACGTAGTTTATATAGTGAAAGGTACTTCCGACAAAGTTTGACAATTCAACTCCTTAGAATAATTAAGATACAGCTGTCGTGAACGGGCAATAATTTATATTTCATCAATTAACTCTTACGATCGGCAGGCCTGTCCAAATCAATTCCTGTTTTGTAACAACACGTAAGCATAGTTTTCAATTCATAGGTAGTGTCTTGTGATTAGCGCGTAGTTAGACCATTTTGGAATGCCTACAGTTTAGCGGGAAATTTGCAACGAGCTAAAAAAAAAAAAAAAAATAATAATAATAATAATAACAATAATAATAATTTATATGATTTGTTTTGTTTTTTGTTTTGTTTTTCTTAATTAAGGGTCATAAGATTTCTAAAGCATTTTATGTTCTAAAATAAAATATATAAATATGTCAATTCAGTGTTCCTTAACTTTGTCACTGCAAATATCAGTCGATGAGATGGTTGAATTTGTAGGGTCCTTAGTTTTAAATGTTCTCTTTTTTTCTACTTTTAATTTCCTGCATTTGCGACAACCTCATGACCCCCAAGATAAGAGCCACTTCAGATAGCTGCTCATTGCCTATGCCTCCGAAAGCGTCCTTTCTTTGATAGGATGTCATGATACCCTAGTTCGATTATTTTTTGCATTTAGAATTGTGGATATCTTCTGTTCATCAAATATTATGAAATAATATCTGGTCCATTGATTTTGAAGGATACTGATCTGTTCTGTATGATCAAAGAGTAATCTTGATTCTTAAATACTGGGTAGACATTTTAACATAGCGCCACCACTCGTTGTCCGACATACACGATCTTCATGTCCGAAACAGACGACAAACCTCGCACAATAAACTGATAAAAATGGTCATGAAAAAAAAATCAGAACGACGAAGAGAAAATAAAAAATGAGATTTACAAAAAGGTTGTCATATCTTCAAAGTAAGTTCCAAACACTCTATCGACCACACAGTTGTAAATGAACTCAAAAGAGAGAACTTTCAGTATTGTCTTTCAAAATTGATATATAATTCTTTATTAGCATAATACGCAGACAAAAAAAAAATAACACCCTGAAGTTGTGTTTTGAGTAACTACACTCCATACGTAATAATCCGAGAACTACTGATCTTTGTTTAGATAGTGAATAACCGCGGTTATACTGTTATTTCCAAGTAATACTGCAATAATGTTAATTAATATTTTAGTGACACAATAAGATCTGACACCATACATCTTCAAGACAGATCCATCAAATCCCCTTATCCTATGTTAACTCACAACACATGTCATAAAAACATGTCGTAAAAATGTAATCTAAATCAGTGAAAATTTTCCAGATTTGACATTTACAGTTTTCATATATTCCATCACTGTTAGATTCAAGATTCAAGATTTATTGTCCATATATGATACAGAAATTTGATTCCCATTGGTGTTACATGCAATATGTGAAACATAAAATTTTAACAAAACATGGTATCGTGTGTTAAGATCCAGAAGGGCGATAACATAACGCAATAAGTAAAAACATTCCCCCCCCCCGGCCCTCAGCACACAACAATGTAAATACAATTCTGAATGCTTACAGTGTCCGCATCGTCTCAAAATATTTGTTATATATTGTTGAACTTAAGTTATCATTAGAAAGAAAACAAAAGCTTTATTGACAGTTCCCCCAAGCATCGATGCATTTAAAAAAAAAAATTTGGGTTTTAAACCAGGAGGGGTATTCTGAAAATTATTTAAAACAAAATCAAACTGCGCCTTGTCAGTGATGGATAACAATCAACGTACATACAGCTACCTATTCGCAGTTATTAACCAATGCCTTTTTTTCATTTTACATTTGCTAAGATAATTAAAATATTTCTCGCTAAAATCAAAGATAAAATAGTTTTCGGAATATCACCCTTGTTTTTGTGTAAACGCACCTTTGTACCCGTATTGCTATCATGTATTTGTTCCATAATTCGTTTGATAAGACTTGACATTCAGATTCAGATTTCCTGTATTTCCTGCACTTGTATTGGGTTACAGTCGAGAAGTATACGAACAAAGAGTGAACAAGGAGTGAAGCAAAAGTTATCCATCACCCAGAAGGATCAAAATACCATTTTACATCAGTAATTACAAAGTGGAGACCATAGTTTCGTAATGATCAAAAGTGAAGAGGTATCCTCAATAATTGTCATTCATCTTCCCCCCCCCCCCTCCCCTCCCTTATGTAACATGTAACACTCGTGAATTTAGATATGCATTAACATGGTCATAAAGAAAAGAGAGATTTGCAAAAGAAATAGAGGGAGGAGAGAGAGAGAGAGAGAGAGAGAGAGAGAGAGAGAGAGAGAGAGGAAGGGGGCGAGGCTGGATGGGAGGGCGGAGGGGTCGAAAGAGGGAAATGCTGATGAAATATCATTGACATGAATTAACATGAAAGCTTTTCGATATAAAATCAAATCTGATTCGTCAAAGGTGTGGTCAGTTGTAACCCGCACGAAAAACAAGAAGACAGATCTGTATCACTCACCTTAACCATTGTACGACCTTCTTTGCATTCATCTAATGAATTTCGTAAATCATTTCGACATCTCGCCTGTTTCATTATAATTATTTTGTAATTTATCACATACTGATATTATGAGTATGCGATAAATCAAAAAAGAATTTTAATTGAAAAAATTGTGCCGATTTGATCAGGATTATAATTTGATTTTAAGTAAGTAATAACAACAATATGGTAACACTTTATTTTTCTCGACTCGAAAAAAATTGCGTAAATTTTTCAAATGATGTTTGACCTTTATATATATAAATATATATATATATTCAAACACATTTTTTCAACCTTTGCAAAAAATTTTAAAAGGGAGGACAGCTCTGGGGAATTTTGATTTAAGCTACGCAACCATTATTCTTTCATTTTCATTTCTCACACTTGTATTTATTTCCACAAGAGTTGCTTTTCAACCTCTGCAAAAATTTCAAAAGGGGAGACAGCACTGAGGAACTTTGATTTAAGCTACGCAACCATTATTCTCTCATTTTCATTTCTCACAATTGTATTTATTTCCACGAGAGTAGCCAAAGCTGTTGTATATGTTATTTGCTTACCCACACACACACACACATACACACACACAAACGCACAAAAAAAAAAAAAAAAATATATATATATATATATATATATATATATATATATATATATATATATATATATATATATATATATATATAACTCGCGTATCTGTACAGACATGGCTTGACAAATCAAACAAAGTAAAGGACTTTCTGTTTGGCATTATCGAATCGTATAATGCATACTTGCCTCAAACTTCGTAACAGTTATTGTATTGAATTTATGTGTTTTCACTAATTTTGCAAAAATACAGAAAATAAAGTTATAAAATCGTTCGGACATAGCACATGTAGCTCTATATAGGGAACTGATCGTCAAATATTATACTTCTACTCTATGAGTATAAACTAGATAGCAGAATTGAAGTATGATTTAACCCTCGAATTATAGACTAAGGCCCTTATTGAAATATGTATATTCTGTGTATAGTAAAAGTTTCATTTTTTTTTTTACAATTGTCACTACAATTTTTACAAGTATATTTTCATTAAATATCATAATACAATTCATAAAGAGTAAGAATCCTCATTTACACAAAAAGGTACATTTTACCTTCGTAATAATCTCATTAAATCGTAATGAATAGCTGAAAAGTGGAGCACGCGTGAAGGGTTTTAAGTAAAGGGTTTTCACGTCAGTGTGTGCAATGACTATCATGGTTAAAGCAAGCACGATATCAGTCGCAGTTTCTATCGTATGCAGACGACGGTAACCATGGAAACTGATATCAAATCTTCGGGATACCGTGACCTAATGATGTTTGATAGTTTGAGTGGTAAGACGAAGGAATCGTATAATGAGAAGCTAAAACAGAATTATTTAGGTCACCGGCTACGTAAGACATGAGTAAGACATAAGCTTAGAAGTATACGAAGAAAAACAATTATGCGCAAATTCATCTCCTAAGATTTAACAACCCTCGAGGGAGATAGGACAAATGAATTTCAAAATGACCAAAACATACATAATATATGTTAAGTATCTCTACAGTGAAAATGAAACCAACGTTCAAATATTATTTTTTCTGATCGCCGCGGCGGAGCAACGGCGCGCCGTTGCTCCCACCTTGGACATGTTACATCTATGAAACAGACTTGGCCAAACCTATAAGAGAAAATCAAATTTGCATACCACTTTGAAAAGTAGTACACGGCTGCAAGCAAGGTGCTAGGAGAGATGTCTAAAATGAAACATGAATTAGAGGTAAACAAGTTTAAGAATAGGCAGAGGAGATAGAAGTAGATAAATTGAGCGGAAAGAGAAGAGGGCGAAACAAAGAAAGGTAAACTAAATATAGAGAAGAGGAAGTGCTATTTTGCACGTGATACAAAAAAAGAAAAGGTAAAGAACCAGAAGATTGGATATTGATAAGTTCGGATACTAAAAAATATCCATGTCCCTGAAAAATCAGCAAACACAAACATCATTGGTAAACATGTATATGTAATACAATTTTGATGCAGTAATCACGTTTCGTATGGTATTATGTGTCTTACAGGAATGAAATAAACAAAACATTCTATACGGTCGATTCTGAGAAGAGACGGTGATGATGATGTAATATTCAAGTCAAAGAAACAGAACGCGTTGTCAGCGGACATTGAGATTACCTGGAGCGATATATGCAACACAATCTCAACCTGTATAATTTCGAATTTAAATGAATATTTAGACTCCAATAGGGACTGTAGGTCAGGCAAATCGTGATTTTGTGGAATTTGGCGAAATGAGAATACGGCAACAGGGGTTACTAAAAAAAAAAATATTCGAATAACGAGATCGGTTTCATGAAAAAAACCCAGAAATTATGAGACGTAAAGTATAGATCATGGGTAAAATCGTTACATAATTCATAGAACAATTGTCAAACAAACAGGCTGCGTTTCTATTCAGGGAAGGATCTAGAAAGGGCGCGGGTTTTCACCCAATAGGTTGCATTCGCCCCATCCATTTTTGGCCAACTCCCATTTTATAAGCCTGTGGAGTTTGGCGCTGCATAGCGGAGGTGCGCACCCCCTGTATGAAAACAATATTTATAATATCCTGCATCCGCCACAGCTATAGGTTAAGGGACAATGCATATCACTTTGTAATTTTTGTATAATTTGGATAGTCATTGCACACGCATTCATACGATGGCTATAAAACAAGGATTGAAAGAGATCGAATTAAAGGGAAAGTCCAAAGCAGAAAGTGTTGTACGGCGAACAGTTTCGGCATTTGCAACTCTTGGCGTTCCGGTAGGTGTATGTCCTGTTAACACCTGGATCACAATCGTCAAGTTCTATCGTGGCAAGCTGGACTTGGTGGTATGAACACATCTCGTGGTGCGAAGACTTGAACGGAAATTCTAACTCGGGGACCTGCAGTTTGGAAGGACAGGTAGAGACAGTGGGATAAGAAGATACGGGGAAAGAATAATTTACAGAAATGGGGAATTGGGAAACAGGTAGAAACAGAAACCAGGAAAGAAGTGGATAGAAAAAGAGGTAGAAAATAAAACGGTATTATATTTTATACTTTCCATCTTTTCAAGTTTTGGGACGACACATTTTTTAACTATGGTGGACATTATAAATATACCCATCGTCTCATCATAAGGTTTTGCGGTCAAACAAATACATAGGTCAGTTTACCTTTCAATTCCATTTATATCTTTTTCATATGAAAATATTTCACAATTCTTGCAGTAATGAATGAAAACAAACAAACAAAAATATTACTGTAACAAAACAGTGATATTCATTATATCTGTGGGAATTCTATTTCACATGCTAAAGATCTTTACAACAATTTAATCATATTCTTATAATTTGGCCGTGGCTGCTTCAATGTCGGTAAGGCTAATACATCCGCCGACAAAAAGCACTGAGCAAGCAGAAATGATTTCGCAGCCTGTTATATCATTTCAAAGTTACTTTTCCACTTTTTTGTCTAGACAGTGACGTATAAGAAAACATATACCACTTCCCTGCATTATATAAAGTCAGGAATAGATTTCCTTTTTAAAGGAATAAAATTCAAATGTGGGTACAGTTTACACAAATATTCAAACAATTCAGGAGGATACCGCCGCCGGTACCACGAGAAACGGTGACAAAAACAGAAAGCCACTCTCTCCTGATCAAAGAACACCATAAACACTGGGACATTTTTTTTTTCTAAGTGAACAACGCATTGATTTCTCCCTTAAGCTATTGGCTTTCGACATTTGGAGAGTATCCTGTCAAAAATTATATAAAAACAATCCAGGCAAAATACTGTTTCGTTCACTTCGTTTTGGTCCAACATTCCGTCAGAAGAAATTGTCAAGTTCTCAGTGATCATCAATAACCTCTCATCGATCTGTTCCCCCTTGAGATTTGACCAACTGTTGACTGAACGAG